>CM049859.1:6789559-7162059 GCA_027422415.1 Schizothorax lantsangensis
AATTCTGCACATGTCAGTGTACTTTCATATTACGGAGTGAACAATCACAGGGTTGCTCCATTATTAAAAACTAATCTGTAGTATAAGCCACATATAAATGAAAGGGAAATACAATCAGTGTGTCAATATAGTCAAGTTACACGTGAATTACATACATGTCTTTTGAAAACTTCATTTGATCTCTAGATATAAATAGAAGAAAGCATTTCATAACTTTAATAAAAGAAACATTGTCCATATTGCTTGTGTGTTATATTCTAAGTCATCTGAAATAGTACTGTAACTTTCTGTGAAAAACAAAGATTTTGAGTATGAAAATTAAAAGCAAATTGAATTGGCTTATGTTAACTCTTGTTTTCTGAAAAATGTATCAAAATTAAGTGAGTTTATGCTTAAAACAAGAAAAAGATCTTCCAGTGGGGTAAGACAAATAAATTCAGAGGTAAAAAATGATTTTTTTAAATGATTATTTCTTACCCTATTGACAGATATTTTTCTATAGCTTTAAGCAAAAACTCACTCTATTTGATAATTTCTTTCTTAATATTTTATATCATGTTGCTACATAAGGCAAACATATCTTGATTTAAAAATGTTTAGATATTTACTGGAAAACTGGAATAAATATTTACTGAAAAAATAAATAATGAAAGACAATTTTTGAACCCTTTATTTTTTTATGGAAAATAGCTTTAACATTCTTCAGACTGTCTCCTATGTTCCACTGAATGAATGAATGAATGAATGAATGAATGAATGAATGAAGGAATGAAGGAATTCAAAAAACATAATTTTTGTCTATTTTTTTTTTTTACTTCAAAGTATTTGTCAAGTTAAGAATGAAGGTAATAGTATACCAGAGAAAACTAGTAAAGACACAACATCTACATTTCTGAATTCATTTCTGTGGCAAACATAAACATTTAGATGATCATGCTTATTGTTTTACATTACAATGCAAACATTTTTTTTGCAAAAAACATCCTAAAATTTCTAGCCATCAATGGGAATAGTTAAAAAAAGAGAGAAGTGAGAATGAAGCCTGAAGATGCAAATCAAATTCAAGAGCATCAAAGGTGTCATTTCTAAGAGAATATGGTTATCAAACCCAACATGACAAAGCCCTGGCAGTGCCACTGAATTCAGGTGAAGTGTGTGTGTGTGTGTGTGTGTGTGTGTGTGTGTGGAGAGAGAGGGGGTGGGGGGTGGTTTGAAACGAGATTGTGGACGTGTTTCTGTCTTTGTGTTTCTGGAAGTTTGCATATATTTCCCATGCAGTGTGTATGTGGCAGTGATGTATGTCTTGTGTGTATGTGTGAAAGATCGTGGTTCATCAAAAGCCACAGAAGACAAAGCGAGTCGATCTCCCCTGTGGAAAGTTCTAGAGATGACTAATTCATGAGTCGTGAACTCAGAGACCACCTAGAGAGAGACAAAGAGTGAGATTGACAAACTTATTCCCCTCCAGCCACCTGACAGAAAATAAAGATAATTAAGACAAAGAAAACTGTTTTGTCATTAACCTGTTAAGATCTAATTTGAAGCAATCAGGATAACTCAACTCTCGTGTTCAGAGTCTCGTAAATATCATTGATAAATATCATTGATGTCATAATGTTAGCAAAAAAAAATTAATAATCTGACCAAAATTTTGTTTCCGAAAGTTTATTCTTTTATTTTTTTATTAAAATAATAAAAATACACTTAAAAAAACTAATTGCAAATAATACCGTTATTGTCTTTGTAAACTACAAAAACAGGAATTTGTGAAAATGGTAACATCATGCACATGGGTATTACATGTTTAGTTTGTAGGCATACACAAGTTTCTTTACATAGGACATCGCCAACTACTGGCCTGGCATGCTTAATACAGCGGCGTCGTTTTTCTGGTCGTTTTCGCGGAACTGTGTGAATGGAGATCGTTTTGACAACGTTGTCATCTCTACAAGAAACTTTTCAAAAACTCAAAAGAAAAACTTCTCCATTTTTTGTACATCTTTGTCATGTAAATATACCCGTATTTGTTTTATTTTTTTTTAAATCCCCTTTGTGCCATCCATTTAAGCATCCTGACCAGCCTGACAGGAGGAGGTCTATCTGAAGGAAGCAAACTGTTATGAACCTTTGGTGTTCCAGGTGGTGCCATTGGGAAATTTAAGCTGTTATTCATTGATAATCTTCCCCTTCACCATAATTGAGTCAGTGAGTCAAATTTAAGAAGTGATCAGTCAGATTTTTGACCAAACAACAGTTTGTAACTATTGTATGTTGGTGACAAATTGGTGACCAATTTGTATACATTTTTGTATGATCTCTTTCATATGTTTTTGTGCAACCAGCTCACATCCACTAAGGGCTATGGTTAGATGCACCTTCATGCTTACTTTCTTATTACAAATCATATGTTGTCCTATGAATCACATCATACGAAATTGCAACTTTGTAAAATACGTCTCTGCAAGATCGGATTGGAAAAAATCTGGATCAACTGAATCATTGACACACAATTCTCAATAGAAACGATTTTTTTCACAAATCTGTAAAGTAAATGATGATTTAAATTTTGGTCTGTTAGTTACCTAGTGACTTCAGAAGACTTAAAGGGTTACTCCACCCCAAAATGAAAATTTTGTCATTAATCACTTACCCCCATGTCGTTCCAAATCGCTTCGTTCGTCTTCGGAACACAATTTAAGATATTTTGGATAAAAAACCGGGAGGTTTGTGACTGTCCCATTGACTGCTAAGTAAATAACACTGTCAAGGCCCAGAAAAGTATGAAATACATTGTCAAAATAGTCCATCTGCCATCAGTGGTTCAATCTGAACTTTATGAAGCGACGAGAATACTTTTTGTACGCAAAGAAAAAAAAAAAAAAGACTTTATTCAACAATTTGTCTCATCTGCTTCAATGCAGCGCCATTTTGGAGAATATCCGCTGAACGCAAACTGCGTATGCTGTTCTGTGTGAGCCGCACCGCACGGATACGCTGTTTTCGTTCAAATCTGAGACATATCAGAATCAGAATCAGAATGAGCTTTATTGCCAGGTATGTGTACACATATGAGTAATTTGTTTTCATGACAGAAGCTACCGCAGCGCAACAGAATGACAGTGACAGAACAAAAAACACAGATAGTAAAAAGAATTAAAAAGAACAAGTAAATAAGTAATAACAATATACAAATTGACAATTGTATGTACAGGTATATAACAGTAGACAGTTTTGTGTGTACAGGTATATTATGTGCAATTGAAATGTAGACTAATGTGTGTTAGATAAATAAGTGTATAAGTGTATAAATAGTGTGTGTACCATAATTATTGTCAAGTGTTCATGAGATGGATTGCCTGAGGGAAGAAACTGTTCCTGTGCCTGGTCGTTCTGGTGCTCAGAGCTCTGTAGCGTCGACCAGACGGTAACAGTTCAAAGAGGGAGTGTGCTGGATGTGAGGGGTCCAGAGTGATTTTGCCAGCCCTTTTGCTCAGTCTGGATAAGTACAGTTCTTGGAGAGTAGGGAGGGTTGTACCAATGATTCGCTCAGCAGTCCGGACTACCCTCCGTAGTCTTCTGAGGTCAGATTTGGTAGCTGAGATGAACCAGACAGTTATTGACGTGCAGAGGACAGATTCAATGATGGCAGTATGAGTATTGTATGAGACGTATAAGACAGACTATTTTGATGATGTCTTTCATACTTTTCTGGGCCTAGCGTTATTTACTTGGCAGTCAATGGGACAGTCACAAGCCTCCCAGTTTTCATCCAAAATATCTTAAATTGTGTTCCGAAGGCGAACAAAGCTTTTACGGGTTTGGAATGACATGGAGGTAATTAATGACAAAATTTTCATTTTGGGGTGGAGTAACCCTTTAAATATAGTACACAAGTCACATGGACTACTTATGGTGCTTTTATGGTGCTTTTTGCATTATGAAGTCACATTTAGTTTCATGTTATGATAAAGAGCAGCCATGATAATCTTCAGAAATTCCTAATTTTTATTTAGAAAAAGAAAAAAAAGTCATAAGAATTTTGAACAAGGTGAGGGTGAGTAAAATGATGACAGATTTTTTTTTTCATTTTTGGGTAAACTATTCCTTTAATCCTGCATGTGGCCCAAGTTTCAACATAATACATGATGAAACCGTTTTAATGAAACACATGCCTCTTGTTCTGGTCCCCTTCAGCCTCTTAACTTGATATGGTTCTCATATGTTCTTGAGATGTTTCAGTACTTTACAATCGTAGGCAGTTCCAGAAGGACTATTCAATGAAAATGAGAGAGCAGAAGAAGCTTTTGCTTGTGCTTCACCTCTGAGAGAATCTCTGAAGATTCTTTTCACCTCTGAAGATTTCAATTGTCAAGCACAAGAACACCTTCAGAAACCTTCAGAAACCCATAAGACTCACACCGGCTTATGTATACACACACACACACACACACACACACACACACATGCACACACACACACACACACACACACACACACACACACACACACACACACACACACACACACACACACACACACACGTGAAAATAAATAAATAATAATCAATTAGTGTAGTATTTACTTTGAAACTATTTTCATGGCTAGTTACATGCTAGATTAAATGTGAAATATTTACAACTTTGAAAAATTATATATTTTTTCACACTGTTCTCATTATTAATTTGCCTATTAAACCTTTTATACTTACAATTGGATTTAACATTCAGTTTAACATATTTTTCAAATTTAGGTCCAAATAAAAACAGCATCTTTTCATTCTAAAAAAAAGGAATAAAGAATTCCTTGCCCATATAGTTTTATGATTAACAACAGCATGTGGTCCAACTTCAGAAAACCAGCAGAGAAAACACAAGCACGTCATCCAGAAACTAAGCTCTGTCTGCTTTTTTTGATTGACAGGAAGACAGACAGGTAAACTAAAGGCCATGGGGACGTTTTGATACCACCGCTTCATTCCTATTCAATGTTTCGGTGCACGTCTGTGCTGCAAGTTGCACATGCTCTTCGTCTTCTGGACCTCATATGCATTTGCAGGCCATGTGGGACGCCATTTGCATTAGAAAGCAGAATACAATCACTTTAATTTTTAACAAGACATTTTGAATGTGCCACAAAGGCAGATTCTCGGCAACTGTCGGAGCCCACGAAAGGAAGAAAAAAAGAATTATTATGCAGGGAATTAAAGGAAAGCTGGTGTTGATGCGGCACAGACATCAATCAAGTGTTGCGAGTGTCGGAGAGAGGGGGAAAATGCACTGCATCCATGTTTCCAATAAAAATAACATTAAAGTAAATCTACCATTAATCTTGCATATTGATCAAGGTCGGTGTTAAGGAATTAATCATGAGTAGCACACTATACATCAAACAGTCATAAATAAATAAGCAGCTCAAACAATGTAGTGCGTCTGGGCCGAGGTCAATGCCTCATTAGCAGGGGGTGTCTGCGCATACCACGCTTACTTTGAACAATGAACCTGGCTGTGGACTAAAGGTTATTACTATTAGGATTACGTTCGATTGTCACTGGTTGTGGTGAAATATCTTTGCGCTTTATGGGAAGTGAAGGGAGGGGAGTTTCCTGTAAAAGCACTGGAGCTTCATCAGCCCAAACTCTACTTGATGAACTGTGACCACAGACCTGAAAATACTCAGAGCTGAACGACAGATGTAAGGCCTCTGTGAGTTTTTCAAACCATGGTTTTGATAGCAAAACTTCACATAAGAAAACAGAAGAAACCAATGGGTAATATATCTAAATTCGAGCTTTAGCAGACTAAGTACTACAGCAAAAATTACTTATTAAAATGTATGTTTTGGGCTTGTTTTCCTGTTAAAATGTCTAAAAATCCTTAGTTAAAAAATGAAAATGAAAAAAAAAAAAAATCACACCAGCTCAGGCTATCCAATATGTAGATGAGTTTGTTTCTTCATCAGAACAAATTTGGAGAAATTTAGCATTACATCACTTGCTCACCTCCTCTGCAGTGAATGGGTGCCGTCAGAATGAGAGTCCAAACAGCTGATAAAAACATTACAGTAATCCGCATGACTCCAGTACTCCAGGCATTTTTAACTTCAAACCTTCATTGTTAGTCCCCTATCCATAATATTGTTTTCTCCAGTGGAATTTTTTTTGTCATGTCTGAATCAGGAGAGAAATGTGCACAGATCAAACAAATATGTCGGAGGGTTTTGATGTGAGACAACAACAGGAGATGGACTTTGTCACTGGAGGAAGTGTTATTATGGATAGGAGACAGTTTAACGTTAAAACGCCTTAATGATGGATCTGTTTCTTACAAACATGAAACTTTTGACGTCACAAGATGTTAATCGATTATTACCGAGTGGTGTAGATTACTTGTGGATTATTGTGATGTTTTTATCAGCTGTTTGGACTCTCATTCTGACGGCACCCATTCACTGCAGAGGATCCATTGGTGAGCAAGTGTTCAGTGTATTAAGTAAATGTTCAACAATTTCAACAATAGTCAAACTATTTCTTTAAAACAACATAAGTGTACTTGAAAAGCAACAGTGCATAAAATAGTAAGACTTGTTTTTAGTGTATAGAGTGTATCTTGAAAATAAATGTATTTTGTCTTAATGCCTTATGGTTTATACTTAAAATTAAAGAAATCTGCTAAAATGCAATTTCATTAAAGATGTTTCTTGTTTCTCTGAGAACAAGTCCTAATATCTCCTAATATCTTATGGAGTTTTGCTTTCCAAGTAAATTTATCTTATTTTTATTATTATTATTAGATATTGAAAAAAAACTGTTAATAACTAAAATATTTATTTATTTATTTATTTATTCCAGTGTAAGCTAGATTTTCTGAATAAAAAGGATAGGATGATATGTGGTTGATAGGATGTTTTGGATGGTTGGGGACTGGTTTCTGGCTCATGTCAAAAGAGCCCACCCCCTAGTTTTGATATTCTACTCTAGATATGATACGAGACCCTCCTTTAATCTCTCTAGGTTTTGTGCACTGATTTATCATAAAAATTCATATCTTCTAACAAGTTATTCGCAAAAGCAGAACACCCAAGTTAAAATGTTTCATCCACTGTATGTGCTATATATTATCATAAAAATGTTGCAGCCTGGATCATTCCAATAATTACATTTTGATAAGTGCTCGCATTTCACACTCATGCAGCATGGGTAAAACAAGAGGACAGGCCCGTGGCAGGTCTCTGTGGGAAACAGTCATTTATCGCTCTTAACGTGGCGATCTGGAAACTTAATTGGTCCATTTCCCTCCCTCTCCGTCTCTTTACTTCACTGAGGGCACTTGCTTCCTAACCTGCCATTGTGTTTAGTGCCACTCGTGACTGGCATAGCTGATGCCCACTGGGGTTTAGAAGGACGTTCTCTGAACAGCAAGTGCCTTGGGACCTGTCATGTTTTACACTTTTATCAATGGCTCAAAAGTGGCACACGTTCTGTCGAATGCACGTGGACCTGAACCTCCGTTAACGCCCGGGCCTCCGGGTTATGAGTTTAGCAGGGAAATTAATCAGCACTAATTCTCCAGTGGTGAAATTAATCCAGCGCTGAATTCTTATGCAGTAAATACTTTGTCATTGTTCGATCAGAGCACTTTATTAGTCTGTGGAACAAGGTTTCATTAGGCAATGGGGAAAAGAGAAAAGCTTCTGTAATGTGGTGCCGCATTACCATTGACATCTGCCGCAGTGTTTGGAGATTATCTTTCTATGGTGATAATTTGTGAGCCAGGTGTCACCAACAATTACACCCACCTCATCCTGTCTCAACAGGCCTACATATCGAGCAATAGCTCCCCCCTTCCCCTCTTCCTCCCGTTTTCATCCCCCATCCGGCTTTTGTCATCTCACCTTCAGAAACTCAATCAAGTCGCCCCTCTTTAGGGAGTTTATTAACACTTAGCATGTGAAAAACAGGTGATTGGCATCTCTGCATGACTAACCACTAAAATTAAGCTTTAATGATGAGAATCTTCTGAAGCTCTTCTCATTAATTTCTTCTGAGATCAATGGAAGGCTTGGAGTTTTCAGTACTAGTATAAGGAGCGTGAGATGTCATGTAGGTATGTTACCATATATCATATCTAGGTAAAACAATTAAAATGTAATCATTTACCCACGCTCATGTCATTCCAAATCATTTTAGTTTAGTTAAAATAATTTTGTTGTGTTCATATTTGTTGGTTTATTAAGTCTATATTTTTTTATAAAGTTTTATTTATTAGTTTTAGTTTATTTTGTTTTAATCTATTTAGTTAAATATGTTTTATATATTACAGTTATCATTCTTTTATTCATTTATACATTTTTTATGATTTTAGTTTTAGTTCATGATAACAACAGCTGTTCAACTCAATAACTCCAGTGATAATCCTGTAATGATAAATAAATGAATAACAACAATAATGATCCAGTTGCAAATTCTGTAATCATACTATATTACTCAGAAGACTTGGAATATAGCATGTGAATCATATTGAGCAATGGTATGATGTTTTTGATAGAAAGAGATAAAATATACATTGGAAAAAGGTTTTCTTCCAGTGTAAAAGTGTTTTTGTCCTAACCAGTCATGACTGTGATGAGCAGCAGGTCATTTAGTATCTTATAAGACATTAATGTTTTGCTATACACGCATATAAGTAGTACAAATCATGGTTGTGTCTGTTTCAGTGGTTTTGGATTGTGGTTTGTAAAGTGGTTAACTATTTAGCAACAGCATTAAAACGTATTCCTCTAAAACCAGGCAGATGGTAACCATATAAACTGTGACCATTTCGGACTAAAGGAAGTGGCCTCTTGATGGTACGGGTGTTAAGCAACTTTGTTAAAACAATGTATGTAGCCCCAAAACCTCTATGCCTATTAAAGGATGATGTTGGCACATAATGAAGTAGAAGAAAGAAAGGTGGGGCACAGTTATACCCCTTACTGTGTCTTACCTGTTTCACTTCCTCTATTCCATCTGGCCACACTTCCTTCATATAGCTTTCAAGTAGTAGTAATAGTAGAAGTAGATTTTTTTGTACTAAAAGTTGTTGCCATGTTGAAAAGATCCTCGGGATGTATGGCTGGCTGCCAGGGAATAGCTAGTTGGTTTTGTAGGGCATTTTAGGTGATTGCAAGTGTAGGTTGATGCTTACTGGCCCAAATCAAAAGATCCCAGTCTCTATGATATTCAGGTCTCTAGATATGGCTCAGGTTCCTCCTTCAATGCAGAACTATGAGATTTTCCTCCAGAAGCACACATGTGTGAGATGAGTTCAGTTTGTTCAAACTCCACACCATTTTCTAAAACAAAACAAAATGGTGAAAAGTACTAGAATACTTTCTTTGCAACTTGAATTATTGTTGTGTTCATGTTGAATTGCAAAACACATCTGTTGCTATTGAGGTGGAATAAATGGGTATGGTTAGTTAGGGACAGTACTGTAACAACAGAAATAAATTACAGATGTACAGACTGGTATTTACTTTCTTTCTTTCTTTCTTTCTTTCTTTCTTTCTTTCTTTCTTTCTTTCTTTCATATCAAATTATCAATTTTAATGTTAGTACATAATAGTTAAAGATACTTAATGTAGTGGGTCTATTATTATTAGGCAATTTCTATTGCATAATTACAATGTAATTACTGTGTAATTACATAGAATTGCTGTAATTACAGTGTACTGCACACTGTACTGATAATATAAGGTAACTACATGGCTTTGGGTTAAGTTTAGAAGTAGTTACAGGGTAATAACTAATAGTAATAACTATAACAAATGCATAGTATGTACAATACTAACTGTAAAATAAAGCGATACTGCATTTTCTTAGGGTCACTCCATTTGGCCTAAATAAAGCATGCATTTTCATATATATTTTATTTTTTTTATAATAAATAATAATACAAAATTGTGCCAAACTACTTATGGGGGGGGGGGGAATCTGCCTTTCATTGAAGCTTTTTTGGGAATGGAAACTACAACAAATATATTTTTATACATTTGCTCCAATAGCAAAGAAAAAGGAAAAAATAGAACAACTTTCCAAAAGAGGGGGGGGGGGATATCAAGAGACTGATTACAATGGTCAGAAGAGAGAAACATCACATGTGCACTAACAAAGCAACTCAAATCAAAAGCATGTTCTTTATAAAGGAGGTGTATTCAAGTCAATATTTATATGAATAGCATTTTTAATTTATGTTTGCATAATAAATTCTGGCATCCTTCACATGAAGCACTGCTGTTCTTGTATTCCAAGACATTTAAATTCAGTTTGTATCTACAGCCAGCTAATACCCCTTTTGTTTTCTTTCATCAATAGACACTTGGGTTTCACTAAACGCTATCACTAGCAAACAAGTACAGAGCAGGATTAGCGAGCATCCGCGGTGTCCATCCTTCTAGGTGACTAGACTAGCACACTCCTGGTGGCATCAGAAAGATCCATAATGCCGAGCAGCTGTTAGGGACATCTGGACACAGGTGAGAATGATGCTCGCTCCAGACCGCAGGGCTGACGGCTTCCAGAATCACTGCATTACGGAGGTCAAAAGATCATCTCCACTAGCAACAAAGGATTTAGGATTAGTTTAGTAACACAGGAGGCCCTTTTCGTCTGCGGTGAATGCAAATGATGCAAACAAAAGCGATTGGGAGGTGATGGTCTGTCAGATTAGGGTGTCTGGACGCACGCTTTGGATGCTGTGAATGAATCGCTCCGCTCTTTTGTAGAGCAGATGGTATTGTGACGTTTCACAGTTACTATTAAACTACATAATAGGTTCACTTTTAAGCTGCATCTTTTTTGGACTGGCTTGGAGTAGCTCAGACTACCTTGTTTTCTTGTAAAGTGACTTTTGACCCAGAGGTATGATCCTTTAGGACCAAAAGAGGGCAGCATAGTTCTGTTTGATACAAATGAAAGATTGGTCACCCATATTCAGAAGATCCAGCCAAAACCGTTTGTCAATCACTGGGAAATTTTGAAGAGAAGAACATTTTTATTTATTTAACAATATAATAATAAAATAAATTCATTTAATGTCAGAATGATTGGAATGTTTTTCATTTCATTATAAATTTCACTACAGTCAGTGAAACTGGGAAAACAGAATGTTTTTAGACATTTACCCTTTTTTTCTCACACACATGGTCACGGATAACAGACACTTTTATTTTATTTATTTATTTAAAAAGTCTATTTTGTTGGCTTTTCCCATGGGAGCTGGATAGATGCTAATGTTATTACAAAAGAACATATATTTGTGTTTATCGTTGCAGTCATGTTTAATCTAATCAAATAATATAATTATTTACAGCATTTATGGGAACATTCCTGTAAATATGATGATAGAAAATATCCACAATAGATTTTAATTTATTTCAAATGTGTTGTGTATTTGTCAACTGTGAGACATCAATTAGTACTTATCAATTGTAGTTTGTATTGATAATTTATGAAACTGCAGATACATTTGATTAACCAATAGGCAGTCAAATATCATATGACTATTTATATTCTGTTTACTTCGTTTGTCTTTTATATCTTTGGAAGTGTATTTTCAAAACGCAACATTTTATGATCCACGTTACATCAGTATTAAATTTGTGAGTCTGCTGAACTGACTACTGTAATTTATTAGTCTGCTAATTAAAAACCTAATTGCCTATATACCAAGGGTCTATAGATTTATATCCTATGATTTCTTGTGCAATATGTTATATTTAAAACTTGTCATTTAAAAAAAGTTATTGATACATTACTTATGGAGCAGTGTAGAGAGTAGAAGCTATAATTACACACAGTTCACTACAGCCTTTCAATACCCTACCAGGAAAAACAAAACACATCTCAATTGTTTCTCTTTGACGCCAATGAGATTAAATGCATCTCAGACTTTTCTCCTGAGAAAAAGATTGTAATCTCATATGTCTCTAGAATCTCAAAAGTGTCTCATATGGAGTGCTTAGAATGGCCAAGATACAAAATCAAAATTAGAGATCTTAATATTTCAATTATTTAATCAATCCAGAATCAAATTCCCAGAGCTGATATCTCTTTTCATAACTCTAAATTCTTACTGTGTGCAAACAATCGTCTCATTTGTGTCTGTTTTTAGTATATTATTTCTTCCTTTTAATTAACTGATTTACATTAAGTATGTCTTTCTACATATTCCCATCGGACAAAACACTTAGGATATTACAGGTTGCAAAAAAATATGATCTACATGACACCAGGAATATTAGATATTAAAAAGACTTTTACAGGCCCAGTTTGTGTCAAATTAAATATGGAGCCAACCTTGAAGCTATTAAATATGGCCAAAGACTGAAATTTCTCATTAAATTCATAGAAACAAATTACCAGTGTAATGATTTCTCTTTTTATAGATCTAAAATCTTACTGTATGATAACAATTGTCTCATTTGTGTATTTTTGGTATATTATTTCTTCTTTTAAGCAATTTTAATCAGCTTAATGACTGCTCTTTGTTCTTTCTGCAGATTTCTATTGAACAAAACACTTGAGATATCACAGGTTTAAAAAAGTGAACATGACATGTGATAGCAGGTCTACGAACAGACTCTCACAGGCCCATTTTGTTTCCAGTTAAATGTGGATTCAACTTTGGGTGAAGCAAATAGCTATTAACTCTTACCAAACTCTGAAATTAAAAGTTAGAGATCTCAATATAAACGCAAACATTTCTCATTAAATTTATTCAAAACAAATGACCAGAGTAATTATTTCTCTTTTTTTATAGCTTTATAGTCTTACTGTACGAATAGTAGATAGTAGAATAGTATTTCTTCTTTTTAGGAGTTTTAATAACGTTAATGATGGCCCTGTGCACCTGGATTTCAAGAACTGAACTTGACATAAAATATGGGTCTTTCTACAGATTTGCATTGACCTACATGACAACAGGCCTACAACATATTGAACAGACTCTCGCAAGCCCATTTTGAGTCCAAATAAACACGGAGTCAACTTTGACGGAAGCGAATCGCTATCAGCTAGACGCCTGACCGATGTGCTGTTGTTTTGGGCGTGCTCTCACTCTCACTCCGTGCTGCCAGCGGGACAGCGCACTGATTCGGCACGCGGCAGATGTGGCACAGTGGCGTCTGCCGCTTCTGACTGCAGCTCCCTGTGTGATGTGACTGAAGAGATGAAAGGCGAGGTTGTTGCCGTGGTGGTAATTACTGCGGATACAAACGGGAACAAAAAGCTGCTTTGTTTGCCATTCTGTCACCCAATCAGTGGGGTGTGTAAATCTTTCTGATATGTCTGTCAGATGCATCTGAAACTTTTCTTTCCCCTCTGTCTTAATAAACTAATGGTAAGTAATAAGTGTGATGTTACGTAGATGTTCGATCGGGTCTACGGTGACTAATATTCAACTTTACATGCGTGAAATGAGATCCGGGGTGAATGTTTCTCCTGCTAACTCTTTGTTGTTGTTTAATGAAGGTAAGCAATTAAACAGCGAGAACAACAGCAGTCAACAAACACCTTATTAGTTAGTTGGGGCCAACCTCTTCTAGTCAAGTATATGCTCGATAAATAAATCAGATCCCCTCATTTTTCTGTTCCTGTTTGATTTCCTCTGAAGTCTGGGTGGAAGTGGCCTACACAGACTTAATGAGAGTGAGAGGTGTCATGTAACATTGAATGATTGACTGACGGCGCGGCAGAATGAACTCATGAGATTCTGTCTCTTAAATAGCTGCCTTATTTAGGATGATCATTAGCTGGTGTCAGGTTTGAGATGTTCAGAACCTGATGCAATCAGGAGCAACTACTAATTGCAAGCTGTCGTAAGTGGAAGCTTGCTAAAACGTCTGTTCAAGTACTTTGAAAGTCAATGTAATGAAGTGCAAGTTTTATCATTAGGCTTTGCTTTTACCCTATATTGGCTAATTCAGAAGTGAGTGGTATGACAATCTTATTTTACAGTATGAGTTTTTGGTAACACTTTACAATGTGGTTTAATTTGTTAACTTTAGTTAATGTATTAGGTATCATGAACAAACAATGAACAATACTTTTAGGTCATACTTTATTTTAAGGTCCAATTCTTACTATTAACTAACTATTAACTACAATGTTTGCCTCAATAATCCCCTAATTTGCATCTTATTAATAGTTAATAAGGTAGTTGTTAAGCTTATGGGGTAGGATTAAAGGATCTAAAATATGGTCATGCAGAATAAGGCATTTATATGTGCTATATAAATAATAATAAACAGCCAATATGCATTGCTAGTTAATAGTGAGAACTGGTCCTTAAAATAAAGGGTTACCAATAATAATTACTGTATACTAATACATTTTTAACATTTCAAGTTGGATAAATTAAAGGTAGTAACATGAATTAATAAAGAACAATAGTATATTTATAAATGAATTTTAACCAAGAATAATATTTTTTTTGTTAGTTTATGATACCCACACTAACTACCGTTAATGTATGATTTCACATTCAAGTTGATAATGCATTATTGAAAAGACTCTTTTGTGTGTGTTATGCATCAACTCTGTTACCATCATATTTTTCACTATTCATTAATACAAAAGTTCTTCAAGTCATCACTTTATTTAGGGACAAAATAACATTTCTTAATATATTTAGGCTATGTTTGCCCCATAGGAGAACATCTTGAAAATGTTTCCATGTTACCATGATTTTAAGTAAACAGCAACTTATAATCGAAAATTGCAGTTGAAAAATGTCCATATTAAGAAGCATCTTATAGAATTTGTATCTTAAAGCACAAGACTTGCCAATGTAATTTTTAAAATGGTCAACCCTGTTACCTTAATAGATTAATTTATCTATTACATTATCTAAAATCTCGCCTAAGATTTTACAATTTAACAAACAGTCCTGACAAAATATTTAAAATTGCACAATTTCATGCCCACGATGTCTACATTGAATTATCTTTCTAATGGTGTGTGCACACCTAACGTCACTCTCATGAATAAAATCATAATGCTCTCCTCCATTTTCTGAGACAACCACGTGTGAAACTGGACGTGTCAATAAGATCTTCGCTGATTGGCTTGCGCGACGACTCATCATGCAAATTTGCTGCTCAATCGAGTTGAAATACGCGATTGAGGCATATATCTTCGATCGCAGCAATCACGTCGCCCAATTCACATCATTCACCTCTTTTCTCGTCTTTGCATTGACTTTGTAAATAATCTATTCGTGCAAATAATTAAATTTGCTTTTGGTGTGGACATACCATAAGAAGCATATAATAGTTGAGCACAAGATTTGTAAAACTGTCAACTCCAATAGATTAATTTAGCCTAACAACTAAATCTAACAACTAAAACACATTTTAGCCCTGACAGAATGTTTTAAAATCACAAAAAGGTACTTCAACAGGAAATGCACCCGTTTCATTGAATGACCCAAATGAACAGCGTTATTCACAGTTTCATGACAGTTCTTGCTAGAAACAAAGATGTCCGCTTTTTAAAAATAGCCCCCTGTGCAGCTGCCGCCCATTCTCTCTCAGTAACCCTTCAATCAAGAGTCCAGGCCTGGGTGGGCTGCCCTACTTCCAGCCCCCAGGAATCAGCACTGGAGGCAAGCCAACTCTTCCCCCTCAACACGACCAGGGCGTCCCGAAGGTTAATGCAGGCCCGGTCTCCACTCGATCAGCTCTCATTACTAATGTTCAGAGGTATGGGTTACCAAATTGCTCCCAATTGGGCTCATGGAGCGAGACTTTGTGCCCAAAGCAAGACGTTCAGTGGAAATAATTATCAGCGGTTGGCCGGCAGGTCACTACCACATGTTCGCACATACTGAAGGACATGCAGGAACAAGGTCACGGTTATGGGTCCAAGACAGCTGATAATGCTTTAAGTACCGGTAGACTCTTTTTTAATTGTTGCTCCAGACACTGTCAAAGCATGCCTTGTGCTTGCTAAATGCTGTGTGACAGCGATATTAGATATTTAGATTGGAATTGTTTAATGGTTCGCCAAGATAAGCTGACTACACATGCTTTGGGGCTGGGTGGGTTGGGTGATGAAAACAGGTTATGATTCAACAAAGTCCGCCTCGAAGCAACAAGTAAACATGCACAAAGGCACAAGTGCAGACATAGTGCACACTACACCCTACAGCATGTTCCAATTGGGTAATTTGGGTTGTTTAGAAGGGCAGTGAAAAGGGACTTATTGAAATGGGCTCTCATTACAAGCCTCGTTATAATAGCAATAAAGTGACCTTAAGATAAGAAGTGAAAGTCTAAGGACCTGACAAGGAAACCCAGATAAAGATCGCATCTATTAGGAGCGTTCCCACTGATTGGAGCCAAAACGCTAGTCATTAAACAACTACAGAATACTTTAAATTGCAGACAATTTGGTATTTTCTACACATGGGGGGTCGTGACAACATTCTCTTTTTGTTTCTGACCAAAGTGTGTGTAATTGTGTGTCTCCTGGGAATCAAAAACAAAGACTAGCCGTTGAGTAATCATGAAACGGAACAATGGAATGAATTAGGTTCGGCATTACGATCAGCCTTCCGCCCCGTAGCCCGCCTACCTAAAAACTTTTTCATTAAATAAGACACACATTCAAACACACACAGTGAAAAAAGGTGAAAATACACATCACATCCTCTTAACAAACCATCCTCACCTTGGAACGACAAAGCACTTCTCTAAAGCTGTTAAAAACACATTTCATTTCCAGGTGAAATTGCACAAATTGGGCCCATGGGTTTTCACAACACTGCAGTGCAGTGCTTACACTTTTGATATCGACAAAATTCTTGTATTTTATGTGTGTTTTATGTGAAGTCATATCTGGAAGGCAAGACTGAATATTAATATTCAGTAGGTATTAATTTTCCTATGTTGAAAATGGTAATATGTTTTTTTTCTTAAACATATGTTAAGAAAAATCAGCAACCCCGCTACAATTTTTAACACATTTCAATCCTTTTAGAAGTGCTGTTCTAATATATAAATGCAGTATGGCCAATATAATTTTATAGCATAGTAATATATATGGAAATTCATTGAAATTTTTATTTTTTTATATTTAATTATAAATTCTATTTATAATAATAATAATAATGTTTGAATGCCTATTCCTTTGAACTTTTTTACCTTTTCTAATTATTGTACTTATCTCAATTGATTATTTTCTTTTGAGAATATTCATAACAAATTATTGTGTTATAGTGCAAAAACAATTTCATATTGTGTATCATTTGATTTAAACAAAACACAACAAAAACACTGTCAAGAACTGTCCATTACTCTAAACTGTGATTAGATAAGCCACATTTAAAGCATTGTTAACATCATATACACAACATCCCACTGAGTTTACATGATTCAGTTTTTCTAGCAACAAAGATAAAGAACCAAAAAATTGCAGTGTACACTTCATGCTGCAATTCTTCAGTGACCATCCTCCAATTAGCCTTCCATTCGGCTGCAGTTTAATCTTGGCTAGTTACGAATGACTCTATCTGGATAATTGAAACCTCATACTGTCCTCCCAGTTTCCGGAGCAGATGCCATGCTTTACTGAATTTCTCGCCATCGCCGCATTGTGCTCACCTGTCAACCTCGTATTTAACAGCGTCCACCCGTTGTTAGCACCTGTCACACTCCCCGCCCTGTTCCAGCTCCAGATCCCAGTAAAACACAACGACACAGGGAGGATCTGTGCCACATGTGCCCTGGTGCTACTGACAAGACTTGAGCGAGTGTTGACAGACACCTACCACCACCGACAAGACTATTAACCCGCCTGGATTGTTCATAGAGCTGAATGCATGACATAGACTAAAGGCCAAGATGGACTTCCTTCTAATGCACAAGATGTAGTTTTACATGATGGAAGCTTGCTCTGTTGGATACTTACAAGCAATAATTCATGACAGCTTGTTGGATATACGTATATATAAAAAAAATAAGCATGTGAAATCCATCCCGATCTCACGGCAATTAGTACATACTGTATTTTACGAGGTGGCTAATTCGTACGAATTCATACAACCTCACTCGTACAAATTCATACGATTTTTGCTAAATCGGACGTATTTTACGAGTTGCCAATTCATATGAATTTGTACGAATGACCTACACCTAACCCCGCCCCTAAACCTACCCGTCACTGGGGTTTAGACAAATCGTAAAAAATCGTACAAGTGAGGCCATACGAATTCGCACGAATTAGCCACCTCGTAAAATACGTACGAATTGGTTGTGACATAGCGTTGGTGAAATCCTAATGCAGAATATATGGAAGCCACAAAAGAGTCACTTAAAAAATAATTACCTTAAAACAGCTGCCATTTATTTAATAAATGATTCACACACACATAGGCTACACACACAGTCAAGCAGAATCAGTAAATAGAACAAGGCCTTCTTTAATGGTCATTTATTTATAAATAAAACCCAGATGGGACATTTAAACAAAGTGAAATAATTTGCAATCTTCGTATGGTGAAATTTAATCATCATCAAACTCAATAACTGAAATATCACCCATGAGCCAACACTGCTATTTATAGAAATGCAAACACCAGCAGAAAACGGCAGGCATCTTTACACATGTAAGATCGTGTCCATAAAGTGTGGGAAAAGTTACTTAATTCTTGCAGATTTGCATCGAGTTCTGTATTGAGTACCCATAACACTGCCATTTTCTGCAATGCAGATCCTGTAAAAACCTGTGGGAATTGCCATGCGTTGCTACCTTCCAGTTCTGCTCGCTGTCAGATGTTCAGTTCCATGTGGAACGTTCCAGAGACCCATCATTTCCATTCTGAATTCTGATCATTGCTCAAATGTCCCAGAGCCAAGCTCATCAGAGATATGTTGACAGGTGTCCAGTCTGTATTTGTGCATCTAAACGGTGCCGTTCCACTGGGAATGCCAAGCTTCCATAGCTGGAGAGTTTCAAAAGGTTGCCAGTTTAACATTAAGTCAAATGATCAGAGGTACTGATCGGAGTCAATGTAATTTGGAAGTAATGCAAATGTCAAGTGTGTCTAATTGTCCTGCACTTAGGGACAATTAGAGTCAAGCAATTGGCTTTCATGGCTGAGCGGACTGCCATGCCACGACCTCTTAGTTGATTTGACCTGAACTTGACCAGGGCCCATGGTGCCAGTTCACAGTTGCTGGTAGATGGAGGGTTACCAGTGCTTAGTGGATCATTCGAGTGACAACATTATTTTCTGCCTTTGAAGTAGCTTCTTGAAATAGGGCCTGTTTGTATTTGAAATCATATAGATATTATGAATCCCATTATTAAATCCAGCTTCTAGTCCGAGAACTAGTCCCCCGACTGAGCCTGGATTCTTCCAATTCTTTGTTCCAATTCCAATTTTTTTTTTGCATTTCTGTCACCTGATGGGGTTTGGGTTCCTTGCAGCTGCTGTCATTGGCTTGCTTAAGGGGTATCTAAAACACATTTAATATTCAATAATATCACTGGCACTGACACTATTGGATGAGAACAAAACTTGAACTGAATTGAGCTCATTATTGTCTTCTGCTTTATACCTGAATTGAATTTGTTTATAATTGCATTGAATTTTGCAACATTGACACTGTTACTGAACAGAAATTGAATCAACACTGAACCGACTTGAGCTGAATAGTAACACTATTTTCTTCAGTATAGCTGCTTAAAGCTGAATTGAACTTGTTTCATTATGAATTAACTTTACACAGTTATTGAAGTGAATTGAACTAACCAACCAAATTGCAACATTGATTCTGTTACTTTCCTCTTTAATACTGCACAGAAAACATATTTTGCAATATCGCTAAATCAACCTAAATACATTAATTTATACCAACAAAACAAAATTGTGTGGGTTAAATAAGGAAGAAATAGCTCTATAAAGTACCATTATTGCTGATATATATATTTTTTACAAGTTATTAATTAAAGGAATTAATATTTTATCACCATTTAAGATCTAAATAAATATTGATGTGATAAAAAAACAAGAAAGCAAACTGTTTTTAAAGATGAAATAATTAGTTAAAGCAGTGACCCAATGTTTAATGCATATGCTCAGAAGTTCTTGTATAGATGATGCAGTTTAAATCCTGAGATGCATCTCTAAACTAAATTATTTAAAACCAAACAAAAACAAAAATCTCTAGTCAGTGCTATAGAGATTCGGCTCCAGACATTTGGCTTGTCTTATTGCCAATCATGTAATAAGAGCCATCTTCACAACAGCACTGAATCTGACTTTGCACCAGGCACATGGAGTTCTCCACACTGGCCTCTGGGGAAGCACTCTGAGTCAACTCTACACAATACAATAAAGAACAAAACAAACCCACCACACCTGTGGGATTTCTTATTTCCGTCTCCCCCGATGACAAATAAAGAGAGAACAGAATATATTTCAGTTATATTTAAACAGTCTACACTTGTAATAGATGGGTTAACCACACATATCACCCACAATTTAAAAGAAAAAAGAGACTTTGTCTTAATGAATTATTAAGACTTTTTGTTTTGAGACTTTAATTTAATGCCATTAATAATACATTTTAAACTCAGCTTCCTCCTAAGTTATCATAATTACACTGAACAAAAATATAAACGCAACACTTTTGTTTTTGCCCCCATTTTTCATGAGCTGAACTCAAAGATCTAAGACTTTTTCTATGTACACAAAAGGCCTATTTCTCTCAAATATTGTTCACAAATCTGTCTAAATCTGTGTTAGTGAGCACTTCTCCTTTGCCGAGATAATCCATCCACTTCACAGGTGTGGCATATCAAGATGCTGATTAGACAGCATGATTATTGCACAGGTGTGCCTTAGGCTGGCCACAATAAAAGGCCACTCTAAAATGTGCAGTTTTATCACACAGCACAATGCCACAGATGTCGCAAGTTTTGAGGGAGCGTGCAATTGGCATGCTGACTGCAGGAATGTCCACCAGAGCTGTTGCCCGTGAATTGAATGTTCATTTCTCTACCATAAGCCGTCTCCAAAGGCCTTTCAGAGAATTTGGCAGTACATCCAACCGGCCTCACAACCGCAGACCACGTGTAACCACACCAGCCCAGGACCTCCACATCCAGCATCTTCACCTCCAAGATCGTCTGAGACCAACCATCCGGACAGCTGCTGCAACAATCGGTTTGCATAACCAAAGAATTTCTGCACAAACTGTGAGAAACCGTCTCAGGAAAGCTCATCTGCATGCTCGTCGTCCTCATCGGGGTCTTGACCTGACTGCAGTTCGTCGTCGTAACTGACTTGAGTGGGCAAATGCTCACATTCGATGGCGTCTGGCACTTTGGAGAGGTGTTCTCTTCACGGATGAATCCCAGTTTTCACTGTACAGGGCAGATGGCAGACAGCGTGTATGGCATCGTGTGGGTGAGCGGTTTGCTGATGTCAACGTTGTGGATCGAGTGGCCCATGGTGGCGGTGGGGTTATGGTATGGGCAGGCGTATGTTATGGACAACGAACACAGGTGAATTTTATTGATGGCATTTTGAATGCACAGAGATACCGTGATGAGATCCTGAGGCCCATTGTTGTGCCATTCATCCATTCATCCACGACCATCACCTCATGTTGCAGCATGATAATGCACGGCCCCATGTTGCAAGGATCTGTACACAATTCCTGGAAGCTGAAAACATCCAAGTTCTTGCATGGCCAGCATACTCACCGGACATGTCACCCATTGAGCATGTTTGGGATGCTCTGGATCGGCGTATACGACAGCGTGTTCCAGTTCCTGCCAATATCCAGCAACTTCGCACAGCCATTGAAGAGGAGTGGACCAACATTCCACAGGCCACAATCAACAACCTGATCAACTTTATGCGAAAGAGATGGCAAATGGTGGTCACACCAGACTGGTTTTTAGAGTGACCTTTTATTGTGGCCAGCCTAAGGCACACCTGTGCAATAATCATGCTGTCTAATCAGCATCTTGATATGCCACCCCTGTGAGGTGGATGGATTATCTCGGCAAAGAAGTGCTCACTAACACAGATTTAGACAGATTTGTGAAAAATATTTGAGAGAAATAGGCCTTTTGTCTACATAGAAAAAGTCTTAGATCTTTGAGTTCAGCTCATGAAAAATGAGGGCAAGAACAAAAGTGTTTATTTTTGTTCAGTGTAATTATTATTATTATTATGCAGTCATAAAAATATTGTATCATGTCTGGATACAATGATTTTTTTTTTAATGAATAAAATTTAAATGAGCAAAATAAAGTGTTATGTATACTTGCAGTTATTTACTTTTTATATGTATACTTTAGACATCTACGATTTTATTTATTAGCATTAAAGTAAGATTTTGCACAGTGAAATTAAAAAGGCTAAAAATAAAGTAAAGACAATTAATTACACAGCTTGTGAAAAATTGTGAGTAGCTTTTGTTTTCTCATTCTTTTTCTTTTGATTTTAAGATGAAATATGAACAGGGCATTTGTTTTAGTGAGATTTGCCAAATGTCTATATGAAGTGCTGTTTGAAGTATTCTGTTTCCAATGTGTTTTTCTAGAAGCTACAGTATCTCTTTAAGTGTGTCTTCTTGAACCCTTTTGCCCGCAGCTATCATAAAGCAATCCACTACAAAACAAGCACAAAAACCAGCACATTACACATCAGAAGAAGAGCAGCAGAAATCCAGGTGAGGGAGCAGCAGACGAACACAGCCAGGCGAACACCGTGCCCTGCAATGATTGGCACCCCGAATCCATTGCCCTGGCTCTGCAGGGCTCGTTACCTCTGACAACTCAGTTCCAGGTGTTTCGTTGGGGGCCCGCTGCACCGAGAGCATGTTCCATTTGCAAGCGGGAGCCAGTAAGGCAAACACTACAGTGTTTGTTAATAATGATGTGCCTTGCCAGCGCAGCTAACTACATCCGCCTTTGTAACGCGAGACTCCGTGACAGCTTTTGCGCTGCAAACTAAAAGGCCATTTTACAGCTGTCAGGAGCTGACAGCCATTACCCCTGCTTACACACCACTCTCAGTATGCACTGTCAGGCACACGGGAGACGCCGCTACTCTCTACCTGTGTCAGTCGCACCAGCTATCATTTCCACTCTAATTAGCTACACTGCTCTCCGTCGCGCAAAACAAAGAGACTTTCTATTTTTGTCCTGATATATATTCTGATGTCTTTGTGTCTCCTCCGCATGTTTCTCCCTTTCTTCCTCCCCTCCTTGCGCTTTCATCCCTTTCTTCTCTCCCCCTTTCTCCTTGTTTGTTTGTCGGCGGAGCGGCGCATTTCATCACCCACTTCCTCGGCGGAACGTGTGATTCCGACAGTCGTTAAACGAGACTTAAATTAATACAGACAATAGGGAAACTTTTTTCCTGGCACCCGGATTCTTTTTCATTTGTGGCGATTGTTATGCAGAGCTGCACGAGGGTGAATGTTTCCTCTGTCAATGAAGGCCCTCTTCATTAAGCAAAATGGCAAATAATAATGATTCGAGCCAACCTGGATTGCAATCTTGTCGTGTTAAAATCAAGTGCTGCTCTGCCTCCAAACCCTCCTAATTAGCATTTAAACCTGTGATTTTAACTGCAGCGTGTTGCATCAATGTAGCATCAACAATGCAATAACCTGTCACAGCTGCTTAGCATTAAACGTCACCTGATGGAATGGAATGAAGGCAATATTCTTCCGTTCATTGGATGCAATCATTTGTAACGATTGTAGCCATTGTTATACTGTTAACTACCTTTTGAAGTTTCCACATTTGTTCCCATTATTTTTCAAAGCTCCATATCTTAATACGTTGTATTTGTTTCTTTAGAGTAGCCTACTCCACATTCTGCAATTTTTAATTATTGATTTATGATAGCCTAA
Source organism: Schizothorax lantsangensis (assembly GCA_027422415.1). NCBI lineage: Eukaryota > Metazoa > Chordata > Actinopteri > Cypriniformes > Cyprinidae > Schizothorax > Schizothorax lantsangensis. Next base: position 6,813,479 of record CM049859.1, read on the forward strand.
AAAAATATCTCAACACCTTATTCAAGGAATAATTCACTCAGAGCTGCTTTTAGGCTTATAAAATTGCATATTTGGGTTTGTTAAGCAGAAAAAAATATGCTTCTGTTTTTCACTAAATATCATGTGCCTGGAAGTGACTGCACTAGCTGGTGGATCCACTAGGTGGCAACACTCACTGCTGGGCTGTTGCTTTCAAGTCAAAGAAGAAGATGGAAAACAACAATAAAACTAAAGAAAACGAAGACAGAAATAACAAAAACTTATATGAGAAGGACAGAAGATACCGACATTTGTACAGCTCAAGTTTAAAAGATGACGTAATGGTGGAAAAATTAAACATGCGCCAGACTTGGATACTTCGTTTGATTAAGTCTTTCTGTCATTAACTCTAGCAAGCGCTGCTCTGTTTGAATCAGTTTAAATGAGCATTATGAGTAAAGACTTGTGCTCTCTGTGTGTCTTTCAACATTTCTGCTTGTGTTCAGATGAGAAGGAGAAATAGTTCCTATCCCACACAACAGTTAACACAGTCGCTCACCAAGTAAACATGAAACCCAAGAAGCACTAATTTTGGGATTTGTGACTAAGTTTTTCTAGAGAGATCTGGCAACATGGAGTTCAAAAAGGTCATCATTTACTCAACCTCATGTTGTTCCAAACCATAAAAAAGGATGTAGTAACAAAAAGTACAAAAGCAAATAATAGCCATAATACCAATAACATCAAACATTATTGTTTTTAGCATCATCACTGATTATGATTGACATGAAAAACAGATTTTGATGTGCATGTTTGACTTGGATTCAAATTTCAGTCATATTATATATATATATATATATATATATATATATATATATATATATATATATCAAATCAAATCAAATCACTTTTATTGTCACATCATCACAGCACATGTGCCTTGATGAGTGAAATTCTTAAGAGCGTGCTCCATACAGTGCAGAAACAATTAACATATAGACAGTACCATTACATACTTACAGACTTATACAGATGACAATGTGCAATATACACATACATATACTCAGTCCACACAGTGTACTGTTAGACATACTTACAGTTATCAATACACATTATACACCGTATGTACACATTCTACATTATGTACACATATATACACACAATATATATATATATATATACATATATATATTCAATTCAATTTTATTTGTATAGCGCTTTTCACGATGCAAATCATTGCAAAGCAGCTTTACAGAAACCTAAAGTTTCTACATTATATTTAATAATAGCTTATCAGTCTCAAGTTGATGAAAATCAAGCAGTTAGTTAATGTCGTGTAATCAAACAGACGGTGTATATACAATATATAAATAGTTATACTGTATAGTATATATATATATATATATATATATATAGTATATATATAGTTGTTTGCAGTCGTGTGGTCCAACAAACATGCAGATATGGCATCATAGGATCCTTGAAGACCCTTGAGTGAAAATTTGACCTTTTATTATATGGCAAGTTTAGGTTGTAAAATGTGAAATATACATTTTATGAAATATAAATTCATGAATTGTAGATTTAAAAAAGTTTTTTTGCTTTATACCTTGAGAAATATATAATAAAAATGTTTTGACAAGGTGCAAGGAAAATATTTTATTATGTTTATATTTACAATGGCTGATCAGCAAGTGAAACTTATCAATTAATAAAACACAATGGAGCATTTTGTGAACATTGTGTGTTTGCATTTGCCACCAAGTGGGAGAAAGAGCGGCTTGCTGCTCTGACGGAGGAGAGATGTATAAACACATAAAAGTGGTGTTGCAATTTTTGCCTTTAAAATCACCGGCTTCCTTTGATCCCGTAAAAAATAAAAACAAATAAAAAAACAGAAAAACCTTTGTCTCTCTGTCTCTCCCTCTTGTTTCGATGAGATAACAAGATTACACTTCTCCCTAAATTCCTCCAATGCATAAACACTTTCGCACAGGGAGGGAAAATAACACGCAGGCAACAAACCGCAGGCACTTGAACCAGACTGCTGTGAAAATAAACTGTGCTCCCCTGTTTGTGCTGCTCCGTGTGCCAGCGCTTAACACAGTCAGAGACGGCAGGGTTGCACTGTCATGGCAAGCTTGAGAAAGAAATAAACAAGACCCAGAAAGCCGATGAGTGTTTGTGGGTTGGCTGGACAGAAGTACAGAGATTTTATTATTATTATTATTATTCTGGGCATGAGTGTTGATGCCAAGTGGTGTGAAGCAGCTATGATGAAACTGATATGCTGCTAGCATGATATCATGATCTGAACTTGTACAGATCAGAAAAGAAAACTAACTTCAAATTTGTTGAATATCAGCTATTAATGACGTTAGTACAATGGTGTTGTCTAACTGCATACCTTAACATATTTTCCCACATATCTGTCTGTCTGTCTGTTTCCGACCGTCTATCTATCTATCTGTCTGTCTGTCTGTCTGTCTGTCTGTCTGTCCGTCTGTCCGTCCGTCCGTCCGTCCGTCCGTCTGTCTGTCTATCTATTTATCTATCTGCCCATCCATCCGTCCGTTTATCTATCTATCTATCTATCTATCTATCTATCTATCTATCTATCTATCTATCTATCTATCTATCTATCTATCTATCTATCTATCTATCTATCTATCCTTCCGTCCATCCACACAGCACCAGCATCTTACCTCCATCCATCTACCTGTTTACTCATCCATCCTCCTCTCTATAATTTCTCTCTCTGGTCGTCTCTGCGCTGGTGGGGCCCCTGAGGTCTGTGCGGAGCAGCTGTTTCGCTCTAACAGTATTATTCTGCCTGGGGCTCCTCGGGGACCCCGGCAGTCTCGTTAATCAAAGCCTCTGTGAGCTTTACCCAGCACTGGTGCATCTTCCCCTGCCCCATCCATCATAAACCCCAGCACCGCTGCGCGCGTGTGCGCACTCTTCCTGTTTTGAGAAATAAATTGAGACACTACAAGAAGAAAGCAATTAAGGGAGGTCTTTGGTCTATCATTCACGGGCTAATGGACCACCTATTCCTCTTATTTATTTATCTGTACAGTGGAACTGGCAATACTGGTGAGTACTGTGAAGTCTGAGGTTCCTCATCTTTTAAGGGCGCTCTGTCTCTCAAAAGAAATAAACGAGGGTCTAAACTGGACACAGGGCCAGAGGGAATTCATCACGGCCTCTGTGTGGAATTATGAGCAGGAGCTGATGGACGGTCAGTGTGAAGGTGAGAGAGCCTGAACTGGGCTCTGTTTGAGGTGTTGTGTTTACATTGAGCACATGATAATGTCAGAAGCAGTCGTGGTCACTCATGACTTTACTGTGTGACTCACAGACACGCTTCCTTCACTCAACATGTCTTTCTACTAACAACATTACGAAGAAAAAAAATGAAATTCTGCCATTATTTAACAACAACTCATGTTGTTCCAAACCTTTCTTTCCATGGAACACAAAGCAGATATCTCTAGTTTTGTCCATAGCCTTTTCCATTTAACTTTCTTTAAAGAACAGAACTAAATTCAAGTTGTAGTCAATAAAATCTTACCCCTGCTGCAGCTCTCAAAACTCATTCCTGCTGGTATTCAATTAAATATATTAATACATACATGCATACATCATACATAGTATTACACTAGATACTGTATATTACACCCTCTTTTACTTGTTCATAAATAAATAATACCTATTTGCTTTCTTTAAAGCTGAATTAAGACTTTACAATAGTGAGATGTAAAATGTTTTGTACTCTAAAGGATGCATTTATCCAACCAATATGATTATACAAGTTTCTTAATTTTCCTACAAGGCAAAGTGGTCAAAAAAGCACTGAATTCATTCATTCATTCATTCATTCAGCTTGGAGGATGCAAAGAAAATGGAACCACTTTAGGAACCAGTTCCAGGTCAAATTGCACCGGTAATGTAGATTTTGCAAGTAATATTAATCTAATAGACATTTGATTTGTGTGTCATAATTTGTATGACATTTATTTATGATACAATTGATTATTTAGCAAACCATATTTTTCTTGTTTTATTCATTAAAAACTTTTCCGAACATTGCAAAGATTCCTTTCACCAGTGAAGCACCATAAGTCAGAGCCTTAAATTCTGAACCTGAGATAGATACATTTCTCTTTAATAACCTGTAGTACCAGGGACAGTAATGTTATTTTGACGGCAGCTCCAGTAATGTATTCTGACTTCACATTGCACGGTTGAGGGGAGAGCGGAGAAAGAAATGGCTGCCATTGTAATGGAAACCCCATTATAGCCCAGTTTAAGGGTAGGAGTAAGTGGGTGGTATGGTATAATTACCTGTCTCCATTAAATCCCAGGTCAAAGGGTTATACTGCAATTGCATCAAATTGACCGTATTTGGGGGCACTTGGGCAATTGCAATGCAGATAGCTCTTCCTGGCAATCTGAAGTCCTGGATTTCAATTTGAATAATAGAAATAAGACTGAGACCGCTTTGGTTGGAAGTGGAAAGTGATTTGTTCTGAATTTCTTTTCAATATTTGTTGTTACAGTTTTTCTCAGTCGCTTTGGTGCATTTCTCAGATCAGAAATGAAATTTTCAAAACTACTTGTTCAACCTCCACATCATCTAGTCACTTGTGCACATCATAAAAGCAGTTTCTCATTCTTTTGAACAAGTTGCAATTGCTTTGGTACTTTCATGCAATTGATAATGTACAACGTACATTTGTCTGCGGTTTCCTACATTAGCAGTTGCTAATGTCATGTTGCTCAAAATGTATTATATAGTTCTCAGTGCTATAGTCTTACCCCTCAAAACCTCAAGTCATTAGTTCATCATATAAGTCATTAAATGCAAAATGGTTGATCTAGTTGTCATAAACTGTCAAGCATATTTTCTACACATTTCTTTTAGACTTTTTGTAAATTTGCCATGAATTGTCCAAGTGAATCTTGACTTTCATTAATGAAGAGAATATAGATCAACCCGTATAAACCAGTTCTCTGAAATAGCTCAAAGGTGCATCTCATGAACCTTCAATTGGAAAGCATATATAGACAGAGGAGTTACAAATTCTGACAATGAATGAACATCCAGGAAACGATCAGGGTCAACAGCCGAGAGGAAGAAGAGGAGTAAGGATGCATGGTGGAAGGGTACAGAGGCAAAACAGAGGAAGAGGCAGAAGAGGCAAAGGACAGAGATGAAATAAGGGCCACTGTTGTGGACCATGTTGTCAATCATGGCCTTACAATGGCTGAGGCGGGTTGAAGGGTGCAGCTAAATATTGGGAGATCGACCATATCCTCAATAATTCAAACATTTCAAAACAGTCTCTTACAATCAATATTTCACATACAGTAAAGTGTTTTGTACTTTTGAAATGGATATATGGCATACATAAAAAGCGCAGCCTTTCTGCATGTCGATATACAGTAACTGTCATCCAAACTGTTACTAAGAGAGTACACTGTTATATTGACAACATGACCCAGCAATTTGACTGTCTTATCCGTACTCAATGACACAAGGACTTGTCATTCTGATGGCACTGACATGTTCATTGACACAGATATTTATTTTTGAGAGATGGACTAAGTATTTTGAACAAGAGACTGGCTTTTGCAGGTAATCCATGGTGTTTTGCTATTTGTACGAGTTGTTTTGAGAAATGCACTTACTGTTTTGAGAATTTCAATTCTGATCTGAGAAATGTACCAAAGCGACTGAGAAAAACTGTAAATCAGAATGTGCTAATTGCTGCTGTCTCACACAGGTGTTTCCTTTACACTGGATTAATGCTACAACACTCTTACCAGGTAATATGAATCTACCCCTCACTTACACGCCACTAAACACACATTATCAACACATCTCTCCTCACAGGCATCTTCCCCACAGCGTTCAAGCAGGCTCGGGTAATCCCACTGCTCAAAAAACCTACATTAAACACTTCTCTTTTAGGAAACTACAGACCTGTCTCTCTCCTTCCATTCGTAGCGAAAACACTCGAACGAGTTGTCTTCAATCAGCTCTCATTGTTTCTTTCACAGTACAACAAACTGGATGCTAAACAGTCAGGTTTCAGGAGTGGCCATTCAACTGAGACTGCGCTACTCTCAGTCACTGAAGCCCTGCGAATTGCAAAGGCCGATTACAAATCATCAGTCCTCATTCTGCTGGATCTTTTTGCTGCTTTTGACACTGTCAATCATCAGATCCTCCTGTCCACCCTCTCATCGCTGGGCATCACTGGGATTCCACTTCGCTGGTTTGAATCCTATCTCACCAGCAGGTCTTTCAGGGTGGCCTGGGGAGGGGAGGTATCCAAAACACATCAACTGGTCACTGGAGTTCCTCAGGGTTCGGTTCTTGGACCCCTCCTCTTCTCCACATACACTACATCACTGGGTCCCATCATACAGGCACATGGCTTCTCCTATCATTGCTACGCCGATGACACGCAGCTCTATCTCTCTTTTCAACCTGATGATCCAACGGTAGCTGCACGGATCTCAGGCTGCCTGGCGGACATCTCGGCATGGATGAAAGAACATCACCTACAGCTCAACATGGCAAAGACTGAGCTTCTTGTCTTCCCTGCCACTCCGACTTTACAGCATGACTTCACGATTCAGTTAGGCTCATCAATAATTACCCCATCAACTTCGGTCAGAAGTCTTGGTGTAATCTTTGATGACCAGCTGACCTTCAAAGAGCACATTGCAAAGACTGCTCGATCTTGCAGGTTTGCGCTACACAACATCAGAAAGATTAGGACCTTTCTGACAGAGCATGCTGCACAACTTCTTGTCCAGGCCCTTGTCGTTTCTAGGCTGGACTACTGCAATGCTCTTCTGGCTGGACTTCCATCAAACACAATCAAACCTCTACAAATGATTCAGAATGCAGCTGCACGACTGGTCTTCAACGAGCCAAAAAGAGCCCATGTTACACCTCTCTTCATCTCCTTGCACTGGCTACAAGTTGCAGCTCGCATCAAGTTCAAGACACTGATGCTTGCATACAGAACGACCACAGGCTCAGCACCCTCCTACTTCCACTCACTATTACGAATCTACATCCCCTCCAGAAGTCTGAGATCTGCTAGTGAGCGACGCCTTGTGGCACCATCACAGAGAGGCTCAAAATCACTCTCCAGAACATTCTCGTTCACCATTCCTGGCTGGTGGAATAATCTTCCCACCCCTATCCGGAATGCTGGATCCTTGTCAATCTTCAAGCAACAACTGAAAACTCATCTCTTTCGGCACTACTTGACTTCATCCTAAAAAAAAAAAAAAATCTTAATCTTTCCCTTTATCTTTCTCTCCTTCCCTTGCTAGCTTGTACTTATTTGAACAATGACTGAGACTTGGTGTTACGAGCACTTCCTCTGTCTGATTGCCTCTTCAAGATGAATCGCTTTATGTATTCCCCAATTGTAAGTCACTTTGGATAAAAGCGTCTGCCAAATGACTAAATGTAAATGTAAATATGTAAACTGAAAGTCTGCATGCAAATAATATTTCTTGCCTATCCCAGCCAAAAGAACTACGTACCAATGATGCAGTTTCCAAACTGTGGCGTAACTCAAAGTGACGTGAAGCGTTTTGGTGGGTTCAGAGAAAGTGCATCCAGCACATTTGCATGAAAGCGACTTGTAGGTTCATTAAAACAGGAAATCTTCACCACACTGTTTTGACAAACTTTTAATGGTCTTCCCATTGCATCAATTTGCATCACTTTGCTTCGAAACGGGCCCCCGTGCGCCATGGTAACGGCACCGGTCAAGGCGGCAGAGCAAATGGAAAGCAGGACTCTCTGGTAATACGGATACAATTACTGGAGATTACTGGGTAATGGTTACCACATGGACACAATGAGAACCTGATAATTCCCCCCACCCTCCTTCACCTCCTCATGTACATCTAGGTGCTTTCCTCTCACTTGCCACCAAAAGAGAGAGAGAGAGAGAGAGAGAGAGAGAGAGAGAGTCGAAGAGTGTGTGACTCTGAGAATGTGAAACAGCCCAGAAAGAAAATGAAGGCTGATGGATATTTGTATCCTTTCCCAGGTTTTCATTCTTTCTAATTTCCTGTTCAGCTTTTACATGGTGTCAGAGCAGGGGGAGGCTGTCAAACCTGGCTCCTTCACACGGTTGAGTCTCATTCGGCACTTGACTTTATCTGATAGGAATGGAGACAAGAATCCTACTGCCTGGAAGGTGACATTGCTTGGGGTCTGGATCAACTCCCTGCAAGCAAATCAATCTGCGGGGTGCTCCGTAAACACAGAGGTTGTTACATGGCTTTGTCAGGGTTCTGTAGAAAGGTTAGCGATGCAAACCGCTGACTTTAGCAGTTCGATTACAGAGCGCAGCTTTCTGAGAATAATCAGTGTATGGTGGCTTGTTCTGCCCTCAAAAAGGTGTATTACGATATAAACCGTTTATGCACGTTAACAAATTAAAACAAATCTTAGGGCAAAGTGTGTCATTTTTGCTCTTCCAGCATCAAAGGCATTAATCTGAAGACAATTTGAGTAGTGCTTGCATGTAAAAAAAAGACATTAAGACCCCATTATACATACTGCAAAGTTTTTCGCTCAGGGGTAAAAAGAACGGTGTACTGTTTGCAAACATTCCTTCATATCTTTAAAGATTTTTTTTTTTCCTCAAGCACTGAGCCAGAAATCTCCTCTTCAGTAGCATATACATGCATTAAGCTTTCCGGTTTTATTCATATATTCTAAAGGTTTTTACAGAGGGATTTGTTCAAATATCATTAGCCATTTTTATACAGCATAATATTTTATTTTTATAATTATGGTGAATTTTTTTCAGCCTGTTGATATTATTTTCTGATTAATGCAGTAATAAAAATAGATAACCAAAATTCCTTCTGTAAAAACACTAATTTGTGCACAAAATGAAACAGATTTGATCCAGTGTTCAAAATGTATGCAAATTAATTCATATTTAATTAGGTAATGCCACATTTGCATATTTAAACATAACATTTCAGAAATGCCTTAATAAACTGTAATGAAACAACTGGTGAAAGTATGGTGATATCTATTATTCTTAAGAAAGTATCTGATCATAGGGATGTAGATATGGTTGTACCAGCTCTGCAATTTGGCAGTCAAATCACATTTATTTAGATATAGATAGCTTTATAAAGTACAGATTGTTTCAAAGCAGCCAACATACAGTATTAAACATTGTTGCAAAGAAACACTGAATTTCAATTATAATTACAGCTACAGTTTCAACTATAAAGTAGCTCAGTCTGTTCATAAAATAAATTAACATGAAAAGTACCTAAACAAATTCCGTATGAACTTTGCTTTGTCCAAATTTGGTTCAAAGTGGTGTCACACATTGTTCTTCAATTTCACTTTATATTTACGAAAAAGCCATTACCTATGTTTTTAATGCCTGCCAAGGCATTAAAATAATGAGTTCTGGGTGGTTACTAGTTGTTTGCTACCTGTCCCAATTTCAAAAGAGTCCACCCTTAAAAAACTGGAGCAAATGGATGGAATAATTACAAAGTAACAATCCACCACTTGCAGCAACATCCAAATGTCCAGTGTGTCAGCATGGGTTAGCAACACTAAGGTCACAGGTTCAAACCCCAAGGGTGCTTTGGATAAAAAGTGTCTGCCAAAACATCATTGTATCTGCAGTGTGAACCTTTAATAAGCAAAATCAAGCCTTTAAGTGTGGTAAATCGTCTAAATTCAAAATAGTACAGCATTCGTTCAGCTGGATAACAAAAACCAAAATGTGTCTGCTGAGAACGAGACCCAGATGAGCATGAAACGGCGTTATGTTGTTGTCTCTCTCAAGAGCAGCTGTAGGGTAAGAGAGGGTCAGCAGCGGGCATCAGCTGAGTGTTAAGGTGCATATGGTCCTGTCCGATCCACTCGCTGATTGATTAGCTCAAACACTGAGAGGAAGGAACTGAGCCACGGGCTCTCAACACATCCATCCATCTCACGGTCACCAGCCCGCTGGGGTGTAGACAGATGAGCTGTCGAACCTTCAGAAAGTGAGAAGGTCCACTGAACCCTGTGGTACATCCAGGGATGGAATTTCAAGATCAGTTGTTGGATGGATCACAGCATTTACTTTAAGCTAATAAACGTGTCGATGGTTCTATGTCTGCTGCAGATGTTTTGAAGAGAATATCACTTCTTTGAGCTATACTCATTTGACGTACAAAGGTTCAGTATTCACAAAGACATCAAAACCTCTGTGAGAAACTTTTCAAATGGGATCTTTTCTCAAATCATCCTGACCAGTAATGTTCTGTGGGTCTGTAACTCCAGGAAACAATTCCATAAGAATTTCTCCAGCATATTCTCAAGGCAAAAAAAGGCATTTGCCAATGTTTTCAATGTACTAAAATATCACTGCAAACCAAAACAAATGCTGTGGTGGCAACCACAAGCAAAGGAAGGTTTAGGGTTATATTCTTAAGTTGCACAATTTACCTCTATCTCCCTCATTTTTTACAGATACACAATGGGAAATGTTATGATTTGCTTGTCAACAACCCAGTGGCTAGACGAGAACTTCACTGCGAGTGGAATGTGAGCGTCTTTTGCAGGCCTCAGTATCAGCTGGTTCTATTTATGGATGAAGAGCAAGCTAAAAGGACCATTATGGAGCGTTTTACACAGATTTGAGTTACGGTGTGGGAACTGTTTTTAAGGGACCATCTGAGGGTGTAGATGGTAATTTAGCTGAAGAAGCTTATGGGAAATCTAGTGTGATGTGTGCCCTCTTTAAACAGCCAAACAACTTTCTTGCATGTGAAGAGGGAGGATTTGAGGGAAAAACAGCCCATTTAGCATTCTAGATTTATCTTGAGAGATTTGGATTTGTTTAAAATTATAGTTTGATTCAATTTGATTGGACCTGCTGAAGCTGGTTGACCAAAGGTCAAGCAGACTACACCAGCATCCAAAAAACAATATATGCTAATGTCTTTTAAACAAGGTTATGAATAAACCCGATGCAATATCATGCATCAAATGCTTTTTTTTGTTTGTTTACATTTATTTATTTATTTTTAAATCTGTGAATGTTAAAAGTAGTGTTTAGAAAAAAAATAGTCTAGATGTTACAGAAGGTTGGTTATTTAGTTTTATTTTCTTCACAAATATCCAACATTATAACTTAAACACATTACAATTTTGTTCCATTTTTTTTTTTTTTTTTTTTTATATGCCAAAGTTTTGCAGCAAGTCACTGTAGCTCAATCTAGAACAGATATGACAGTGTTCTCTGTCATTTTATGCCATGCCATTGTAAAAGCTTTGAGGCCAACTATCAAACTCTGGCTTGAAAGCAAGATAAATCCACCCTGCATCCAACAGAATTTACGCAGCACACATCAGGAGCACAGTTTAGTTTAGGTTTTCTCCCCATTCTCACTTGTACTGTAATGTAATGTATAAGATTTGTTATTTCTCTCACAGTTTGTTTAGTAAGAATCACACATCAACAGAAAGACCTCCATTTACCCCCATTTCCCTGTGTCTCCCCACCCTTCCAATCCTGGATGATTGTTTCATTACAGCATTCTGGGTGTGATCAGTTGACGCCCCAGTGAAGCAGAAGACGCCGCACCCTTCTCTTCCACGTCCAATCACTCTCTGCTTTCTGTCTTGCATAACCAGTTGGCAGTGCAGATTTAGCTTTTTCTTGCCAGTCCGAACTGATGTCATATTTTGTTGTGACGTTATGAAATGAGATTGGATTTTAAATATTACTCAGTCAAAAACTATTAGTGCAGTAATATTCCTCCCGTTTATCACATGGGAAATCTGAAATGCTGGAAGACTAAAGCTATTTACATAATGATTAATGTGCTTACAAAACACTAAATCTGTTTTTAATATTTACACATGCTCATTTAACAGACTTTTGCACCTTTGAAGTTGGATTTGTTTTTGTTTTTTACGGGAGTAGCAACAGATATTTTCTTCCGTATTGTGACAACCCAAATTCCGGAAATGTTGGGACATTTTTTAAATTTGAATAAAATGAAAACTAAAAGACTTTCAAATCACATGAGCCAATATTTTATTCACAACAGAACATAGAGAACATAACAAATGTTTAAACAGATACATTTTACACTTTTATCCACTAAATGAGCTCATTTCAAATTTGATGCCTGCTACAGGTCTCAAAAAAGTTGGCATGGGGGCAACAAAGGGCTGAAAAAGCAAGAAATTTAAAAAAGATTCAGTTGGGAGAACATCTAGCAACTAATTAAGTTAATTGACATCAGGTCTGTAACATGATTAGCTATAAAAGGGATGTCTTAGAGAGGCAGAGTCTCTCAGAAGTAAAGATGGGCAGAGGCTCTCCAATCTGTGAAAGAGTGCGTAAAAAGATTGTGGAATAGTTTAAAAACAACGTTCCTCAATGTGAACTTGCAAAGACTTTGCAAATCTCATCATCTACAGTGCATAACATTGTAAGATTCAGAGAAACTGGAGAAATCTCTGTGCGTAAGGGACAAGGCTGAAGACCTTTGTTGGATGCCCGTGGTCTTTGGGCCCTCAGATGACACTGTATCACTCATCGGCATGATTCTGTCATTGACATTACTAAATGGGCCCAGGAATACTTCCAGAAACCACTGTCGGTAAACACAATCCACCGTGCCATCTGCAGATGCCAACTAAAGCTCTATCATCAGGGTTCCGGTGGGTCCTTAAAAAGTCTTAAATTTAAGGTCATAAAAAGTCTTAAGTTGTACAAGAAAGTCTTAATTATGATTTCAAGAGGTCTTAAATTTGGGTACAGACCAGAATCGCAATACAGCTTAATGTGACGATTAAAGTTCAAAAGGCTATAAATAAACATGAGTGCTGCAAGTTTCAAAGTTCAGTGCTCTGCTGCTTTGTGTGCCGTTACCATATTTGTGGCCGTTACCACGGAAACAGTTCCGAAAGCGCCTCCTACTGGCAGAGAATGAATGTGCATTTTCAATAAGGCTGTTGTTGTGAGTAGGGTATTCATGCAATACCGGAGGCTGTAGTTTCAGAACCAGATTTCTGGGACCCTATAATTTTCTTTATTATTATTATTATTATTATTATTTTATTTTATTTACACTGAACAAAAATATAAACGCAACACTTTTGTTTTTGCCCCCATTTTTCATGAGCTGAACTCAAAGATCTAAGACTTTTTCTATGTACACAAAAGGCCTATTTCTCTCAAATATTGTTCACAAATCTGTCTAAATCTGTGTTAGTGAGCACTTCTCCTTTGCCGGGATAATCCATCCACCTCACAGGTGTGGCATATCAAGATGCTGATTAGACAGCATGATTATTGCACAGGTGTGCCTTAGGCTGGCCACAATAAAAGGCCACTCATTTTAGACTCAGTTTTATCACACAGCACAATGCCACAGATGTTGCCACAGAGCTATAATTGTGAACTGGTGAATCGATAAGAAGATAATTCATTATAAAAATCTAAACAGTAAAATGTGTTTGTACGTTATTTAATTAATATAATAACTAATACTTTTGACTCATCCATTTTCTTAAAAAATGGTTTAAAGGCTGAAATGTGAAGTTTATCATTTTATAAAACTTTTTGTTTTTGTGAAAACTTGTATCTGAACTGTAAATCATGCTTTTTACAGTCATTTTACAGTTTAATAGTTGACCATAGACATTGCCCTACCTCGCTCATATGGTATTAATTTTATTTGTGCAGGTCTTAAAAAGTCTTAAATTTGAGCTTAAAAATCCTGCAGCAACCCTGTATCATGCAAAAAGGAAGCCATATGTGAACATGGTCCAGATGCACTGTCGTGTCCTGTGGGCCAAGGCTAATTTTTAAATGGACTTTTTCAAAGTGGAAAAGTGTTCTATGGTCAGACGAGTCCAAATTTGACATTCTTGTTGGAAATCACGGACGCCGTGTCCTCCGGCGTAAGAGGAGGGAGACCTTCCAGTGTGTCATCAGCGTTCAGTTCAAAAGCCAGCATCTCTGATGGTATGGGGGTGCATAAGTGCATACGGTATGGGCAGCTTGCATGATTTGGAAGGCACTATGAATGCTGAAAGGCATATATAGGTTTTAGAGCAACATATGCTCCGCTCCAGACGATGTCTATTTCAGGGAAGGCCTTGTGTATTTCAGCAGGACAATGCAAAACCACATAGTGCAGCTATTACAACAGCATGGCTTCGTAGTAGAAGAGTCCGGGTGCTGAATTGGCCTGCCTGCAGTCCAGATCTTTCACCTATAGAGAACATTTGGCACATCATTAAACGAAAAATACGTCAAAGACGACCACAAACTCTTCAGCAGCTGGCAAGAATGGGACCAAATTCCAACACCAAAACTCCAGAAACTCATAAACTCGATGCCCAGACGTCTTCAAACTGTTTTGAAAAGAAGAGGAGATGCTACACCATGGTAAACATGCCCCCGTCCCAACTATTGTGAGACATGTAGCAGGCATCAAATTTTAAATGAGCTCATTTTGTGCATAAAATTGTACAATTTCTCAGTTTAAACATTTGTTATGTTATCTATGTTCTATTGTGAATAAAATATTGGCTCATGTGATTTGAAATTCTTTTAGTTTTCATTTTATTCAAATTTAAAAAACGTCCCAACATTTCCGGAATTCGGGTTGTACATCCAAATTATCAACAGACATGGTTCAAACCATCATTTTCAATCCATCAGTGGATTGGGCAGAGGCAGATTTGAATGTGTAAGATTGTAAGAAAGGGGAAGGATTTAAGAAAACTGAACGATTGGAGATTGGCCCACATCACCAGAAAGAAGTCTGTCGTTTCACTGGAAAGAGTTATGGTGTTTTGATTAAAAATGACAAGAAAAAAGGGTAACACTTTAGTATAGGGCCCAATTCTCACTATTAACTAGTTGCTTATTAGCATGTCTATTATTAACATATTGACTCTTTATTAGTACTTATAAAGCAATACCTAAACTTAACAACTACCATACTAACTATTAATAAGCAGCAAATTAGGAGTTTATTGAGGCAAAAGTAGTAGTTAATGGTTTGTTAAGAGCGAGAATTGGACCTTAAAATAAGTTTGACTGAAAAAAGTTACTAATTAAACACATTCAAAATAAGACCAATAGCATTCATTTAGATTATAGATATGGTGAATTTTCATTTCATATAGACGTTTTAAATTGTAAAAAAAGATAGCGCCACAGATCTACAGTGTTGTTCAGCTGGGATATGAGAAGCTGCAACAGAAAATTATGCACTTTATATTTAACAAACTTTCAACAGTGCACCAAAGAATACATTTATAAGATAATTGCAAAACAAATACACAGCTGACCAAAGTCCAGGCCAGCTTGAAGTTAATTTACTTGTCAACCCAACGACCACGTCTTAATGTGACTGTACCCAGAACAGAAAAACACGCTAATGTTTACTCAGTTTAGATGGTCATCTCTGATAATCACGTTCCAGGATGGAGAAATCCTTGGCCAGCTCTGCCAGCGTTTGAAGACCAGTGCCAGTTTCCAGCAGTGAGTCCAGGCCAGAAAGGCTAGTTGGGTATGAAAGCCAATGAAGGACAGTCTACAGTGAGAAATAGCCCTGGGGTTCACGAGTACCAGATGGGTATGTTGCAGTCTTAGTCTTGGTGCACAATGGCCACATGACTGGCTGTAACTAAAATCTAGTTACCAAAAGGCCATTAAAAATGCATATCTTTTGCAAGGAAGTTCCACATGAGTGGTGAAGGAACTCCAGTGACACTGAATAGATTATCATTTCAGTAGCAATTATAGTGGTTTAATTACTGAGATGTAGTCATGAGCTTTAATGATGTACAAGAACTAAGATGTTCCACTACCATGCATGTACAGTACAAAAGTTTGGAATAATAAGATTTTTTTATGTTTTTGAAAGAAGTCTTTTATGCTCACCAAGGCTGCATTTATTTGATCCAAAATACAGTAAAAACAGTAATATTGTGAAATATTATTACATTTTAAAAGAACTGATTTCTATATAAATATATTTTAAAATGTAATTTATTCCTGTGATACAAAGCTGAATTTTCAGCATAATTTCTCTAGTCCTCAGTGTCACACGATCCTTCAGAAATCATTCTAATTTGCTAATTTGCTTGGAAATTAAATTGTAAGCTGTGATTTCCACAAATTTTCTATCCATCAAATTTCAGCTTGGTAAATTAGAAAATTAAAAGATGGCCAAACACAGAGCCCTGCGGGACTCCAGAAGTTTGTTTGATTTGTACTTGCTTCCGCTTACTAATCTTAATTCTAACTAAAATTTTACAAACCAAGAGAGCGCAAATGCTGCAAATGGAGAGGTAAATAATGAATTACTATGTCAAGCACCAAGAATTAATCCCTAAAGATAAGAACACAAGAGAGGGAGCTTGTTCAGTTTTGAGGGTCCCATCAAAGCTAGAAGACCTTCCTTAATACAATTATCAGCTTTGAAACCAGAGCGATCCATGCTTAGGTTCTAAAGCAGTAGAGCTGTGAGCCATCTTGAAATCAGACAGAATGAAATGACCCTCTTGTGAGCTAAACTCCCAAGGTCAAGTGCGTTACTTCTCTCTCCTTCATTAGCTTTCCATTTCTGTTTGGGGTTCATGAGTTTGACATTTCACAGAAAGTCAATTTTACACTTTTCACTTGGTGAAGTAACTGTGGTTGCAGTTACATATTTCTAGCGGTTTGGATGATGGTCAAATATGCAATATAGCAGCAATTTTGAAAACTAAGTTTAGGTCTCATGTATAATTGGATAAAACTTTCAATTCATTTATTTATTTTCAGACCTGTGTCTGTGTATTTTGGACTTAAAAACTAAGAAGGTGAAGGCTAAGGTGATCCACTCATGATACACCAGTATTTACTCTTGCTCCATGTTTCTTGGCTTTCCTTCCTTGTCTTCATGGGGAAATGCAGAAAAAGGTTCCCTTTTTAAATACATGTCAAAATGATGACATCCTTCAGCATTGGCTAGATCACAATAAGGAGAAACTGTGACCAGATCCATCCAGTCTCATAGTTTAACTTAAAAGATCACTGCAAAGTCATTCAAATACACAAAACATCCACAAAAACTATTATTCTAATTGCCTCATTAATTTTAAATATCACATGTTTCTGATAGGTTAATTGTTATGTTGTTGAAAGGTTTCTCTGTCAGCCCAAAATTAACTGCCAAACTCACATTGCTTTGACATGTTGTGTAATTGTCGTACCGTACAGAAGAAAGCAACAAATTACTCCAGTTCAGTGTTTCGAATCTGTGAAATGATGTGGAGAAAAAACTGGAGTGGAGGCCAAGAAAAACACACCATACTTTTGGCCCTAAGGCGCTTTGAGATTTCCTTTCACATCCTGAGCTCAAATATGATCTCTGTGCCTCCTGTGAAGGGAGAGATCGGCAAATGCACACTTATAAGAGCCGTAACTGACCAACTATTTGCTGTCTCAGAAGTTTACACACAATATTCTTACTGAGAACATTTGTTTATCTCTCTCTTTATATGCTTTTTCTTTCTTCCAAACTGTTGTTATCTTTAATGGATATATGAGAATACTGTATTTGCTTTTGTAAAGATCACATCCTGTAGTGTACTTTCCCTTTAACATTCATACCTAATATTTTGCAGGACTTGGTATGTTATGTATCTGTATAGGCTGCATGTGAAATTGAATATTTCCATAATATTATCATTTACAGTAACATGCTTCAGAATGACTGATAATGCACAAATAAGGGTGTATGACATGGCAAAAGATCCCGCTTATCCCCCGTTTTCACAGAAATTGTACAGTAAGTTTACCATAGCTTGCTCAGTTTAACTGTGTGTTTTATTAGAGGTGAAGAGACAATCTTTCAAATGCATGTAAGTGAAAGGTTCACCAGATGTTTATAAACCATAATTTTGAAAAACAGCACTGACACTAGTAGGATGTCACGTTTTACGAACACACACACACACACACACACACACACACACACACACACACACACACACACACACACACACACACACACACATACACATACACAGAGACAGAAGAAAAGCGACTATAATAACAACCAGATGAGAATTTCTCATGGTGTTTTTTTCTTTAATTTTCACTTCGGACTAATCATTTTGGAATGTGAAGACTTTCCAAGTTTCATTATAAAATATGCTGTAATTCCTCAAGTCTTGCGACTTTTCAGTTATTCGTGCTTTCTGCAAAAAAAAACAAAAAAAAAAACAAGAATGACAAAAACAAACAACTAAACTAATAAATACATTCATACATAAAACTAATGAATACAGAGAGCTTTCAATGAAATATCACAGCTTGCATGCTTTATACATTTTTTGTAGTTTTGAATTTTAAATTTAAAACTAATTTAAGATGGCTAATAAGGCTTGCTGTTTTTTTTTTTTTGGACCTTTTCTGGACTAAAGTTCAGTATGTTCCTTCAAAAATGTGAAAATCATCTCACAAGGCTGAAAAATCACAAATATGTGAAGGAACTTGCATAATATTAAAGAAACAATAGAATGACAGGCAACAATACAAACGTAATAGATGACAAGAAAGTAGACCTTGACATTAGGAAGCACTGAAGTAGAAATTCACATTTTTGAGGTGTTGATGCTCTTGGGGAGTCGTTGGTAGGAATGAGAGTTTTTGGCTGGGGGGTGGCAGGGGGCTGGAGGAGGTAATTCCATAATTCCCAGAGCTTGAGTTGATCCTGGAACATGTTACTCCCAATCTCCTGGTTTGGCTACATCAAGACCAGCTGTACAAGGGCGGAGGGGAGGGGAGTAAGTTAAATATCTTCAGATGTTAAAGATCCCCCCAAGTATCATGTCATATTTCAGTTCTACTCAGTTGCCATTCTTGAAGACATTATGTGCATTTAACTCAGCAAACCAAAGGTACCCAATCACTATAACTTTTGCATAGTCCATATATCTCAAATCATTATTAATCATGGCCTTGAGTGACTGGATATGGCAGGATATGACTTGTAGTCAGCGGGATTAATTACAATTTCCTCTTTATTTTCATTGGTTGGAATGACTGCATATTCAAAAACATTTTATTTCTGAGATTCATGAGTGAACTGGATATGAAATGAGAAAAAAAATTACAATGGGATTTATTTTTATTCAACAGGAATTGATAGGATTGTGAAAAGCAGGTGTTTCATATGGTGTTATACATATCGAAAAAGGAATTTCGTCAGAATGCATGGATAATTTTAAATGGCTGTCAATGGAGAAAGATGCTTTTTGGTCCAGATTATGTAGCTAACAGCAGGTGCTAATGGGGCTATGCTAACTATGTATAGCTAAACCTTGATCCCTTGGGCCAGATCTGATGATGTCAGCAGAAAAGGACAGTCATTTCAGAGGCAATGCAAGTTTGATAAGCGATGATGAGGACAAACATTATTTCTAATAATAATATGTACTTAAGAATCATTCATAATGAAATCAGGAACATTAGGAAAGTAAATACTTTAATGTTAAAATCACATTTATAATTTTGTCTAATACTACAGCATATGGGAAGAGAGCACACACAAACCCGCACAAACTCACACAGCATCTTGACGCATGAATAACTTGATCCTTCAGAATGAGTACTTTGGTTCCAAACCAGACATGCTGCTGAAACTGTCTCTACTTGAGTGCAATCAATCTTGTTTATTATCTGATATGTGGATCCTGGGTGGTAAACATGTCAAATTAGTGCTAATGAATGGTTCGGCCTGCAATGGCGAGAGCCAAAATCTTGAGTTCAACCAACTATTAAGAAGAATTATTTCTCCTCTCCAGCTTGCATAGATACTTTGTACCCTCCACATCTGCTCTGAGGTCAGTTTTAAGAGCTCTGGTTTAGATGGAGATCAGATTTTAGGATTTGGTCTGTTTCACCATGGTAAAATGCATCAGATGATGTATTAGCTGTGAACATTCAAATGGTTTAAGTGGAGGTTGCTGTGGCAAACCCACTCGTTTAACATGTCTAACGACCTAGAACAATTACAAGAGAGCTTTAGCGATAAAAAAGCAGATTTTGTAATAATGACAAGAAATTTAGAAATAAACTGAACAAACTGAAAAAAAGAAGACATTTATCTAGGCCTATGTGAAATATAAGAACCCAGGCTTATGCTGCTTCTTGCATATTTTGCGTCACTTTCAAAGTGGAATGTCCAACTATCGGAAAGTGTAGCATGGTAATTTACATGGCGATGTTTGGTCTTGGCAGAATAGATCTAATATGCTGCTGCAGAAGAGTAAGTCCCGACACTTGCTGCCAGTGCATCCACATATAACATACATGAAATTACCCCCATAAATAGCATACATGCAATTACCTGTAGCAGATCTATACAGGTGGAGCTGGGGAAGGTGGAGGGTTTCTGAAGCGCGTTACAACTGCTTTGTATGTACTACGTCAGAAAAGCCATACATGTGGAGCTGGTTATGTTAAGATAGTTTACAAATCAGGCACTGTGGTAAAAATAGTTTGAGGTCATAACATATTATGGAGGGAACCACAAGAAAAATTGTCTTTATTAATTGCTAATCTGCCCCTTAATCATAATTTGTGTGAAAAGAAATAGAGGTTGATGTTTTACTGCCACTCTACTGATTGAACTTTATATATAGGTTTGTTTATTATTTTATGCAACATAAACATGTTGCAACATAAAGTGCATGAACATAGCTACAGTAATGCAAGCTAGGCTAGGCCTTAAAATGAAGATCCTAAAGACTTCAGATGCAAAGTTCTCAAATGAAATTCAGTTGCTAAGCTAATATCTAGTGAGGATGCTACTGCACACATACTGTAGATGCAGGTCTGAGTTCAAATAGAGGATAACACTTTGTCACAGTCACAGAGGCCTATAACCTATCATATATCATATTCACTTGGTCTGTGTTTATGTACCCCCACTATAACTGTGCACATGCTGAACAAACAAACATGTTTTCAACAAGCTATTCAAAGCATCTAATGACAAAAACATCTGCTAAATTTCTAACCTTCACCAGCATTTGTCATGTGAGACTTCTCAGATGGCCAGCGCAGGTTTGTAACAGCGAAAAATTTTCCGAAGCAAATTTGGGGTCAAGTCTGTTTATGGTTTTTGGTCAGATAGACAGACCTGATTATAGATAAAGCAATTGCATCCAGGACTCCAGCCAGCAGCCATTTACAGTCACTTCTAATCATTCAGAGGAGATGTTGTGCTTGGTAACTATTTTTAAAAAGTTTACTAACAACTTTCATTTTTATGCCCAGGAGTTGATTTTTAATAAAACTTTTTGTTTTTGTTATATGAAGGTTTGTAATATGCCTTTCATATATATATATATATTAAATTCTGTCTTTCAAATGCCTATAGACTGCCAATAGATTTTATGGTTACACATTATTTTTAGGTGTCCTTGTTAGAATGTAATTATACAATTAATTACTAGGCAATATTAGTTAAAACCATGTACCTACCCATAGGGTTAGGGTTAAGAATAGGGTTTTGTTTAGGGTTAGTTGCTGATTTACTGTTATTACTATAGTAAGTACATAAAACATGTGTAACAAGAAATAAAGTGTTATTAATTTTATTGTTTTATCTTTTCCCCAGACTAAAATGTTCAATATTATGAAATATTATATATTATAGTTGAACCATAATAAAGATTTGAATTATTAGGCAACTACTGTATGATTATCTAAACAAAGAGTGACATTTCCTTAAACATTTTAAATATTTATTATATATTAATTTCCACTTTGACCAACTTTTCTTTCCACATTTACACACACACACACACACACACACACACACACACACACACACACACACACACACACACACACACACACACACACACACACACACACACACACACACACACACAATTTTAACATTTATTGTGTGAAAATATATATACAGTATATATTTTTTTGGTGATAGTTCACAAAAACCTAAATGTGAATGAATGAATGAATGACAAAGGTCTGGGTGAAGATGGGTCTCAGTCTCACTATCAGATCTGTGCACCCCTCATTGAGCCAGATGTTACTGGGCTAAAGCTGGGGGGCTGCCAAAAGAATGCTGAATGATTATGGGAGAGAGCCTCACATGTGTTTTAAGTGTTTTCAATATGATGAATGGCTCATGAAATTTCTATGCTGATCCCAGACCCCAGAGAGAGAGAGAGAGAGAGAGAGAGAGAGAGAGAGAGAGAGAGAGAGAGAGAGAGAGAGAGAGAGAGAGAGAGAGAGAGTGAGTGACACATGATGAATTGCAAGAACCACCTTGCTTTCTTAACCGTGACATCTCACAACATTAAGGGGGTCGTAATGATGTAACCAAGTTTTCCACGTTGGAATATGCGCATGTGTAAATGAGATTTCAGAGCTACGGTGTAAAAAAAAAAAAAATCTGTTATTATTTACTGTTATTATTTAATGACCCTAATGTTGCTCCAAACCCATATGCTGATATTTTTCTGCATTGTATGTCAGCTGCACAAGGATTCTTAAAAAAATTCTAGTTTGTTTTCTATGGAAAACAAATGGTGAATTAATAAAGATGCTATTTGGACAGTTTTCCCTTTTGGGTAAACAATTTCTGTACAAAACTTTGATACGACTTCTGAAGACTTGGAATATTGCAGATCGGGTGCTTTTGTCCTTTTTTTATATTAACCTTCATGGTGTGGTATAGAAAATAGCAGCTTTGACATTCTGCTAAATATCTCCCATGTGCGAAGAAAGAAAATGGTATTGGTTTAGAACAACATTAGAGTGAACTGATTGAACTATTCCTTTGAAAAGAGAGAATACTCTTTAAAATAATATCCCATTGTTTGTCTGCTTTTTATCCAACAGAATTGCATTAGTCAAAAGTCTGTAATGATTAATATTGCAAATATAGTTGCAAGTTCACTGATTTGGAAAACGTTATTTAAGAAAGTCAATAAACACAGCACCTCTCAACACTTGGATATTGCCAGAACCTCATATTGAAGCCATTATGAATTTGACCTCAGACATTTTTGAAACAGACTCAAATGTATTACTAATATTACCGCAGGAGCTTCTGGACCGTAAACATCTGCACAACTATAAATCCTCAGTGAATTGTGTTGGTCAACTGCATGTATTGTCTGTACAAGATAACATGAATGTTAGAAAGTGAGAAAAGAGTGGAGTGAAAGGCCGTACATCTCTGTGCTTTCAGAATCATGCTTTGAATCAGCATTATATCTTGCACAACCTTCAGCTTACTCAACTTACCAACATTTACAGGCCAAAAACCCCAGCTCGTGTTACTGTTGGCTTGTGCTCATTGAGAGTTTCCAAATATTGTGAAAGTGTGGTATTTTGCCTCTAGGAGAGCTATGTTGGCATTCTTTATACTGGCGGATGGTCAGCGTTGGGCAACCATAGTCTTTGACCCACTGGAGAGAAAGGACACAGAACAGATTTATAGATGAGAGGTGAGGACTGGGAAACTCATGGAATCATTAGAACACAAAACAGGACAGAGCTCAAATTCCCAAAAGAATTCAAGAGTAAGATCACAGGGGAAAACTGACAGAGGAATTGATATCAATAGTCTATACTCATCATTCAAAAGGAGAAACCGAAACAATATGTGAGATATATACAGATATATATGAAACATAACAAAGCAGAGCTTGCTTACCATTTTGAATATCAGTCTATGTAGATAACTTTCTTCATTTTAAGTGGCTCAAGTTGTTATGAAAATATTTGCATATCGGAATGCACGGGTAAGGTAACAGCCTTCTGTCTGTGCCATCTTGACTTACTTGCTCGGTTTCATCAATTTTGCTTTAATTAATAACATACTGAAAATAAAAAAAACTAGCCTGACCATTGGCTTGGTGTGTCCCGGCCTTAACAGGACACCCAGTTAATGTAAAATGCCCTGTACCTACAGTATATTCTGTACCTTCACTCCAAAAGGACAAAAGAATTTGGAGAGCCAATAGATTTATTGTTCTGTACTATAGGGGTCCCCAGGCTCTTAATGCAGGTTTTATAATGGCTCTAAAGTGTCAGGCAGGCCCGTGTGACCCGTAGGACGTGCCTTGTCAAATATTTAAGGGACTTAAGGTGACATCATAGATTGTAATTATCTCAATTATTTAGTGTGCAGGGGCCACCGGCTCCCATGACATCATCAGGGCCCATCTTTGTGCTGTTTAATTGTAAAATATTGATAACTGGGCCATAGATGAGCATAGTCTTACAGGAGGAATAAACAGGATAATCTAAAACTACACGAATAGAAAGCTTTGACAGACATATGTACATCTGCAAAGAGAGCAGGTATCTTTGGGGAAACTTGATTTATACCTTTGCCCTTTCCTCCTCCATGACTAAACATTTGATGTGCAAGCTCAGAGCTCTAGCAAAGTGTGTGTCCAGCAGAAATAAGACTTTTATAAATGCCCGTTTCACTGCAGAGTCAGTCAGTTCACTGCAATTCAAAGACTGAAACTTCCAGTTGAGACATTCTGTTAACAGAAGGTACTTGTGTCAGCTCAAACACGGTTTGCTGAATATCTGCACACGTCTTGTTTTTATTGTTTTATTTTTAAACAATAAGATATACAGTTTTTCTTATGAATCACTTTTGTACTCAATACATGTCCACGTTGAGGAAAGGTAACATATATATATATATTTTTACATTACATAGTCCTATAGTAAAAATTATGCATAAATTACATATAAATTTGTTAATTATGCATAATTACATGCAACTAAACCTAAACCAAACGTTAATCCTAACCCTAACCCTATACTAAGTATATGTTATGTAAGTAATATGTATATATAAGTAATATTACTTGGTATACTTAAATATACAATCACACTGTAACAAGGACAACATAAAATAAAGTGTAACTTGTTTATTTACTGTTATAAATAGTAATAAGTAATTTTCATCATGACCATAGCTTTATTAAATTCTGAAAAAAAGTAATTTAATGCTAACAATCAGGGGTATCATATGAATATTTATTTATTTATTTAAATTGAATTTACATTTATTTATTTATATTTGATCATATGTCAACCGACCATATATATGTATATGTATACTGTATGTATATGTATTAAGAGTTTCAATTAAAAAATATATATATATATATTTTAATAAAATAAATTAAATGCTGCTTAATTTAATTGAATGTTTATCGATACATTTTTTTTTGATTATTTGAAATTATGACTTCTCCATATCAATCCGGATGTTTTTCTTGGAATGATTGTTGAATTCATTCCTTCAGCCCATACAAACCTTAGTCTCTACATACAGAGTAAAACTGACCCAGAATCACTGTCCCCTCCCACTCATTAACCCTATGAACATCCCAAACCTTGCGCGGTTCTACGATGATTTTAACAACCTCGCTGTCAGTTAGGATAAATAGCTCTCCATCCCTGATTGTTAAATTATGTCCTCTATTATTCATCAATCTGTTCAGTGGCTGCATTAGAGGAGTGGGTAGGTATGACAGACAGACAGAGGGGGAGATGGGGGGTGGCACACAGGGGTTAAACGCAGGAGGGAAGTGGCAAGACACACTCACACTGATCCATTAGCTAATGGAAGCCTAAAGCACTGTCACTTAACCCCCTGTGTTCCCATCATTGTCACACACACCTCCCAGCTCTCTCTCTCTCTCTCTGTGTGTGTGTGTGTGTGTGTGTGTGTGTGTGTGTGTGTGTGTGTGTTTGTGTGTGAACATGTGTGTGCACTTGAAGGTAATAATAAGAAGATCAAATGTAGTATTCATGTGTGAGTGCATGAAAATGATTGTGTTTCTGTACAAAAATATGCACACAACACTGGAACTAAAATGGAGCAAGGAAGATGTAATCCTAGCCCAAAGTTAAGTTACATTAAGTTACAAATTAATATCTATCAATTGTAGATGTACAATTTTGATGTTTTTAGGTAAACGTTCAGTCTGTCAGGGCAGGTATAGGTCAACATGCACAGTCCAAATGTAACTGTGGCCTTCATGTGTATGAGTGATCATTTAAAAAAAAATTCGTGGTATTAAAACTGTCAAACTACTCTAGGAGATGACATTGCTGTCAGCATTGTAATACGAAATCATTCATCTGTAACTAGCCAAACTGCCGCAACTGCGTCAGTGAGGAACAGTCATTGAATTAGTCATGAATAATATTTGTGCTACCATAAACCATATACATTCATTCTGCACCAAGATGAAGCACTTACAGATATGTACATGTTTGCACGAATTGTGTCTGTTATCCGCAGACATGTGCGTCAGATTAAATACACTATAGTGGACAAAGTTGCTGTCCATATCAAAAGTTCATGAGCGATGACAGAACTCACGAAGTTGCAGCACCACGCATCTCAAGCGTGAGCTGGATAAGATCTTGTGTTGTCTACGATATACACTAGGCTTGTGTAGGAAAAAAACATGTTCAAGTGACCTATACCTGCCATTATATGACTGACAGACTACGGTTTGACACATCAAACTACTGAATTGGATAAGCATAGATTTGTACAATTACATTACATGGATACGTCAGTAGGTGGCAACAAGTGACTGTCTTCATGAATGAGTCATTTAAAAATGTAACCAATTTATTAAAAAAATACAGAGTCATTCAGCAAAAGAAACAAGCAACTGCTGAGTGAGTCATTGAATCAGCTACTAAAACATTGATTCATTCTGAAAATGACACTACTATGTTGCTTTGCAGAATTTGTTTATCCCGACATGGCGTCTTAAATCACTAGTGGCAAGTTGTGTCCTATCAAAAGCATAAAGAACTCATTCAACCCCATCTCAAGAGAAAATGTAACTGTGTTTCTACGAAACACTACTTTTAGGAAAAAAACATGCAAGTCCATACTTAACCGCACCACAAAACATAATTGTACAATTTGTACAATTAATACAAATTAGCCACCAATTGACCCTTCACAGAGAGTTTGACTGGCAGGCGATCTGACCAATCATAATGCAGAATCCACCATTTTGTCCGACAAACAATCCAGGCAGGACAGTAGATTAACGTCGGTGGACTTAAACTTGAAAATGGTGTGTATTGACATCCTTTCCTTTCCATTTCCATTAAGGTTAAAACAAGACACATTCTGATGTTCATTCATGTTTATTTCATGCTGTAACTAGTAAAGAGGAAAAGATGATCGGTTCATGTGCTGCTTGAACTGAGGCGCTAAATCGATCTGTCACAACACATTAAAGAGACACAAAACAGCATTTATTGTTAAATTTCTTACAAAATAACAACATTTGAAAGCTGTTTTTTCATACCAAAAATAACCTGCTCTGTGAAAGAACGTTTTCTCTTTGCTCTGTGATGTATTTTTCACTGCGTGAGAACATCATGTGTGGCGTGAGAGTGCCTTGGCTTGTTAGACGTAACAACAGTAACGAAGGGGCGGGTCTTTGCGAAGGGTCAATTAGCCTTTTTTTTATTTTGACACGTAGATCGCTTTTTAATTGTTGCAGCATGTCATGTTAATAAGTTAAGGAATGCTCATGGTGTACAGTAGACAGTCTTTTTATTTAATGTTAAAAACAGCATGAAATCACAGATATATGAAATTAACAAAGGTAGATGATTCAAAGCTTTTTATTTTTTGAGATTATTGGCTGATTTGGGGAACAGAATGAATGAAACATGATTAACTGGCCACTGTGAAGACGCATTTGTGTGCATTATGACCTGCCGGGATCCACCAATCAGAGAGGTTCCCAAATCTCAGTCTTTTTTTTTTTTAAATCACGTCTTCCATGGATGCTTGAGTCCCCGAGCACCTACAGGATTGGTGCCTATAGTTTGAGTCAATGATTCATCCAGTGAATGTTTAAGACAAACAATTATAAAATACCACACTTTTTTTATATATATATTATTAAATGATACCTCAAATCATGTGATTTGTTTTGGAAAGATGTGCTATTACTTTTCTAAGTGATCAGTCTTGATAAACAGGGTAAACATATATGGAGTGTCGTGAGTAACATAATGACTAGAATACATCTAAAATACAGAACACCCTGGAACCCACCTAGCAATACCCTGGAGCATAGCAGTGAGTCTTACTTACATTTTACATGAGCACTGCTTAGAAAATAAAACTACAGCTACATTATTTTCTTTTACAGGACAAAGTCGTGGACACATAAACTTCTAACATAGAAGTTAAAATGTCCCAGACAATCAGCTCAAGTAAAAAGAAAAGACTATGCGAGATAATTGGCAGAAAATGTAAAACCGACAGCCATTGAATTCCTGCAGAACTCAACCTTCTGTACTGAGGTCAGTGGACAGACATTTTTCAAGCCATTCAAATCAGTTCATTTTACATGTGCGAGTATATCTGCTGATGACTGTAAATGTAAATGATTAATCAATTAAGTGCCAAATGCATTTTAATTAAATAAAGACCAGAGCCATCATTAATATGTTAAAGCGGCAGTGGGCATATTCTCTATGCCAGAAGCATGTAATATTAATGAACTAGAGTCATTAAAATGGGTCCATATTACTAATAAGGTGCACTTAATTTCTGATGTGAATATAAATTGATGTGAATATAACTCTTATTGCAGATGACAGGCTTGTGTGTGATCATGTGCACTATAATGTCACGTCATTTCTTTATACATATATAATTCATTGCTTTATTACAATGTCGTAAATGCTGTACATTTTAATTTCCCACAACAACTACAATTTAAACAGCACCATCCTATATGCTTAGATTTATTCCTCACATTTGAAAATCAATTAAAATTTTAATTCAATTTTTTTAATTAACAACAAAAAACCCACAAAGAATGAAGAGTCACAGACAAGAGGAAACTTTAATTAAATATTGTGAAAGTCAAAAAGTTATTTTACAGTTCAAAGGTAATTTAAAAAATGATCATCTTTACAGTAGTTTCTTTTTATATTTTTCACCAGTAATAACTGCCCACTGAAAGTCCAGTCTACAACAAGTATGTAATCAACAGGAAAAATAGTAGCAGATGACTTGTCAATTTGGATGCGTGACATATTAATCGATAAATCAAGTAGCCATCAAATGATAACTTTGCAATTGATGCCCATTTAAATAATGGGAAAAGCCACGATTCAGAATGATATGAGCCACATAAACCAACTTATATGTTCGAGAAACACAGACAGTTTTGTGATGGAACAAAAACAGGATGAAACTCATTAAGACATGACAGTGAAGATGAGTGTCATGGAATGACATGAATAACTGTATAGACTCTTGTGCTGTTACTCCATAGTTTAACTTGCTCATTTATATTTTTATCTAACCAAATAAATAAATAATGTAAAAAAAGAGAAATCTGCATTAAGACATTTGATTGTTGGTACACTTCCAAAAAAAAAAAAAAAAAAGATTGTGGAATTATTCACAAGGGAAATAAAGGACAAAATATGTGTATTATTTTCCCTTTAAAAAAGCAAATTCCGGAGAGAAAATATTCAAAAACAGGGAGATATTACTGTATATTTGCTGAGCATGAAAACAATAACTATCCTTTTCTCTGCCAAATTAAAAGATATTGTTTACACGTTGAATATACTCTCAAACTTCATTGCATTAAAATACAAACTATTTAACAAATCTTTCCATCTGAAACAAAAACAATGTAACAAAATGATATAACATTTTCATAGAGAAAAAAAAAAATAATCCAATCGCTCTGTGCGAACGGCCAAAAAAAAAAAAAAAAGTTGTTCTTCGACATACAAAAATGACTATACAAATAAAATTCCAAAATCACATTTATGGACACAACTTGGCAGATGACAAAATAAAAACACGAAAACACGCAAAGATGAAGACAGTTTGAAGCATGTACAATTTCAAGCGATACATACATACAATATTCATATGGATATCCTACATATATCCTTTCGTGATCATCAAAACCTCAGAGCTAAAGTCAATGAGATCTGCTAAGCATGTCGTAAACATTATATCAGTGACACTATTGTCTAGGTTAAAGCTGCCTTATGACTCCATTCTGATGTATAAATATATTTAAAACAATGACTTTGGCAAAATAAAAGAGAATTATAAAATCAAACATATTTATCAGTCTGTACAAAGCATACACGCCAGAATCCAATGTAATGGCTTCATCTAGATCTCGGATCATTCGTGAGAAGGGTACAGAGATTTCACAGTGCTGACTATGCCGTAACATCCAAACCCTTCATCTCCTGAACATACACTCAGACTGATCGACATCGGTAGTTCTCAACTGGGCAATAGGGTCACGGACAGTTGGGGGAAAAACATTGGTAAATCAAAATAATAAAATGCTATGAATCATATAATGTGCATAGTGGATTTGAATGCATTTCAGTGTTGATTTTAAAAACATTTTCATTACTTTTGCATGATAATTTCAGTTCTGTGTTGGGCAAACTCAAAGGTAAAACCAGTTGAGAACCACTGAACTACAAGAAAAGCAAAACAGCTCCAATACTTAATTGTCTTCCTCCTCGACCTTTCAGTCGGTTCAGTCTGAACATTATCTACTGGAGGAAATCCATTGCAAACTAAAGTATAAAAAAGTTATCACAGTTTTTTCTACAACACAAACAAATTAAAAGGAAAAAGGTCATTAAAATGGCATGAAACTCTAATAATTTGTGTTTTTGTTTTTGACACTGCAAATCCTCCATAGAGAGTAGTTATAAAAAGAAGGCAGCAATCGCTTGTGGGTTTTTTGAAGGCCTTGTCTCTGTATATAATGAGTGCTTGACACTTTTGTGTTACTATGGGTAAGTGTTTGGTCTATACATTTTGGCATTACATAATGATAAAACTGGGTAGAGATGAGCATGAAATGTCAAATGTTGCCTTCAAGTCATGGTGGATTTACCAACGCAATATCTTCATCTCCAGTGAGAAACTTTCGTTTCTTTTATTTAAGTCTTTCTGAGTTAGTGCTGTGCCAATTCAAATCATTGAGGAAACAAACTGATCTTAATAACTTTGAAAATTGACTGTTAAAATGCAGTTTGTGTGCTACGGATCAAGAATAGCAATAAAGCTAAACCAAAAACACTACTTTTATGTGACAAAACTTTCAATCTTTGAAGGAATAACTATAAAAAATGCATAAAGCATCAGGTTCACACTTTACATGCATCCTTTGACTTTAAAGAGATAGTTCACCCAAAAATGAAAATTCGGTCATCATTTATTCACACCTCAAGTTGTTCCAAACATGTATGAACTTTATTCTTCTGTTGATATTTTAAAGAATGTGGATAACCAAACAAGTTTGGACCAACTTGAGAGTGAGTAAATGATGATTTTTCATTTTTGGGAAAACTATCCCTTTAGTTTTGTTGCAGTGATGCTAAAAAACTTCCCATTAAGTTTAAAAAGAGAGAAATATGAAATTGATTTTTCCCAACCAAAGTCTCTTAAAAAGTTTTTCGAATCTAAACTTCCCAGATGGACTTGAAGGCAGCATAATATCAATAAATGGAATGTGAATGTGAAAATCAAGACAGTGACAATGCAAAGGAACTGAGTTTCTCAGCTCTGAATTGGTTTTTAACCGTGGTAAAAGCCGCAGTTTTAATATGAGTTTACATTGCTGGCATTTTGTAGACTGATTGACTTCAGTTCTTCAAATTCAAATGCAATTTCACAAATTCAGTGGGACATTACTGCACAAAAATCACCTGCAATCCTTCATCTAAAATCATAAACAGAAACCACTGCAATATTGTGTCAGGTATCATTTCATAAAAGGGTGGTACACACAGAAACACACAAATATGATGGCAAATCAATAACTACGTTTTTAAAATAAATATACCTCTCATGTTATAGTGTAGACGGGCCGGGTGAGCATCATTTGTGCTGTCGTCCCTTATCTTAAAAAGTGTCTAGAAGGTGAGTACAAATTTCAACATCAAAACAGGGAGGTACAACAGTTCAGTTCGATATTTTTCTCGTATCGTTCTTCCTCTATATGTTTTTGTTTCAAAGCAGATTGTGTTTAAAAAGGGCCTGAGTTTGTAGTTTTTCATCCTTCAGAACAGGACCGCGAGGTCAGTCCAGCGCCGGAGTATTCTGCACACGCTAAGTGAGACCAGTGACATGAAAAAGCATGTTTCATCTTTCCGTCTGCACACACACACACACACACACACACACTACATTGGAGGAACGATCATTCCAGGGATAACTGTGAAGAGATAAAGACACAGAGTGTTAGTTCACTTTACTCCATTAAACATGCCATCATTGAAACAGACCTGGCTGCACATAAAAATGAAGTGTGAGAGAATGAAACTAACGTCTAAGAGTTTGAGTTGCACAGCAAAGCAAGCACCAGCTACAAGATTGGACACCGTTTCAAATTTTTTGAAGTTCTTTAAACTCAGAAATCAGTTTCCACATCTGCGTAACAAACTGTAGATGAGGGATAAATCCTAATCTCTTTCAGCGTCAATGCAAAATTGGCAAAAATGAGACACTTGAAGCGCTCGATTAAACATCTAATTGTTTGCAAACCATTTCTGGGCTTGTAAGGTCATGCTTGCCCTGGTGTACACCACTAAAAATGATGAATTCAATGTCTATCACATCATTCATGCCAGAAACTTCTCTTTAGTTAGGCCAACATGAACTTTTTTTTTTTACACACGAGGAAAATGCTTAGCACTGCAGATCTGACTCAACATGAGTTTAGCAACTGCTGACAAACAAGAAAAGAAGAGAGGTGAACTGTTTTGGATTCTCTAGGAACCGCTGGAGGTGAAACACAACCTTGAAAGCATGCAAACACACACTCACGCATAAAACTGACACACTGTAACATAATTTTCAATGTAACATGTTCTGCAGGTATATAGCATGATATACTGAAAAAGAAAAATGCTGTGTGATATATGGGAAACATGGGATATTTTAAGGTGAAGTGTGTAATTTTAAATGGAATTGCAAAATAATGACTGTTTTCGAACAGGTTTCTCAAACATGCCTCTTGTCTGGGATTTTAAGTATTTTAACATCAGACTACGCACTTCACCTTGTTTTTTATTATGCTAGAGCACTGTTATTTGTTGGTAAATGGATGATCAGAGATAGAAACAGTGGGATGGATGTGGGAGGAGTAACGGATGAGTAACATACTTCAGGAGAAGGCCAGGCCCTGGAGCGCGCTGGCTGTGGAGTACTTGTTAGAGTCGACAAAAGACTGATCTGAGGGCAGTGGAGAGAAGAAGAAGGGAAAGGGAAAGAAGAGAGAGAGATGTTAATATCAGATCGAATGATGGGTGAGTATATGGTCAAAAGGAAGATTAGATATTCATGCCTCTAGTTTAATGTGTCACAGATCCTCACTGGACACTGGTGACACATACATTGCCATTCAGATGTTTGGGGTCAGTAAGATTTATTATTATTATTATTATTCAGCAAGGATGCATTAAATTGAATAAAAGTGACATTAAAGACTTTTATGCTGTAAAAAAAGAAGAAAAAAAAACGTTTACGCTTAAATAACATGTTCAGACATGGTTTTTGTAACCAGTTTTGTCGGCTAGTGGAGGTTTCCAACTAAGGACTTTATATTATAATCAGTATTGTACTTCAGTATCACCGAAACATCATTACTGTCATATTTCCCTAGTGAAAAATAAATATGCTAAAATGCATATGAAACACATTTATTTCATGCTAAGTATACTACAAATACAGTTACATATTTATGAACTTAATAAAAATACCCTGCAATTACTTAAAAATGGATCAACTAATTTTGTACTTAATGCACTTTAATTGTGCCGAAGTTGTGCTGAAGTCCAACTAAAGATATACTGAACTGAAGTATATTTGATAGTGGAACTATTGCAAGTTCAGGAACACTTAAAATATCTTGCATTTAAAGACCAATATTATTCAAAGATCATACAATCCTCCTCAATAGTGACATTAAAACACATTTTAGGCTTAATACATTGTGCACAAGTAGTACTCCAAATAAAGTTTAATTAAAATTTTAATATCAGTAAGTCTCGAGCGATGTGTCAGTAAATATGTTAATAGATTTGAACTATACTTAGTATGAAATAAATGTATTTTAAATACATTTAAAATATATATTTTTAATAATTTTAAATGATTTAAATAAATTATAGATTTTCCTTTTGAAAAGTCGACCCTCTGGAAGTAATTCGCACACTTTTGTACAGTTTTGTCTGTGAACATCCGTTTTATTGCTGCAGTATTTTCAGTTTTTAAAGTTTGATGATGTCATTACTGTGATAAAAATCCCACCCCAGCAGAATTTGAGTGTGAAGGACTTGTAGACCGTAGTACCTTGGAGACCGTTCCCATTGGTGCTAGTGCATGTAGGTGGAGGTGAGGACTGGGGCCGAACGACAGGAGCGAACGCGCTCTTCTGTTTCACAGCTGAAACCATGTTTGCCGGAGAGAAGGAGAAGATTCCAGAGGAGCTGCTGCAGTTTGAGGGCAGGCTGGTGGAGGAGGCCATGGTGGGGCTGGAGGGGACGACTGCAGGAATGCAGAGAGCGGGGTTGAGAAACATATTTTGGATTCAGCAGAAATACAAGCAAGGAAGAGATAAATTAGGAAACAAAAAGTCTTGTGGGAAAGAGATTAGTTGCAATTAATCTCAATCACAGAAGAATACATTTGAACAATTGCCCTAGGAAAAAAGTAATATATTTAAAATACATTTGTTTCATACTAAGTGTAGTTCAAATCTATTAACATATTTACTAACATATCGCTTGAGACTTATTGATATAAAAATTATAATTCAACTTTATTTGGAGTACTCAGTAGTGTAGTCTAGTTTTTGTAGTGAGCATACTGTGATTTTTCCCTCCCTCACCCATCCCAGAGCACCATCCCACAAGACTTTAACAGCAATGACATTTACAGCTGGGGAGACTGGACTGATTTTCTACTGTTTAGTGTTATCATCTAACTCAGCCAGTTAAGAGCTACATTTATCCTGCATATGGTCCCTGGAGCACAGGTTTTATCAGCTGGCAATTTTCAATGCACATTTAAGAGTGCCTGTTTTTAAATTCCCTAGCCTGACCTTCAGTCCACAAGGCTGGCCAGGAGTTCTCATCTCTCTCATCATCTGAAACAAGGAGATATAAACATTGTATTCGGTTTAACTGCTGTACACAGACACACACACATACACAGAATCTGTTATCTCTCCCCTTCTCCCACATTCATTGATCCACCACACTAACGTCACTGAAGTCAGTAGCTAGTTATGTTGGCCTGAGAAAGTCAACATACTGTTATACTATTTAAACTTCTTCTTATTCTTCTGAGACCAAGAATTTTCAACTGTATTGTATCTCCTCCTATAGGGCTTTAATGCTACAAGCACCAAACTTGGCAGAGACCTTGGACCTGATCTGTAGTTTGTTTCTATATCTTTTTTTAACTGATGAGATTTAGAGTTTTCATATAAATAATTATCAAAAATCAAAGATTTCACATAGACTTGCATTGGCTGGGTGAAAATGCCCTCTCTAGAGGACAATTTCAGTCCAGAGGGAGCCACAGGATAAGAAATCTTTCAACTCCCCTCATTTACTTTAATTTACAAAAAGATAAATTTACAAATAAATGCATACTTTCCGTTATGCTGCCAAGTAAAGCTAACATATTTGATTGTGACCAGGTCAGGTAATGAGTGTGTGAAAGACGCTTGGGACAGTTGACTGATCTGTCACTGCTCCCAGGGCCATAGCTGGGGTTTGCGGGGCCCTGGTGCAGGTTGCACCAACACATTCTCACTCCCAACTCGTCACATATTGAAGCTTGGTCAGGACCACTTGGCGTCGCTTTTTGACGCTCAAGGTACCCCTTTAGTGTCATTTTTCGACTTGCAGGGTCCTCCGTTGTTTTCAGTTGTTTGTCTTAATTTAATGGTTTGCATGCATTTGTAAAAAATATAAATAATTTTATATAAATTTATACTTTTATTGGAGAACCTAACCACACCCCTACCCTAAACCTACCCACTTCTGAACAATATAAAACAAGTAACAGGGGAATATAAATGCAGTCACAGGTATTTATTGCAAAAACTGACAATTAAAAAGCAGTATAAAAGCATTACAAACAAGTCGTGTTGCATTCGAAGTCTTCTGAAGCCATACAAAGTCTTTATGCGAAGAAGAGAGTAAAACATAAGGTTTTAATCACTGAAAATTATCCCGCTGCGTTAACGCGCTCACATCTCATTCAAAAGCATACTCCCGTCCCGTAGCATGACACAATCGGTCACGAGACACACAAGAGCCAATAGAATTTCACAACCAAGGCTGACGCAAGGCTTCTTCTGGCGGCATTTTTTGAATTCGCGCACAGACTGCAGCACACAAAATGAGCTTTACAGCGGATGGAGACGGCGATCGCATCTATTCCTCTCACAAATCAATCGTTTTGCCTCGAAAGACTTGGAATAATACTTTTTGAATAAATTATGACAGTAGTTGTATCTGCCTGTTATATCTTGTGTTTTATTGACAAATGGTAGGTTTAGGGGCAGGGGTTGGGTTACATGCTCATAAATGTGTAAATAATGTAATATAAATTAAACTGTTGTGACTGTTTACATTGAAAAATCACACCCCAACATATATGCAATAATGGCAATATTATTACCCAATATATAATTTAATCATGACGACAAAATTCCCAGTACCTTTCGCGTCGGCATATTGACGCCAAGGCTTTCTTCTTTAAATCACTGGAGGACTCTGCAAGTTGAAAAATTACGCCCAGTGGTCCTGACCAAGCTTCAATATGTGACGAGCTGGGAGTGAGAACGTGTTGAGTAAAGAGCTGTGAGTGATTTTCTCTGATTTAATTTCTTGGATTAACATTAAGAACAGGCAGCTAGTAAATTAGGCGCGATCACTTTAAGAGACAATGCATCCAACACATCCAATTTCTCTCTCAACTTTTACGTTCACTTAAAGGTGCTGTATGTAGGATTTTGACTCTACTAAAGCATAAAAATACCATAATATGCTTGCAGATATTTAAGAAACATGCTAAGTTAACATACTTGTTTATCTGAAAAACAATGCTATAGTTAGTAATCCTTCTTTGAATATGTGCGGTCCGGCCCGGAATGTCTGTGTTTGTTATGGTTTGTGAAACCCTCCCACTGCCAGTTTACCCAATTGTATCTCGGCACCCCGGGTTGCCAGTTGGCGGAAAACGCCGCGTATTTCATTTCATTCATCGTCATGTGCGCTCGTTCCTGTTGGTGTCGTTAATCTGGCAACCTGCGCGTGCGTCAAGTCTGAGGAGGAGGGGCTGGTGAAAAAAAACGTCTCCAATATTTTGAATTTGGACTGCAATACCTAGTTCAATCCTACATACAGCACCTTTAAGATTATGTTTACGGCTCTCTGTGTACTCATTTGAGTTTTTCTACGTCCTGTGTTAGAATGCTTTAAACTCTTTTGAATGTTTAAATGGGAATAAAACACGTGCAAATGATAAGCTTTCGTGGCGACGCGCAGCAGTGGCGCATTTTTAGGATGGCCTCGGCCAGTCAGTTGAAATCAAAAGAGTAGCGCAATAGCACTGATCATCAACAGAAACACAGCGCGATAAAGTCAGTGCTTCGATCGCAACACAGACGGGGTGAATTTATGAATGAACGTGTGAAAGTTCTCACAACGATGTTCTTACGTGCAGTCGCCGTGATTTTGCGAAGTAAGACATGTTGCTGGAACAACATCTTTTGTTGATCCTGAATCAACATTACTGTCCAAAAATATAGACTTAACCCAATCCCTACCCCTGAACCTAACCCTACCCATAATTTATTCCTAAAATCAGTGTGAAATGGCAGCTGATTAACAAGGGTGTAGAAGCACCTAACCCTGATTATAAGCCTAAAACATATATTTCCTGAAAAGTTATCCCTCAATTCTGATTGGTTGATTGGAATGTTATTCCAGGATCAACAAGGATGTTGATCCAGGAACATGTACTTGTTGAAATCATGCTCACCGTTGTGACATATCGTCGCGCTTTTTTAAGTGGGAATACGGAAGTCCTTGACCTTTCCTAGTGGGTATACGGCATATACCTGCATATCACATAGACTACAACACTGGGAGAGCTACTTGTGCACAATGCACATTTCTTAACATTAAGCCAAAAATGTGTTTAAATGACACTATTGATGAGGATTGTTTGATTTTTGAATAATATCGGTCTTTAAAAGCAAGATATTTAAAGTGTACCTGAAGCATACTTGCAATAGTTCCACTATCACAATCAAATATACTTCAGTATATCTTTAGTTGGACTTCAGCACTACTTCCACACAATTCAAGTGCATTAAGTAAAAAATTAGTTGTTCCAATTTAGCAGACTTTAAGTATACCAGCTTAGTACACCTAAAGTACAAATGCAGGGGATTTTTTATTAAGTACATAAATAGGTAGATGTATTTGTAGTATACTTAGCATGAAATAAATGTATTTCAAATATATTTATTTGAATTTCTTTCTTTATTTCTTAAACACAAATTGTGATGCTAAAAATATTCTTATACCAATTGAAATACAGGTGACAACTACAAGTAAGCCATTTGTAGGATGATGTCTGTGTTTAAATGCTCAAAATTTTGCTATATTATTGGTTTTAATTTTTAATAATGATTTAAAAATTGAAGTCATCAAATTAGTTCAGCTGAAACCTTATAACAAAGGCAGAATACCATTTATCAAGTCTTAACTAATCAATTAATGAAAACTGGAAGCTTAACAGGGGTCTCAGCGATTGATTGGAAGTGTCTGATGGAGTCAGTGGGCCTTTATAATACTTGTACATTGCTGGATGTTAGCAGTGAAATTGAAGTGTTGTCCCTTCAATTACTTTATTGATTTAATTAACAGTGTTTAATACACAGGCCAAAATGGAATTTAAATTTGATAGAGGCAATAAAACCCTGTTTTTATAAAGAAGACCAGAGTCATCAGAGGATAGAGTGGGCAGGGCTGCATTGCCGAATTCCTGATTGCTTTCTTTTCCTTTGCACGGGATGTTTGTGTCAAAGTTTCGCGTGCTGCTCGTCTCGCCTTTTTAAGATTTAATGTCAGATTGCCCCCCCGAACACACACCCTCACTGCTCAAGTCATAATTAACCAAACAAACGCATCACTCTTGGAATATTCCAAATTCTTTTGTCTCTGGCTCACTTTCGCATGTCTGGTTAATTGGAAAGATCAAGCAATTAAGTATTAGTTCAATAAATAACAGCTGGAGTGAGGTGGCACTGTCAGGCGAACAGAAGAGAGAGAGGAGAGAACTTTTTAAGAGCTGTTGAATATAGACTGCAGAGCATTGTGGGAATTCTCAGTTGGGAATTCTGTCAGACCTAAAGGCCCATACTGTCAGACTTCCTGCAATGATTGTGTATCAAAGACAGAAGTTTGTTTGGAAACAAGGGCTTGTTGGAGCATGTGAATTAAACACTTCAACTGTCAAATTTCACCCCATGAAACAATAGTTCCAAAATACTGTATTTTAAATGCCTTTTGGATGGATTTTATTGCTCATTTACACTTGTATGTATTTAAACATTGCACAGTAGGTCTGACGTCTTGACATCACATTTTGTCACGTCTTCAAGTGAAAGTCAGATTTAAAAAGGAAGATTTTATTCAAGTTAAAAATATCAATCTGTTCCTGACATAAAGCAATCGTATGGCTTCAGATAACTTGGAAATATAATACATGGACCATGCTGACTACACACACACAAAAAATAAAAATGAATGTAGGATTTACTTTACTCAGAAATTGCTAGTAAATTTGAAGAAAAGAAAAGAAATAGCAGGTACCACATTAAATTAAATGTGAAATTTTTAAGTGGAAAGACTAAAGTAGTATTTTCTTGTAAAACGTACTCCAATTAATAATAACATTATTTCCAATTATTCATAACTTTAAAATGATCAAATTTCATTTTTTATTTTTAGTGAATTTTTATCATTTCACTTTTATTGGAAAAGAGCAGCATGGACATTCTGTTAAACATCTACTTTTGTGTTTTATGTAAAGAAAGGAAGAATATATGTGACCCTGGAGCACAAAACCAGTCTTAAGTCGCTGGGATATATTTGTAGAAACAGCCAACAATACATTGTATGGGTCAAAATGATCGATTTTTCTTTTATGCTAAAAATCATTAGTATATTAAGTAAACCTAAGTTTAAGTAAACCTAATATTAAGTAAACCTAAGTAAAGATCATGTTCCATGAAGATATTTTGTAAATTTCCTACCGTAAATATATCAAAACTCAATTTTTGATTAGTAATATGCATTGCTAAGAACTTTATTTGGACAATATTTAGATTTTTTTTGCACCCTAAGATTCCAGATTTTCAAATAGTTGTATCTTAACAAACCATACATCAATGGAAAGCTTATTTATTATAGCTTTCGTCTGACGTATCAATCTCAATTTAAAAAGTTGACCCTTATGACTAGTTTTGTGGTCCAGGGTCACATATAGAATATCACATCTCAATACTCACTTGCGTAGGGCGAGTTGGCGGCAGAGCCGTTCAGGAAGCTCGGGGAGCCGGTCAGGTTGGTCATGCCGCTGTTGCCGTAGCCGTTCATGCTGGTGGATACCGTACTGTAACTGCTCTGCTGAGGGGTGGAACTGGGCACATATCCGTGTGGTGATACGCTACTCGTGTTACGACTGAAACCTGCAGCCAGACACAGAGAAAACTTCAACTTAGCCTTACATCACAGTAGCGTGGCAGTATTCAGCTTTGATAACCTTCATCCTACACATCAAGTTTTCAAGAGTGTGTGCATGTCTGTGAAGAGGGAAAAAGCAAGAGAATAACATCTCACCCTGGTTTCCACCCTGTGACGACTCTGAGATGTTAACGGCGAGCTGTCCAGTGAAGGAGTTCACTCCCATCATGCTTGCATGGACGGAGCTGTTGGTGAGGCCGGTGAGCTGGTTGTGGTTTCGTGGCACATTGTACAGGGCTTCAGCAATGTCTGCTGCTCGCTTAAGAATGATTTCCTAGGGAAAAATGATCCATCATCTCTCACAATTGAACACTTTCAACTTTTATGTCCTTGGACTGATTTTGACAACACTTTATATTGATGGTC
This sequence comes from Schizothorax lantsangensis, assembly GCA_027422415.1. Lineage (NCBI taxonomy): Eukaryota > Metazoa > Chordata > Actinopteri > Cypriniformes > Cyprinidae > Schizothorax > Schizothorax lantsangensis. The sequence continues at coordinate 6,854,827 of CM049859.1, forward strand.
GCTTTTAGACATTCTGTTTACTATAAGCAACTTGGCAACTAAATGTCCTTACTAACTGACAAAGTTACTTACAGTCAACTGAATTTCTAGGGAGACCATCAAAAAACAAAAACAACAACAAAATCAATTTAACTTTGCATTATATGAAGGTCAAATTAAAAACTTTATATTAGGACTTTATTTTTTCTACTTTTCAAATGCTTTTTTATATGTTATTGTTTCAATTTTTCTTGTGTCAGAGTTTCAATAATAAAATATGAAAATGCAACAAAAAGTTAAAAACTGTTACAACCTAAATAAAAATTAACTATTTTGATATTTATTGTCTTAAATTAATTTAAATTAGTGCTGTAAAACGATTAATCACGATTAAAATAAACAGTTTTGCATCCAAAATAAAAGTTTTTGTCGACATAGTATATGTGTGTGTGCTGTGTATATTTATTATGTATATTTAAATACATAATAATATATATATATATATATATAAATACATAAATATATATATATATATATATAAATTACATGAATATAAATATATACATGTAAATACATGTAAATATTTTCAAAATACATACCGTATGTGTGTGTATTCATACATATACATAATAAATATACATAGTACACACACACATGTATTATGTAAACAAAAGCTTTTATTTTGGATGCGATACATCACGATTAATCATTTGACAGCACTAATTTAAATACGTAACACAAATGACATCCGTTGTGGTTTCATGTCCGTCTTGGACATCTATTTTGTCACTCATTTTTTTCTCCATCAAAAGTTAGTATACTTGTTTATGAAAGTAGCCTTAGAAAAACAAAGTAATCACTCATTTTATTCAAAAATATTTGAAATGTCATTTTCAAATTGTCATTCCCATCACAGAACACTATTAAACCCAATATATTATTACATGTGTTGGAAATGCCACCACAATTTTTCAGTTTTTAGATTGTTCTGTAATGTTTGTACACCACTGGACATTATTCATAGACAAATTAAATATACATTTTTAATTGTTTTGTTTTGTTTTGTTTTGTTTTCTTGTACATTTTTTTGCAGGTCATTTTAAGTTTTCAGGGCCAAAAATACAGATAGAAACACCCATATATTTTCAACATGTGTTAACAGGAATTTATGCGACTGTCATTTATCAATGATAATCAAGGAGTTTCTTCCTCACCTGGTTGTTATGAGGCATTCCATAAAGTGCTTCCACTAGATCTGCTGCTCTCTTCAAAATCACTTCCTGTATGCACAACAAAACAAACAAAGGAAATATTAATGATACAAAAGTTTGAGAACCAATTTCATCCTCAGTTCAATCTTTATACATTTACAATCCATAATACTTGTCACTTGTAACTATACAATGTGATGTTGTTCTCTTTCACAGATGAAAAAGGGTTGAATTTCCGTTTAATAACATCGACGATCACAGCCAAGTGGAACACATGGAGCTGATGTTTGCTCAATTGTTCTGTGTCTGTCAGGATGAAAAAGTGCAGTATTTCAGCAAACATCTGCTTTGCGTTGAGGAAGGACAATGCAATCTATGTTTGCAGTGAAGGTCACTCAGTTTCACAGTACTGGGCAATAACTCAGCGGAGAGCCAGCTCTCGTAAGAGCTCTTGCGATGACGGTACGTCAGAGATGGAATCGATGCGTTCCCGCTAATGAGAAGTAATTACTTTAACATATGCTTTTCTGTGCAGTCACATGATGGGGAAGAAGGACAACGGGTGTCATGACTGTTTAAGTGCAATGGCTGGAAAACATTAGCGACTTTTGTGTTGCTTTAATAATGTGATTATGTTGCTTGTGCAATATCTCCACATTATCAAACTAACATGGGATGTGCAAGCATGGGAGAAGTGCATGTCTTGGCCAGTAAAAGTTGAAACACGTAATCCTGTGTTTTGAACAAACTTTCACAAACAATGAATTAATGATGCAATACGGATCACATCATGTAGGTTTGTCATTGGACATCTCTCATAAATCAAATGCAATAACAAGTCAAAATACCCTTATGGAAAAACCACACGAATTTCACATTTTCACAAAATTGCAACTTTTGTGTGATTTTGAAACCCATTACTGAGGTTTCACATGTGAAAATTTTAAATCTCAAATGATAAAATATTTTCACACATTGGGCCTCATTCATGAAACAGAAGCAAACAAAAACTCTAATAATTAATTTTTTCGGAAATCATTTCTTCAATTGTTCTGAATTGCACTGATATACTGTAAATGTAAATAGTTTCCAAAATCTTTTTTTTGTGTGTGTTTAAATTGTTGCATTGATATGAATGTTAATCAAATCAATGCAAAAACATTCCAGAATTGACAACCATTCTTACATAAATTATTGCATGTTATAAATGAAATAAATGTTAACTTTTTACATTAAATGTTGCATTGATGCAAAAAGTGAATAAAACCATTCTTACATTGATTGGTGCATTGATACAAATGTACAGTAAATAGCTTGTAAAACAATTCTTCTGTTAAATGTTGCATTGGCATAACTGTAAATCATTTATAAAACCATTCTTATGTAAATTATTGCATTATTGAAATGTAAAGTAGAACTGTTCATATATAAATTGTTGCATTAATGTTAATGTTAATTGTTCACATTTATTATTGTGATTGGATTTAATATGTAGTTGGTCATATTCATGTGTAAATCTTTTGTTAAAATATTTATTATCTAAGTTGATGAATTCATAAAACTTTTAATCATAAACAGTTACATTCCTGTGAATGTAAATCATTCAAAAAAACATTTTTTTGCAAAAATAATTATAAATATAAATGAATAATTCTATAAATAAAACAAATCAATCATAACAACTTTCTTAATCAGTCATAAATCTAAATTGTTGCATGAATTAATGGTTTTACAAACAATTTACAAAGAAATTTGTTCTGCTCATGTATAAAAAATAATGAGGCCCTTTAATTTTACATGCAATTATAATTCATGTTTTTTTTTTCATAAGGTATACTGTTGTTAGATGTTTGAATTGCAGAACCGTTCACACGGTCCTCAAGTGTTTTCCTTATATTTCTCCGTCCTGTATGTTGGCGAGTGGGAGATCTTTGGGAGAAGTTAATGCAGAAGGGCGCTGCTCCAGCTAACCGAGTGACAGGCAGAAAATTGCTCCCCCCTCTGAATGCAACCTTCACCAGGATCTTACCCCTTAGCATGTGTGTGTGAGCGCTGTGTTGGAACATATTGCCTCCCAATCAGCCCTGGGGTGTGTCGCACCGTGCACACACACACACACACACACACATACGGATACAAACGCACAAACAAAACTTGACGGGGGGTCAGGCAAGCAATGAGGAGTTTTAGTGCGCTGTCCAAGGTGCTAAATTCACTCAATTATGGCCGTGCTGGCACTGTGTTAACCTCTCATTATCGTCACGGGGAGCTGTTAGAGCGATAGATCCTGCAGCGAGAGTGAGGAGGCGGAGGAGAGTCCCTCTGCAGCCCAGCGTGGGGGAGCGCGAGAGGGATACTGGCGAGCGAAAGGGCCCGAATGAACGTGGGGCGGCCTGGAGGCAGTGAATTCCCAGTACGTGCGAGTTCAGCCAAAACATCAATCAAATTCAGCGGAAAAGATGAGGAGCAGAGGTCGATGATGAATACTGTATAGCAGAAACACTGAGCTCTATACATCACAAATGTAATATGTTTTCCTATGCCTTTGGACCAGGTACTAAGACTCATCCATAAAAGTCAAACAGTGATCAGTTCGGTTAAGAAATCATAAAACCCACATGAATGAAAACATGACCAAACTTATAATCAAACATAACTATAAGTTAAAGACGATCCATAAGTATCCTTACTGGTCAACAATAGCTCACCCAACACCTTCAAAAACTGATGATTGTCCTAACATTATATGACTGTGCCTCACATATCATGTTTAGATCATCATTTTGATAAAGTGATTTGCTGTTCTGCATTTGTTCACAGTGTTGATTAGATCAGCTCTGATGCAGCAAGACATCACAAGCTTCATATACAATGATATCAGCAAATTAGGTTTCCCGGAAAGGTTTTTAGTTGATATTTCCTAAAACCTGCTATTTATTTAACCCTATAAAGCCAACGTTATTATATTTGATACACATATTTCTAAGTCCAGATCAAATTTGCACTGCATTGCATTATATGTTTTGTCCAAAATAAAAAGTATAAAGATTTGATCATAAAACTAAGCATTTAAATATCACCTTACTAAAACATTATTGGGAGATACATAGTGACAACTGATTTTTATATGCATTTTATGTATGTATGTTAAGATCTCATTGTTTTACATTGCAAGCTATAAATGTAATTTTACTTTTTGGCCATATGAATGACAACATCTGCAACAAATTGGATACATTATATATAATAGTATATATAGTATATATCTTTTATAATAGTATACATATAATTTTTTATACATTATCCTATAATCCTTCTCGAGCTCCATATTCTCCTGTATAGTACAATATGAGCTATAAAAATGTACCTGATGTAACAGGCAAATATGAAACTCAAAAAACATATATGCAAACTTTTTTTAGACTTTGTCTAAAGGTTTAATAAACAGTTCCATAAAAAAAAAACACGATCTGTTATTTTATACATCAGTTTAAAGTCATATAGATAGTTGCAGGGTTACAGTAGGAAATGGACTGAGATGAAACTGTGGCCTTTGAAAACATGTGCTAGCATGAAGATCATAGAAGACCTCTCTGTAAATCTATTCCAAATAATGACTTTTTTTTCCTTCTCCTAATACTAAGCTACTGTATGGCACCAGAACATTTTGAGTCTTTTGGATATTTTATATCATGATTTGTGTCTTCTTTTGGAGTTTATATGATTAAATTGAAATGCTTTAACATCGTTTTTGTGTCGACGGAAGCTATAAAGTAAGTCATGGAGCACTGGAGCAACTTCTTTAAGCAAACAAATACTAAAAACTGATTAATAAAGGCTCCAAAATGGGCAGGTTGTGTAGGTCCATGTCAGATCTCATTGTCAATGTAAATGTCCAGTAGAGCAGTCACACTTCTGTTGTCCTCTCTAATCCTTTCATACGGGCTACTACACCTTCTGTCCTTCTGAGCTTCTCAGGTCTGTCTGCGTCTGGCTTTGAACTGGGAACATTACAGCCTCTATAGGAAACTGAACTGAGCGGTTTAGATAGGAGAAACACTGAAAAATGAACTGAAAAATGTCCAAAATTATATCGCTAATGACTGATAAATGTCAGAAACAAAGAAGTAGATAATACTGCATGTATTGTACAGCAAACGTTTGCTTAATCAGGTGTTTCAAATTCCAAAAAGTGATTAAAAGTGGCCATTTCACATTTCACATTGAAAAACCTATAAATAACAACTATCTTACATATATTTTGAGTTTTAAATCTGCTTACAGTAGATTCATTGTATTGTAAACACATACAGTAGCTTCATTAGCAAAAAATAAGTTTGTCTGTAAATTTAGCTTTATATAAAAACAGTAGAAGTCTATGGCATGTCTTCATTTGGATCTCTCTCTGTGTGTGTGTGTGTGTGTGTGTGTGTGTGTGTGCCAGTCTCTCTCTGTGGCGTCCCTGTGTTTGGCTGGTATGATTGAGGTGAGCAGTTGAAAAGAGAGCCCCGTCAACAAACTGTTATTACCTCAATAAGGACGAGAAAATCGATGGGGCGGAGAGGAACAGAGCGTGTGTGTGTGGCGCCGCCGCTGCCAGTGGGACAGCAGCCAAGACCAGAGAGATGGAGAGAGAGCGAGAGATTATGTATGATTCTCTGTTCCTCCATATGTCTGACCTCTTCATTGAGCTCAACACTGTTCTGAATGTCAGAGGTGCCAGTGTGCTGGAATAATTTCTCTTCCTGCTTTCAAACACACACACACACACACACACACACACACACACATCCACTGCTGTGACTCAATTACTGGTGCTGGAGCAATAATAAAGTCCGGCCAGCGGAGACTTCGATCGCTGACCTGCCGGGAGGCACCGCTGGACAGCTGACTTCACCATGATGGATCACCTCTGGGTGCCCGCGCTCTTAAACTCACCCACCCACACACACACACACACACACACACACACACACACACTCACATGTATATACAATAAGCTCATAGCACATGACCAAACATACACACTTGTGAACAGAAGATGAATGTAGAAAGGGAACTTTTGAAGTTTCCATGATTTTGCAAACTATCTTCCTGAAACAGCATCATTGCTGGTTCTGGAATAATATTCTCATCAAACAATCAGATTTTAAGGCTAGAGAAAGGTGTTGGTCTAAAGAAAGTCTCTGACAGGTTGATTCTCATCAACATATAAATTGCAAGAGATTAAAAATAATATCGGAGTGTCTATTTACACTAACTCCGCCCACCAACATGTGATTAGGATAGTCAACCCTACAAAAGATGATCATCTAACAACAGCTTCAGTGGCGTAGATGGAAAAGTGTGTATCGTAGTCGTTTTGATGCGATCGACCCGGGTTCAAATTCACCTTTTGCCAAAAAAAAATCTCCCTTTTTCAAATCTCATAATTCATCGGAAAGGCATTTATTTTCAATAAAAATGAAGGAAATAATCGCAAAGTTGAAAATAAATTATCGGGAAGGGTTAGGGTAGGTGTAGGGCTTTATTGTCCCAATAAGGAGGCATCCATTTAATAATTGGAATTAAAATTATAATTTATACTCAATACGTTATTATGACATACTGTTTTATAATATACTACAATACTGAAGTGCAGATAATTGCCACTATTTGAAATAAGTAGTATAAATAGCAGAAAATCCTGCTATTTTAACACAGTGTAAATAGAATCTTAGTGTAAATAGCCACTGCCAAATAATATAATATTAATCTAATAGCTCATAAACAATCTAAATATAATATAATATAATAATCAAGGGGACAATGAAAAACAAACTGAAAAACTTACATTCATAAGGTTTACAATTATTTCTGTAATGCCTAAAGGATAAAAGTGTCAAAACATAAGGAAATAACCAGAGTAAATATTTGCTTAACAGGAATATATATATATATATAGATAGATAGATATAGATATAGATATAGATATATATAGATATATATATATATATATATATATATATATATATATATATATATATATATATATATAAATGCAAACCATATAGTCCCGGTATAACTGAGATTTGAACTATGAATCACAGTGATTGAACAAAGAATGTTTTATGACATGTTTCTAGAGCTCCAGCACAACAAATGCAAACCAAATACCTCCTCCCTCTATGACGCCAGTTTATTTGGAGTATTTACAGATAAAAACACGGTTTCATTAAGACCAAATTAGCCCAAACTGAACAACAGATGAAGCACTATATTATATTATATTATATTATATTATATTATATTATATTATATTATATTATTATATTATATTATATTATAAAGACTTAAATCAAAATGCCAGAATGTTGCTTTGGTCCCAAACCTCAGGCCTAAGCGGCGGTCTAACCCTAAACCCTAAAAAAACAAAAAACTAAAAAACGATTTGTCGATATGAATGTTGTTCCAGAACCAACAAGAAAGTTGCTCCAAGAACACGTTGTACTTGGCGAAATCTAAGCCAGTGTTTTCTGACACCTGACCTAGTCCCGGTATAACTGAGATTTGAACTATGAATCACAGTGATTGAACAAAGAATGTTTTATGACATGTTTCTAGAGCTCCAGCACAACAAATGCAAACCAAATACCTCCTCCCTCTATGACGCCAGCTTAGTTGGAGTATTTACAGATAAAAACACGGTTTCATTAAGACCAAATTAGCCCAAACTGAACAACAGATGAAGCACTATATAGAGTACTTGTTACTCTCAGACGATCCATTAACAACAAACACAACACATACAAACATGGCTCTGTATACTGGTAGAAGTAAAAAACACAGTCCGATTTTTTTTTTCTTTTTCATGATGCAACTCTTTCTGTCCTTTTGCAACAGACTCTAATGTTCATCCAAGCAGAATTATTACCATATGAGTTTCATCACCAAGACAATGATGACATAACAGAGGCCGGCCCGCCATCTCAGTCCTTCATAAGAGAGACTCATTAATTTGATGTTATAGCTAAAGCTGTAGCACTCTTTCTGAATCAAGGAAAGAGGATCTGGAAGCACGTAATAGTGATGTCAGATGAAATGCATACAGCTGTATAATGATTCATGATTCAACCCACACAACATGCATTCTTGATAAACCTGTTAGTTCAACGGAGTTATGCAATTAAGCCTCCAAACATTAATCAGTTATATATTTTATATATAAAATAGAGATTCAAATAAACTATATAAAATGATAATATATTAAATAAATATATAAACTTACATAAAATAAAAACATTTTGACATGTTCACTTCAGTCCATTTCAAAAGCACATTTTGCTTTTGTCAAATTGTTTTGATTCTATTAACTCTGTTTAGTTTGAAACAGTGGAAATTCGATTTCGTACCTTTGGCAAGCGTTCAGGGTCTCCTGGATGCCGAGGTATCACCTTCTGTAACCGCTGAAAACCATAGTCTATGGTGGGTTCATTCAGAGCTGTGGACACAAACAAAACAGACAAATCCATCATTTTTGATGTCATTTTAGAAGACTGGTTAGATTTTTTTCATTTTAATGTGTTGCAAAGAATAAAAGACTTTGCATATTTTTGGAACAAAATTGAGCATGGACATTTAGTTGTTGCATTATCTTTTTTTTTTTTCTAAATATACACAAAATTCACTCCAACCTAGAGTAATAACTCTTCAGAAAGTGCAACAATAATATATACAACAGTTCTAATGGAAGCCATTTAAAATTGTTGGGGAATTCTTACGCGCATGTTAAGTGCAGCAAGCGCGTATAGCGTGTAATAATCGCAGGACGCTTATGTTTTACGTTGCATGCAGCAATTACTTTGCATAAAGTCTTTATGCTGTCAAAAACACGAAAGCCTGTCACTCAATCTGAGCGAGGGATGAGATGGAGGACAGGAGAGATATTAACAAGCTATCTGACACCAATTGCTCCTGTAATGGACAGAAAATGGTGTAGAAGATCTGTTCATGATGGCACTTTGTTTGTAAAGTGCCACAGTTTTGAGAGCCTGCTTAAAAGTAGGGGACCAAACAAAAACTCCTAATGGCATTAGCATTGAAGACATACATACAGTATATATACAGTTAGAACTGTCTTGAATGCTAATGCCATTAGAAGTTTTTTAAATAAATGATAAATAAACACATTTATTTTATACACACACACACACACACACACACACACACATGTAACACAGTATAATAAAATATTATATTATATTATATAAATTTTGTAATATGACGATGGCATTTAATAAATAATATTAATTAAATCAATTCAAATATATTAATTATATATAAAAAAAAGGATAAAATTATTCTCATGAATTAATATTATATTATATTAATTAATATTTATTATATTATATGAATAAATATTAAATTATATTATTATTAATTAAATTATATCTTAAATTCTTTATTAAATCTAATAAATAAATAGCAAAACTTACTTTTTCATTGTGCAAAGCATTTAACATAGTGTGGAACATTACATGAAAGACGTTACAGGAGTCGTCCTATATTCGTCTTATATTCATAACAGCTTGTGTTTTACAGGTGCCAAGTTGTTTTGGTTAGCATGTGGTTCAGTGTTCATGGGATCCAAAAATGGCATCTGATTAAGCCCAAAATATGTATGTATTGCAAAATATTCATAAATAACATGTTATATGAGTGTCTGGTCCCAAGGCTGTTGAAGGATGGATGTGTGAGAAGAAAGAGAGAAAAGAGGAAGAGAGAAAGAGAGAGTGGTTTGGGCAGTTTGAGTGTGAGGGAGTGTTAGGGGCTGCTGGGGCATGAAACGTAGGTACTTTCCTGTCGGTTGGAGCAGATGGTTAAGATACTGTAAATTCTGTATAAGTTATAAGTTAGTGCCTGGCAATTAAGAACATATAGGTTAATGACCGCATAAGTGTTGCTGTTCACAGTTATTACAGCAATACATGACCTTTCATCATACAGTTCCTCGGAAATGTTGGTTGATAATATCTAATTAATCTAAAAACCTGTCTGGATGAAGGAGAAAGAAGCTGGCGTGTGTGTGTATTTCTGTGTGTGGGGCATCTGTTAATAAAGTGATATGGAGATGGATGAGTCAATGCGCTCCCAAACACATTCACATGCTTGTATATGTCAGGAGTACTTCACTCCTCTCTTATTGCCATTGATTTCTACATTGTATCCAATCCTCTCACTCAGCCTGGGGAAAACATTCACTTACCGAGAGACCCAGAGGTCGACAGAGAGGAAGAGAGAGAGAGAGAGAGAGAGAGAGAGGTGAGGGGACAAAGGGGTTCTCAAGACGTGTGGGGAAAGATAAAACATTAGGATTTGTTTTTCACTAAGAATTGTCCTAATGAATTGAATATAATTTATCTTGGTACCAATCTCAATGAAATAATATTTTGCATCTAACAATGCCATTCATGCATTTTAAAGTGTGATGTGTATTCAAATGCTTTTTGTGGGCCACTACACCAAAAGAGTTAGAAATGTCAAGCAATGCATTTGTGATTTAATGTACATTAACAACCAGCCACAGTAGATAAAATTAATATAAATGTAATATAATATAATATAATATCCACATTTTGTAATAAATTAAATAAACAATAGCAACAATGACGTCAATCACAACATATTATATTATTATATTATATTACATATTTGTTAAATACTTTATTCAATAGAAATACTTTATTAAATATATGATAATATGCAGCAAGATATGCATGTAATAAATAAAAAAACAAACAGCAATGCCTGTTATTTATTAATACCTATTAATAAGTTAATTAATAAAAACAAATTATATTTTTTCATAATGTATATTATATTATATTATATTATAAAACTTTTTATAACACTTATTCATCAAATTATGCATTAATAAATAAATATCATGCATTTTTAAGTGTGATTTTCAAACCTGTGTGCCTGCTCATTAAAATAAATAAATAAAAATAACTGTATGCTAATATGTATGAAGTGATGCACGTAATAAATACTGTCACTAAATAAATACATACATACATACATACATACATAAGCAATCGTCAATCTTAAAACCACAATATTTCTTGAGTCACGTTCCAAACCCCTTTCGAAAAATAACCCTAGTCCAAACTGTGTTTTTGAAGAAGCTGTTTCTTATGAAAGAACCTTTCGTCCACTTTCAACACAGGCTGATACTGCGGGTCACTGTGTCCCTCAAGAGAATATGAGTTTCCAATTTGATATACTCTTTGATTTGGTCACCACATCCTCTAGCCCTCACTTAAAAGAACACATTGAGACAATGAGACATTGAGACATTGAGGCATAAAGTCAATTTCTATAGAGGAAACAATTCTTCAAGGGTCTAAAAAGGGACAAACTCAAGAGAATGAAGTTCTCAGAAAGAGAATGAAGCCCTTCAACTATTTAAATATCTCTACTGTATGAAAAGTTCTCTTCCCAAAATGGGGAAGTGGGATTGTTGTTGGCCTAACTTTTCACTGTAGCCGAGTGCAGTATTCACTACATGTGAAACAAGCGCTAACCACACGGTAAGTATTTATAGCTTGGCCTAACTCCACTTCTTCAAACTGTTTTATTGTTTTCCTCGTATTAATACCACATGGCATCAATTTGCACAGGGATGTTGGTTTATAGCTCTCCCTTGGTAGCTTTAGCGGTTAAATAGCCAAAAATAGCCCAAGTGAGAGAAGTATCTAACTGTGCTACTAGCTAATTTAGCGGCCCAAAATGTTTAAAAAAAAATATCGATTTGGACGTACTAGCATGGTGATGGCAAACAATCCAACGCATCTGCCGTAGTATATATCATATTGTTATGATACTGGAAATCCATAGGCCTATGACAGTTCTACCTGGTCTAATGTATCTGAACTTTGGATGTTAACCAAACCAAACAGAGAATATCACGAGCCTGTGAAAACATTGTCTACTAATGTCCATAAAGAAAAAGCAGGATCGATGAATAGTGCCACTGCCGCAACGTCTGTGAGCTGTCAGCACAAAACGATTGGTTGATACTGTCACACTGATATGACTAGAACATCATTGACAATAAATTAATGAGAAAATATACCCCCACCCTGTGCGTATCACTTATTTCTATCCCTCGCTCTCTGAGAAGAATCTCTTGCAATCACAGAGATCAATTCTTATTGAAATTTCATGAGGGCAGATCCAGGCCTCATCATATTTCACTATAATGACCTGGAGGAGGGAATGTTGTGAGTAGAGGGATAGCGTGGAAAGAGGAGACAGGGAAGCATGAGGTAAGTCATTTAATTTGAGCATAGTAAAGTGGTGTGATGGGTAGTAGTTGGGTACGTAATTGCCTATTCCACATACACTCACTCTACAGCTGAGCCAAACCCACACAAAATCCAATAGATTCATTAGATTCATTGATTCAATAGACCTTAAAAGTGATTTGTGAATGAATTGAGAATTGCTTGTTTGTCCATTGAGTCGTTGCCTTACTTCCCATGTTAAAGGGACAGTTCACCCTAAAATGAAAATTCTGTCATTAATTACTCACCTTCGGAACACAAACAATTATGAACATAATTGTTCATCTTCGGAACACAAATGAACATGTCTATGGAGGGTCAGAAATCTCTTGGATTTCATCAAAAATATCTTCATTTGTGTTCCGAAGATGAACAAAGGTCTTACGGGTTTGGAAAAAACATGTAGGTGAGTAATTCATGACAGAATTTTCGTTTTTAGGTGAACTATGCCTTTAAGTTTGGTTTTATAACATTCTTTTTTAAACGTTTTAAATAAAACTGAGTCTTTACATAAAATGATACATATAATCTAATTGAACACATCAAATAAAACAAATTGAATTAAAGAATCAAATATATAACCGAATCAATTTTACTGTAGAACCAATTTTTGAATCAAATCAAAACAAAATCTAATTCAATGTTGAGTCAAAGCGAATTAATCAGATCTATATTGATTCTATTCTAAAACCAGTTTTTGAATCACATTCAAACAAACTGAATCTGGCTAAATAAAAGCAAATTGGACATTTTAGAATCAATGAAAATTAATCAAATACATAACAAAATCAATTCTATTTAAGAACACCCAGACCAGGCGCTCTAGCAGCACTAACATGGTATATTGTAGACCGTCTTTCACTAAAACATTCTTTTTAGAGTGTTTGAATCAAATCAAACAAATTTAATTAAATAAAAAATTGGAATTAAATCAAATTGATGGAATAAAAGCTAGAAAAGAAATGATTATATTCCACAACCAGCAGGTCCAGTGGTGTGTCAGCACTACATTTTTTTAAAACAAACAAAATTTAAATGAACGAATCAAAATAAAAAAAAAATTAAATAATTGCTTACATTCTATAACAAGTAGACCGTGAGCTCTGTCAGAACTATCTGTATTGATCCCTAAAAAATTCAAACCCAAATGTACCGAATTGGACTGAACAAAATGAATTGAATCTACAACAGAATTGATTCTAGAACCGGCAGGTCCAGTGCTCGAGCAACCATGATGCATGGTTATGTTTTTCAAGAACGTTTGAATCAAATCCGAACTGAATCAGACAAAACAGAATCAAATTGAAAGTTATCCACTCAAATCAATAACAATAGTGAATCTATTCTTAGAACAAGCAGATCCGTGGCTCTGACAGCACTACGACTGTATGGATCATCTTTAACTAAAACTCCTATCCTTTTCCTGCTATAGTACTGCAGTAATGAGCAAGGGAATGTCACCACTTCCCTCCCCCTTCATCCCTGAGGGCGCATGTATTTCCCCCCCTTCAGGTACGAGCTCTGGGGGATCAATACCCACGGCAGTGGAGCGTTCAATACCTCTGAATTATTGCTTCATTCTTCCCCCCCTTATTATAGATGAGTTATTTTTTCCAAGCCACACCACTTTAAGATCAATAGAGAACAATCTTATTCTTGTCTTTCCCCCCTCTCTTATTCTACCACACTTTCCAGTGTTGCATCTTTATGATACAAAACAACTGGTGGTAAAAGAGATGTTGGGGGCAGGTGTAGAGGAGGTGCTGCTGAATTGGGTTTGAAGTACGCTTTCTTTACAGAATGAAGGAAATGTTTCTTTACATGAGAGAACTATACACAAATATATAACATGCAGTGTGTCGTTTTTTAGACTAGAGCAGTTTTTCTCATTACTTTGAGAAACCCAAAACCACTCATGTGTTTTTTCTGCTTGGTGTGCTGACTAATAGCGTATTTCCATTGTGCTCTTGTTTTCACTGAGGCTGTGTTATATAATAAAGCCTCAAAAGTTGTCCTTTGGGGTCTTGTTAGCAGTGTGTGTTGGTGTGTGTGATTCATCTACAGCGCTACTAGCCGTTGTGACCGCTGCAGAGATATCTGGCTGCAGTCCGATCTTGCAGTGACCTGGAATTGCCTGTAATCTAATTGGAGGTGCTCGTCCCTTCCGACAATAAAGCATTAAGTTGGCAGCGGTAGATCCCGCAGAATTTTTAACGTCACCAATTACTGCCTGTCTAGCAAGCAGAAATGCTAGCAGAAAAAGCGCTTTGCTATTAAAAGGCGATATTTGGTTAAAATGATTGTAAAAAAAAATGAACTCATGCTTTGAGTCACCAATGAAACTTCCATTCTGTTTTCTACTATACTTCCCATAGTGCAGTTTTATGGGATGCCAGTAGAATTTTCAGCTATATCAGAAAGCAATATCAACATGTCATAGAAATGGACCATATTTTTCATTATCTGTTTAAATTCAATTTAAATCTAATTAAATATATTAAATATATATACTGAGATATATTAGTAAAAATGTAATTAATAAAAATGTAAAATATGAAAGTTATTTTAATATACATGTATTTTACTCACTAATCATTTGTTATTCCAAAGAATATCTTCCATTAAAATGTAACAAGTTGCTCCAGTTCTACAACAACATTTTGTTTGGATGTTGTAACCAATCCCATTATTTTTTCAAACCCTTCCCACCAACCACCCACTTTTTAATCAATTCTTTTATTTTATTCACATTGGAAATATGTGACAGCATGCAAGTAAAATGGGTTATGAATGTTTGTTTTATGACAACTTTAAAGGAAAGAGTGTTTGGCATCACTGTTACGTTACATAATGTTACAATGTTGCATAAGGGATAAAACAAATATAGGAAATATCAATCTCAAAATTCTAAAAGGAACTAAAGTGAGTGGAATTGTGAACAGAATGGAAAAAAACATGGCCTTTCCATCTCAGATCTGTTTCCCTGCGATTCTTGTGAATGTTACGGCAGTTCCATAGGCAGGATTTGTCTCGGTTGCTCCAATGGTTTATCGATTGGCACTTTGCACTTCCTCCTAACAAACACACGCCGCTGACATTCAGTTTTAGAAGTGACACAGAACCTACACTGTCAATTATATGAGATGTATTAGTTTGTCCCCAGGGATCTGTTTATGGTGTCCAGTACAACAGAAACACCAGGATGAGAGAGAGACAGACAGACAGAGAAACAGACAACCCTGCTGAAAAAACTAGCTTAAACCAGACTAAAGTGGTTTGCTGGTCTTAGCTGTCAGGTATAGGGATGCAGAGAGATATTAAAATTCCGGAGTCTCTATTTACACTAAGTAGAAAATAGCCCGCCTTGTTAGCAGAGGCTATTTACACTAACTCATCCCACCAACATATGATTAGGATAGTCAACCCTACAAAAGATGATCATCTAACAACAGCTTCAGTGGCGTAGATGGCGAATTGCGTATAGTCTTTTTGATGCGATCGACCCAGGTTCGAATCCGCCTTTTGCCGAACTTTTTTCCTCCCTTTTAAAATAATATATCACATTGGAAAGGCATTTATTTTCAACAAAAATGAAGGAAATAATCAAAAAGTTGAAAATAAAGTATGGGGAAGGGTTAGGGTAGGTGTAGGGAGGGCTTTATTGCCCCAATAAGGTGGCATCCATTTAATAATTTGAATTAAAAATATAATTTACACTCTGTACGTTATTATTGCATACTGTTTTAAAATGTAGTACAAACGGCAGAAAAACCTGCTATTTTAACATTGTGTAAATAGAATCTATAGCTATTTGCACTTAGTGTAATTAGCCTCTATCTCTATTTACCCTCAGTGCAAATAGCTGCTGCCTTAAAATTCTGGCCAATACTAATAATTATTTTCATGTTATGGTTGATATTAAAATGATATACTAGAATTTAGTCATCACAGCACTAATATAAAAAAAATACATTAAATATGAAAAATTATTTAGAGATTATTTATTTAGCATTTAACAGTGTTATTATATTATTGGTAATCTAAATGTAAAAATGGAAAATGAGTATAAACGATTACATTTCTATAACAAATTCAGTAAAAAAAAGTCTCTGATATTCGCTGACAGCCAATATTGTAGTGATATATTGCACATTCTTAGTCTGATGTGATGTTTTAGAGGGGTTTTGGACAGCTAAAAAGGCTAGGAGACTAGTTAAACAAGCAGAACACCAGCTGACCAGGCTGGGAAATCAGCTAGACCAGTTTAAACCGGATATGAACCACCATAAGTGGTTCAAGCGGCGTTTTTAGCAGACTGGATCACTCTGGAAGCAGACTTCCAGGTATGAGGTGTACAGTTGTAAGAAAACAATATGTCTATATACTTACCTTTTTTTAATTCTGCTGTACTTCATCTAGCTGTTTAATGAAAGAATGTGTTCTGTTTTGTAACTTTATTGTGCTACAAAAAATCTAAAACAAAACTCGACCTGTATTTTCGTGTAAAACACAGACCAAAAGTGTCATCGTCTGCAAGACCTTATGTTCAACTTATGTTCTTGTTGTGGTTGACTGATTTAGCCATTTATGGATTCCGACTTCAGTTGTAGTTTCCAGGTAGCCATTGATTAATGCCCGGCCAGAGCCTGGCGGGAGGCGTCCGTGGCTTTGCCTGTATTGATTCAATTAGTTCTGAGGGTTTGCTAGTGTTCTATGCAAATAGCCTTTGCTAGCGGCCTCGGCTAACAGAGACTGATTAGCATCGCCAGCTGTCTGCTGGGTACTTCTAATACCCATGCCAGCTGCCATCTTTATGTGCCAGTTGCTTAACGTCGGTGATGCCCCGAAAGGTGCCAACTTGAGTTCATTTTCAAGAGTAAGGTACATGATTAGTTCAAAAAGCTGAAGGTTACCTGTAGCACAGCTATAAGTTTGAAGATTTACACTCAAAGCCATGAATTTCACTACATTTGCTTCTGTTTCCAAAGACTTTCTGCCCGGCGCCTGAGAGAAACGTCTGATATACTCATAGTAGTGGGTGAAAGAAATAAAATAATAAATTTGCCATCTGTGTCTTCCTTTCAGTGTCACTGGTTGCCACCTACAACTCTGATACCATGTCTATCGTGGCACTTAACTTCTGTGGACGCACATACTGTTTCCCTCTCCCTTCCTCACTGGAACGAGTCGGTCGCCCTCTCATAAGATCCATCTGTGCACCAGATCAGCTATTTTTCTCTTTTAATTCGCCTTTGATTTAGAATCACTTTCAAGTGTGTCCTCTTGTTTGTGTGGGTGTGCGTGATGATTTAACACCAGCGAGGAAGTACAAACAAAAAGCAACAGAAAAAAATAAGCATGAAATTAGGCAGCGAGCTGACCTTTGACCTCATGGAAGAAGTAGGCATTGATCGGGTTGGGGTATGAGGTAAGACCAAAGCGCAATCGCATTGTCTCACGAACGCTGGAGTAACTGATGACAAAAGGTCAACTTTTTGTATATATACTGTATGTGGCTGTTTTTAACAATGTGCATTTTTGGCCTTGCGTATTTTTGTAAAATAAACTCACATACATACACGCACAACAGTGTATATTCATACTATGTATACAGTGTATATGGAACAGAAATCTGTAATTTTGTAATTTGTATGTGAGTCTACTAGGCCAAACTTAACTGAGGCAGTTTTGTGTTTGTTTGAATATTTACGCATTAACGGTTTCATGTAAGCTGCACAGTTTGTCAGATTGTTTCACTGTTTAAATGGCTTCAATATGGTCGCCTATAAAATGCATCTTGTTTTCTTCCTTAATTGTAATGAGTTTTATGAGCATTAGCTGTTATATTTTCTCCATCAACAGTAATTAAGCTAACAAAGCTGTACTTCTGAACAGAGCGTGGTTTTGTGTGTGTGTGTGTGTGTGTGTGTGTGTGTGCTTGTGAGAAAAATCAACAGCAGTCCTTCACATAGCAAAATAATTCTATGCATTCTATACAAAAACAAATCTCTCTCTATATATATACTCAAGATACATATATACTTAAAATTGAGATTTTTTTTTAAATCCTATGCATATCTCTTTAAATAAAAGTGGATCTTTTTTAAAGAGATATGAATAGGATTTTATGCATCCTGTACATACTCAGACATTTGGAAAATACTGTTCACTGCATTGAAATATATAACCTTAATAATAGAATTACTTGTAACATTTTGACATTTTTTGCAGAAAATGCAAATGGGGTTTGCATGTTTGTTTGGTTCTAGTCTATTCTTTCTCTTGATATAACTTAGGTTCCTCCTCCAGAGCAAGGGGATATTTTATTTTTTTATGACATTTGAAAAAGCAATAGCACACCTCTTCAGTGACCAACCTGGTTTTGTAATGATAATACTAAACTAAGTTAAAAGTTTCTTAGGTTACACTTTATTTATAAGTGTCCTTGTTACAGTGTAATTATACATTTAAGTACAGAGTAATTAATTATTGAACTTACTATATGGTAAGGGTTAGGATTAGGGTTTAAGTACATGTAACGTGTAACAAGGACACCATAAAATAAAGTGTTACCATTTCTTGTTTTAATATGAACAGCTTACCTGTGTAGATGAATCTTCCTGGTGTGCCTTTGCAAAACTGTTTGGACTTATAGGAGAGCGTGACCTCTACGACCCCGGGGATGTGACGTGGAGGGGTCTGAACTCTGATGGCATGAGGTGTGATGAGCTGTGAGGAGAAAATGAGATAGAGAGAGGACGTTAGACTCAAGGAGGTCTATAATACCTGGAGACACATGGCACTTCTGTTCCCCTCAATGGCAGTTGCTTGGCTGGCACAGGAAGTATGAGAATTGAAATCTACCATCTTTGACAATGGCCGCTCAGTTCTGAAGCTCGGGTGTTTTGAGCCAATCATTAGAACCGTAAATGCCATGTGACTGACTAATATCTCTGAAGCTTCAGGAAAATAATGTCAACAAACACAGTCCCAAACACTTGACTAGTGACTATCCTGTGCTGTGACGTGAAAGGCAGCAGATGCTGACTTCATAAATCCACTAAAAAATCGCATTGACACAAGTTATTGAAAAAGTCTCAGAACAATGAAGTTAGTTCTGAGAAAAACTCTAGCAGCATTTGTTGGCAGAAGTTAGTTGTGTTTTGTTTGTTCATTTGCCCTGGCTGATTATGTTCTTTGATCCAGTTCTGATCAGTAAACAATCTGTGTGTGTGCCATGTGTGTGTTTGTACGTGAGTGTATGAATCTAGTCTAATCAGTATCAGGCTGTTTATGGTGGGTGGTGAAGGGATGGCGTAGATGAAGGCTGGAAGAGGACAGGTGGAGCTCCTCAGAGACGTAATTAACAGCACACTGTCTTTCAGCATCTCACGGTCTATGTGCATGTGGTTCATATGAGCTGTTGTCTAAAACATCTTTGAACCTTTGTCTCTCACAGCCATAAACTTAATTTCAAAACAGTAAACAAGTGAACTTCCTAGCTTGACAGCATTTATGGCATTAGATGCACTCCGGATGCAAAAGCGTTCCAAAATGTAGCCAGCAAAGTTATGCTTCCTTTTGAGAGAGCTCATTGCGGCCAAATTCTAGCCAAGGCAATCATAGAATGCAAAATAAATGTGAAAAATATGTGAAAAATAAATCCAATCTGGCAAAAGGAGTCAAGAGAGATGTTGACTGAATTCAGAATAGCATAAATATTCATTTAAAGTATCAGGAAAAGGAGTCACACGCTAGTGAGCTATTCCAAATTAACTGTTGACTACAAAAGTAATCCTACTAAAACATAATCAAATACTATCACTAAAAATAGATCAATATAAATAAAAATATTTATTTTATATTTATAAAAATAACAAAAATACAAAAATTATTTATGTGGTTTATGCTTATTAGTCCTAGTAAAAAAAAAATATATATATTTTCAGTAGGGAGAGTATGATGATGTTAGCTTAGCAACATGCTAATGTCGAACTGTTCTGGAATCAACTGTGAATGAATTGTATATGCAGTTTCTCAGAGTTTTGTGACTATTTAGAGTGTTCCAGATCATTCACTTATGACAAGCATGCAAATGCAAATGTTTCGTCAATGCCAGTGCTATTAAAAATATATATATATATATATTTTAGAGCTAAATCGAAATATCAGCGAGGCTTGAGGAGCGGAGCAAGGCGAAAGTATAAATCCTGCTTTAGTTAATAGTGAATTTGTTCCCTAATCTAAAGTGTTACTGGAGTTTAAACTAAATCCAGTACAGTCATCATAGTATATACTCTCTCTGGTTATTTCTAAATGGCTAAGTGGCTATTTGTTCCTAACTGCCCATTTGACTACTACAGTACATACTGCACATGCTATAGAAAGACACAAGGGCCCTTAGGAGTCCACAAAAGGACGTCTTCGAAGCACAATGTTAATGAATGCCGCTATTTGAGAACGACAGACAAAAATGACTGTGTTCAGAAGACGGTGAATGGGTAGGAAGAGAAGAAATGAAAGAAACAGATCTTCCTTGGACCCTCCCCTGCTCTTGTTCTCTTCCTCCCTCGTTAGATGCTATCTGTGGTAATCAGATCCCCGCTGGCACTGCAGCTGAAGGGAACTACGTGGCTCTTGATGGGCCCCCCGTGTACGGGGGTCACGGGGTCAGGAGGTAAAGGTCACAAGGTTATGAGGTCCACAGGAACCGCTATAGGGAGATTTCAGCACAGTGTATTTAATCGGTACCAGATGTAGTTCATCATACACACACACAGTCATTAGCTCGTTTAGCACTTAGCATCAGCAGATCAAAGAGGTTAGCTGAATATGCAGTGGGGCATTTGTATCAGGGTTGGTGCTTGATGAACACTCAGTAGTGCTCATGAAGAGTGTCGGTCTGAAGTGAGAAGTACTACAAAACACTCCAGATCAATGTGTTTGTGTATGTGATTCGCCACCACTGATTTGAGCACCTTTAAACCCGCCGCTATTGAGCAGTTAGCCAGCGTTAAACAAGCTGCTCAGTTTCTTGTACAAAGACATGTCAAAACAATTGAGCAGCTATTGAAAGTATCACATTTCTTAATCACTTAAGCACAGTAACTTAATCACCTGCATAATGTCGGCCTAGCACAACGCTAATGTATTCTGATAGGACAATGGGTGTCATTGACAGCTTCGGGAAAGGTGACAGATGTAACTGCATTAAGCTAACAACACTGGAGGACTTTTATTAATGTTGTGTTTAAGATATCATTTACACTAAACTAAATGTAGACTATTTGAACTTTGACTAATCACATTTTTTGAAATTTAAATTTTTTGAAAATAGCATGTAAGGAATACTTGACAACGGGCCATTGAATTACCATACACCTTAGGTGGCAAAGCGGTCATGAACAAGCGTGCATTAATTTTCAATAACTCAACAGTCTAAAGAGTACAAAAGTAAATTATTCCACTAATATCATGTTTTCCACATGTACATGTTTATGTAGTGTCTTTACTTTTCTTAAGCCATTACTTATTAAAGAACGTGGTGATGTGATAATGAAAGCATTGTGGTCAACAATCCATTTTTTATTTATTTGGATGTACATTTAAATGTGCAATATGGATGACAGCATCGAAAAACATATATATGAAAGCTATTTTCCTACCAATAATTATGAGATAAAAAGTTGAAATTATAACAAAAATTATGAGACAAAAAGCTACTGCTTACATACAAGCTTAATATGACTGTTTAGCACAAAATTATGACTTTTATCTCATAATTAAAATGTTTTGTTATAATTATGACAGCCTATTTTTCAACTTGTCAGAATTTCAACTTACAATATACAGTAAATTTCTACTTTGTGTCTCATAATTATAACTTTATCTTATATGACTTATGTCAGAATTTTGACTTTTTATGACTTTTTTAATTACTGACATTTTACTTTATCTCATAATTATGACTTGTTAGAATTATGACAATTTATTTATTTAATATAATGTGGACTTTCTACATAAACACAGCTTTAGCAACAAAAAACCTTTAGGAATTAATGTATTTATTTTATGTATATTTCTGTACTTACATTTTTTACCATAATATTTTTGAGTCCCAAACCTAACCTCAATCCTAACCTAGTTTATACATTTTAAGGTGACAAAGATTTTAGTTTGAAAACTATGTCTCTAAAGTTCCATACAATGTTTAAGATGCTGTCAGTAATAATGCATGTTTCATTGTCAATGCAAACATACAAAAGTGTAAATGTACTAGAACCACACTTTATGTATAAATACCTATAATTACTAATGAGATCACACTGTAGCGACAAGAAGTGAGAAAAACCAAAGTTGAGCTGGACAGATGGCAATATATGACTTGCAGACTCACCTCACTCCAGACTAACATGGTGCCGAAGATGACCTGCAGCCCGTCAAAGAAGTTGTCTCCGATGATGATGACAGTAGCACCTCCTGTTGTCCAGCCTTCACTGGGACTGATGGCTTTGATACATGGTGCAGCTACTTCCAGAAACGCCACAGGAAATGAAAAATGAAAATCGACTTTAATCATCTGTGCTTAGTGTAGTTATCCAATATTTACATTACTTGACCATGATTAGAGGTTTTGTAGAGAACTTCCTAACATTCAGGATCAACATTCGTGTGAGGGTTGCAGATTTCGGGGTTAAAGGTGCCATTCGAATGCAGTTTATTTCCTGGGGTCTGAGGGAAGTCTTGACACCTCTCAGTCTCTTATTTCAAGGCCAAAGCAGGAAACCAAAAACACACAAATGTCACTAAGAAAACTCACACAGCTGGATTCAACTAAGAGTCCCATACCACAGGCTCTGGAAAAGTGTCGGTGGTTTTCATAGCTCTCGTAGCACACATTAGGCGTAAAAACAAGGGATCACTTACACCAAGAATTCCTGTCCAACTCTACGCTCGAGCTGGCATATCCATACTTTGAGGGCACAGTAAGGAAATGCTTGGGTTGTAGCAAAACAGTGAGACATCGCCTCAAATTATGGGCAGGACTGCCAACAATTTTACTCTTTTATAGCTAGAAAGATGCAAAAACCTCAATACCTCTGTGTACTAATGTACAAATCATTTGTTACTAGGGAATAAGTCACAGTTGATGATGAAATCATAATTCCAAGGCTGATTTAGTGATGTAGGATAGTGTTGGCATTGGTTTGGGGTGTTTCTTCAACTTCTTATGCTGCACTTTCAATGTCCATATGGTTGATTTTTATTAAAAATATTTCATAATTTTAAAGACAACATTAAAATGATTAGAAACTATTGTTTTGGAAATTTTTTATCATGGTTTTATTATTCACTTTATTGTTTTACCCCGTCCCAGACCCAGACTCTTGATCTTTAAGTATGAAAATCAATCATATATATCAAATTTTGTACATGTTTGGTTACACTCTATTTTTAGGGTGTCATTGTTACAGTGTAATTATACAAACATGTAATGAGTAATGTTAATTAAGAACATGCACTTAATATATAACTAGGATTAGGGTTTAGTTAGGGTTAATTGCTTATAATTATGCATAATTTACTGTTATTAATATAGTCAAAACAAGTAAGATGAGTAACAAGGACAATGTAAAATACTTTATATAAACTACAATAATCTAAACAAAGAGTTTTTTAAGTTAAAAAAAGATTTCTACTGTATGTCTACTGTAAAGTTTTACAGTATGTAATTTCCAATTAAGCTTCAAAATTGGCCTCAGAAAGACAAAAGAGTTGGTCATTTTATTTAAAAATATGTGTAAAATGTGGTAGAAATGTTCTTGACATTTCACATAAATAAATAAATAAATAAATATATGTATGTATATATATATATACATGGCCAAAAGTGCCCACAGAAACTCTTTTTGTCAAATTTAACACTAGTGAAACTAGCTAAAATGTCAGCAGGTCTTGAGTAAATCGTAAATTGTTATTTGGTTAAAAACCCACAGCCAAACTGCTTATCAACTCTTCAAGTATCCTAAGAGTAGACATTAGCATTAAAGTGCGGTTGTATGTCTTGGTGTAAATAAGGTGACCTTAGGCCTCCTGCTGTAGGAGACACGTGTTTTTGTCACCGGGCGTCGAGGTACAGCGGCTCGTTTAGTGTGTTCTGTTTGTTGCTCTCCGCGGCGGCCGTGGATCAGTGGCTGAGTGAGAAAGGGACCACCACGGAGAAAGGTCAGTTTGCTTATTAGAGCTGTCTGCTCCCCTCCGAGACGCAGAGTCTCGTGCTAGCAGGGGGCAAAGAAAGCAATTTAGCCAGCCGGCGTTTACCTGCATTTAGCTCCCAAATGCCAAAGCGTCACTCACAGTAATGAGATATAAAGAGAGGAAGGGTTGTGATGGGCCAGTGTGACTGTTAGATCCACACGCTGTAAGATGCAAGTCAGGTAAGATATATTGTAACCTTGCTAGACTAAGCTGAGCTGTGAACATGAAGAGTCAAGCAGCATGAGAAACATGTCAGCTGTGCCCAATGATCAGACACATGAGGTCCAACAAAAACATTTTTGAGAAGAACAAACAATGTTTGATGGCTGAAATAAATAAAAATAAAAAAGTATGATACATTCCATTAATCAGTTATTTTTTTCACCATTGAATTTATAGATAAATCTGTAATAAATGTATATTATTTATTTATTTTATTTTTTAAAAATTTTACATTTTGAAATCCACTGGAATGGATTTGAATATGGTCAAATATTTTAAATATTATATATATAAAAACATTTTTAAGAAGTGCTAACAATGATTCATGCCTGAAATAAATAGAAAATAAAAAATGATAGATAATTAAAAAAACTGAAATAGTATAATAAATTTCAATTTTTTTCAGCATTGATTTTATAGGTAAATCAGCAATAAATGTGTTTTATTTTCTACTTATTTATTTATTAATTTATTAATCCACTGGAATGGATTTAAATGTGGTCAAATATGTCCAATGGAGCTGAGAATACTTATAACTCAAATTAGCCAACTTATTTAAAAAATGAACAAGTAAGGGGTCAGGAATGTGTAGAAATTATATGTAGAATTAAGGGTATTCAAAATCTATAAAATATTTCCACAACAATTTATTTTGCAGTTTGTCATGTCACGATCATGTCATGATCATTGATACTATTACAATAATTAACTATCAATTATTATTATAATTTTACTATTATTTAATTAATTAATTATTATTGTTGTTTTATTTATGATTACACAGTGACTATTGTATAGTGATTATATAAAGTATTTTTAACTAATGACTACAATTTTTAACTAATGATTTGTTAAGTATTATATAATTTATATCTGTTAAAGTGATAAATGTCAGGCATTTGGAATATGAAAAACAATTCAAGTTTAAATCTTTCAAAAATAGCCTTGTGGGCAGCACGCCAACATATGGTGCAGTTGCGCTTCAGGTGTCCCGAGATCGAATCCCACCTCATGGACCTTTCCCGTTCCCACCCCCCATCTCTCTCTCCCACTCACTTCCTGTCATATCTCTAATGTCCTGCCATAGGGTCTAGGCTCTCAAATACAAAGGCTTGCCACAATTTTGAAATACCAATCATTTGGTTATTAGATTTCAAAAAGCTATCATATTTAAAAGCTCAAAGGCCAAAAGCTTAATCTGTGGCCAATATTTGTTCTGTAATTTGAAAAACATCCCTAAATCCTAATCACAAGCAGCTTTAGATTACTGAAAAGAACAACTTCTCGTGTTCCGTAAACACATGTTAATCTTCTCTTTTTACATGTCATGCTTGTGGCAGATGCTAGAAAGGAAAGAGATCCAGACCTGGAGGGTGAAATGAGACATACACGCACACACGTTGGCGTTTGGTGGGGTGGTAAAGTAGGGAAGATGAGGTGCAATCTGTGGCGGTAATCTTGGCGTGAGTGGAGGTTTTTGGCGGAGGCTGAAATGGTAGCTGGATTAAGCAGATGGAGACGCATGAATCCATCTGATAGGATTAAACTTTCTGTGGCTTTCTCTAAGCCATCTGCTCACCATGCTGCTCTGACACACACACACACACACACGTTTCATTTACAATGTAAAAAGTCTCACACACAAAACACAAAAGCAAAAGACAGGGGTACAAACACAGGGCAATGCACATCTGAGCAATTACACTTGATCGACACAGTACAGCACAAAAACACACAACAAAACTGAAAATTGATATTCCTATATGTGTCCTTTCATGTCATAATTTATTTGATGAAAATTAAACTAACCATTTTAAAAGATGTTTTCTTTTATCATAATATCACACTTAAGAGAATATGGGCTGCATTTTCAAAAGCTTTTCATTACATCTTTTAAAAAAAATTTTCCATATTTTGGTGGGTTAAATAAGTAAGTAAATAAATAAATAAATAAATATCACTATTAGTATTAGCAATTAATTTTGGGGGGTTGTTCTGTGGTATGTGACAAAATAACAAAAATGATTACTAGAATATTTATAAAATTAAAAATACAAGAATACTAATTTTACAGACACTGCATAACAGGAATAATTGAATAATTGATATTTATAATACTCTTAATATTAATTCCAGCAATAGTTATGAGCAATAATTCCTGTAGGGGAGCTTGGCTGTAGCAACACCAGGGTTGTGTTTTTTATTTGTCTCTCTGTTAATACATTTAAAAGTGAATATAGTATATACAAAATAACTTTTGAAATTAGAGTGAAGGCAATTTGATTAAAAACATGTTAAAAGTAGAAACTAAAATCACAGAAACTATACAGCGAATTTAAAATCACTGCCCACATAAGGTATATAGCACATTAGTGCACACCATGGACAGATTGCATCCCCTTTCCACATCCCTAGGGTTTGTGCTTGGTGCTCTGGGACAGAGAGACCGTCTTCTGCTGGGATGCGCTCAGCTGAGCTATTTTTCCTGCTTTCCCTTTCTTATAAACTCATTTAATGCTGTAGGCTGGAGTATTTGGGGTCACACACCAACCTCCAGCTCCAGGAGATAAATACATCCAGCCAGTTGTTGTTATCGGAGTTGCACTCATTGAGTTTATTCTAACTGCTGCTGTCTTAATGAAACATTTCAGACCTGATCTGAGGTCAGTTTGGGGCCTATTAGAACCTCAACCATGATAAGCCCAATTAATATCATCCCTTTGCTCATAATTCAATCTGCACCTTATAAACAATATGCAATTAAATAACAGCAGTTACATGCACTAAACAACAGTGGAAAAAATGGGCTGTGGTATTCTTTCCACCCATTTTCTGAGCCGCCAAACAGAAAAAAATAAACTTAACAAGCACCACTAATTAAAGTTGTGGATTGAACGGATGTCCTGAGCATATCCATCTGAAATGTAATAAACTGAAACCCTAACCAAAATAAAAAAACAGAGGCTTACTGTCAATACAAACTGTAAATCTGTACTTTCTGTCTTTCATCCAAATGCAAACAGACCTCCTGATAGCGCTTGGTGCCGCCAGCACGCGGCCACAGACCCCAAGAGACCATCACAGCTTATCACACCATATTCATCCACGACCGTAAATCACCACATCATATGTTCTGCTCTTCCATCCAGATCCAACAAATTTCCCTGGACATCTAAATCCTTGACAGGCTAAATGGGACAGTGATTGAATTGGTCGGACGTCTAGATAAATACTTCAAGAGTCTTTGTAAAGCACGTCAGTGTGGGCTTGGTCTTGCGCAGATGGGCTCGGGGAAAGCTAACGCTAAGGATAAACTCCACCAAGAGAATCTCCTGCCATAAAACACAGATAATCAAAAACACCCTATCCAAATGAATACTTTGTGATTTTTTAAGAGCTTTAGCGAATGAGGTAGAAATGGCATTCTGAGACAATGTTTGTCATACATTATTTAAGCGAGGTGTCAGTCGTCAGTAATCCAATGTGATGGATGTGGCGTCAAAAGTGGGATTTTCCGCTGCATTACGTCAGCAGGATTTCAAGGTAAATTTATACTGACAATGTTAAGAATATGCAGTGTGCATTAAAGCATTCATTTTTTAATAACAACGGTATGCTTTTGCCATGTCTGTCAAAATGAAATAGCCATGGACAAAATAAACATTTGAGAGATGGACCAATCACAGAGGACACCAGAATGTTTTTTAAAAAAAATTATTGGTTTGTATTCTGCAGCCAATTTGTATTGGTATCCAAAACCATAATGGCCAATATTGAGTAAACTCATTCAATCCCATAATGCACCTCAACAGTGTACAACCAATGTGCGCTCAACAGTTGGCTGCTAGAAAATACCCATGCACAATGAATTTCCACTCATTTTCTGAATGCAATCTCTTGTTTTTATTCACTTATTCAATGGACTATAATAGTGAAGTAGCCCAATGTAGGGAATAGCGAGTGAGAGTATAGGGAAGCTAAACTTAGCTTAGCTTAATTAGCAGTTTAGCAGTTTTCATCTAAGACGACGGATAAAGAAATGCTGACTATAAATGTATAATTTATTCAGTACTGAAAAGCAA
The DNA here is from genome assembly GCA_027422415.1 of Schizothorax lantsangensis. Taxonomy (NCBI): domain Eukaryota; kingdom Metazoa; phylum Chordata; class Actinopteri; order Cypriniformes; family Cyprinidae; genus Schizothorax; species Schizothorax lantsangensis. Next base: position 6,883,906 of record CM049859.1, read on the forward strand.
TTAAATTGTTTGAGATTGTTCTTTACCCTGCATTTATTTGTGCTGTGTATGCTTTTTGGGGTATCATGCTATTAGCTTAGCAACATGCTAACAACAAACCCCACTGGATAGCAACATGCTAACTTAAACTCCACTGGAATCAAGTCTCCATGTAAGAAACAGTACTATATTCTCAGTAGTACCTTAGAGTACCATATAAAAACTATAGTACATGAATATCCCTCATGAAAATTAACCATGGTTTATTGTAGTAAAAGTGTAGTAACCATGTTTTTGGTGTATTGATTACCATTTGTATAACCACAGTTTTACTACAAATACCATGATTAAACTATGGTTAGTGTAGCAAAACCATGGTTAATTTGTGGTGACCATGGTTTAACTATATAGTAACCATGTTTTTTTTTTTTTTTTTATTTGTAGTAAAACCAGAGTCAATTCTCATTTGGGATGCTAATCAGTACCATGGTACAGTAGCTGTCCCATATTTAAAAATCTGTGCTTTTAAATTTAATATATCTGGCTCTGTGCATAATTGTTATCCTCTGCATTCAATTAAACCCCGCCACAGTAATTTCTGCAGATGGAGGGATGGGTTAAAGGAATGAGGGAGGGCACAGGTTAGTGCTTTAATTAATCTCTGCTTCATCTTTTACTCTCTCCGCACCACTGGAGAAGTGACTTAAAGGGCCAAAGCTCACGGACGGCTCCGACAGCTAAGCGTTATCTCTCAGCAACTCATTCACACCTACTGGATGGAGTTTAAGATTTTGTATCAACACACTATTAATAAAATGTAGACTTGTGTGTGTGGTTATTGTCAGAGGCTTGCAGAGGCTTCCTGCATATTTCATCACAGTATAATAAAGTGTGAGTCTATATGATCTGTCAGGGTCCCTGTTCACAAATTAGCCAACCTCATCTTGCTCCTTCTGATGCCATTTTTCGTTTCTTCCTGTTGCAAACCAATTGGGACGGGATGAGTGGGCAGAAAAGACTCCAATTTGTTCAAACCAACTGTCCGATTCATTAAAATGAAATTCTATTTAGCAGCCAATTCAATAGAAAGAAGTATTTACAATCCCATTTGTCTGCTAAACTCTTGATGTTAAAGCCACGGTAACTCACCGTGTTCCAGATATGACTGCGTTCCCTCCGACGGGTCCAGTCGCCGAGCTCTTCTGCCATGTTTGGAGTTGTTGTGCACAAACATATTGTCCGAAACAGCCAGAACATGTCCTTCTACGCTCACTGTCGTCGACACAACCACCTGGGAAAAAAAGGTTATGGGCATAAATGACAGAAAAAGAGTTTTATTTTGTCACTTTGAAGTAAAGTGTTTAATTTTTGTGCCAATAGCGGCAACAACCGGAATTGAAGCCTCACCTCACCAGAGGCGCTGCGATAAAAGCACTCACAGTCTCTAATCATTTCCATGCTGTACACTAATTAACACCGCACACAAACACACTTCTCTGCCTATCCCACAATGCCCCGCTCTCTCCGATTGATTGCTGATAGAGGTTGGCTCAGATTAATTCAATTAAATACGGGCAGTACTTGTGCGCACTGAGACAATGCGAAGAACGTAATAAGTGTTGGAGGTTGCCATTATGAGTGGCACAAACGGGCCCTCTTAAGCTGCAGAGGCCCCCTGGTACCCCACATAGAGCCTTTTATTTCAATTGCTGATGAGCTTTGAGAGGAAATTCTACCTCTTCAAAAAAGAAAGGACTTGGTGAAGAGAGGTAAGTCTCTAAGGGACGTGGCTAAGCATATACTTACACTTTCGTTTTATTCTCTCTCCCTATCTCTTTTTTACTGCTCACAGTCCTTGATGCTTCCTTGAGGTGTGATTCCCTTTAATATCTCAATTGTTGCTTCTAGACAGCAATGAAATGGACATTAAAGAGACAATTCTTACGCTACACCTACGTCCTACGTCATCCACTGGAACCCCACTGTCTCATGAATGCGTGTACGACAGTTAGCGGAAGCTAGAGATTATGGTTTATAAAGTGTTAAATATAGATATGTTGTCTTACATAAAGCATCGATTCACTTCAGAAGGCCTATACATACACACATAGGATGCCTTGAGGGTGAGTGAAACATGGACTAATTTTCATTTTTGGGTGAACTACCCCTTTAACCCCCCAGAGCCGTGTGGAGAACTTTTTATGATGGATGGATGCATTGTTTTGGGCTTCAAAATCTCAACCCCCATTCACTGCTATTATAAAGCTTGAAAGAACCAGGATATTTTTTTTAATATAGGCTACCTCTGATTGTATTCGTCTGAAAGAAGAAAGCCATAAACACCTAGAAATGGCTTAAGGGTGAGTAAATCATGGAGTAATTTTCATAATTGGGTGAACTATCCCTTTAATTCTCCTGCTTCTCAGATTTTTCTCCTGAGAAGAGTACTTCAGTAATCACATGTTTCTCCTCTAAAGTTTAAGAAGAGATCTGAACTAAAATAAAAGCTCAGAGATCTTAATACGAGCTCAAATATTTATCACTTCCAAGATCACATCTGACCAATTAATTTGAGCTTAGCAAAATACATCACATTTACATCTCTGTTCTCTTACTGTATCTCAACATGTGTCTTATTTGTTGTTCTCCTATAAGGATTTTTAGAAGAAACATCTGAGACTGCAAGCGGCCACCACACTACGACATCACATTGAGTATGTGTGTGATGGAAAGTCTCTCTCCTGCATTCTTGCACGCTCGCTGTGTAAAATATGACTGCGTTCTGCTGCTAATTACACAATCACTGTGAGTTCACTCGCAGAGCGCTGCAGATGATTCGTTTATATACAGAACTATACAGAGAACTGCTGAGATAATATATTACTTCAACACTGAATACTGATCCAAAACGGGCTGATATTTTGGAGCCAACTCAATAAAACCTTTGAGTCCACTTCAGACATTCTGTTATCTAGAAGTAACTTTGCAACTACATGTAAACTTATAACCCTAACAGAACATCAGCAGAAAAGACAATCAGACCAGACCTACAGGATGTATAGGTATCACCACAATGACAAATTTTGTACTTTTTTTCTAAAAGATTGTAATAAGAAAGTAAATTCAATTCATGTTGTTTTTAATGATCCATGTCTGATGAGTGTTAGAACAGTGTAAGGACCGAATTAACAAGTAGTGACAAGAGACAGTGAAAGTGTGTGTGTGTGTGTGTGTGTGTCTGTGTGTGTAAGAGTGTTGTGAAAGCAGCAAGGGTCACATACCAATGAATGACTAGAGGTCAAGGTCTTGTGTTTCTTGCAAAGCAGTGATAGGTTATTTACTCAATGTCTCACACTCAAACATGCGCACACTGCGTGAGTGAAACTGTTGTGCAATTATGCAGAGTGTGTTTACAGGCTCGGAGCCAGATTTGTAATACCATCAAGTGCTGAAGAGAGTAAAACTACATGCAGATAAAAAAATATTTCACCCATGAAAAAATAATAATGAGAGCACCGTTACTCCAAATATTCTACACTGCTACACTCTAAAAAAAATGGTGCTATATAGCACTAAAAGTGGTTATTGGCTCGTAATCATAGGGGAACCACTTTTGTCAAATGGTGCTATGTAGAACCATATATTGCATTGTATTTCTTCAACAAAAATGGTGCTAAACAGCACCAACAGTGGTTCCTTGGCTCGTAAAGAACCTTTAAAGGGGCTTAACAGGTTCTTTGTACAGCAGTGGTGCTATATATCACCTTAATCACCCCAAAGAACCACTGAAGAACCGCTGAAGAACCATACAGGAGCTTAACCGGTTCTGTATATGGTAGCGGTGCTATATAGCCCCTCAGTCATGCCAAAGAACCAGTGAAGAACCGCTGAAGAACCACTGAAGCACCAAGATTTGGTGCTATACAGCACCGAAAGTGGTTCCCCTATGATTACAAGCCAAAGAACCACATATAGCACAATTTTTTTTAGAGTGTATACAAAAACATCCAGAACCAGACCAGATCAGCAAAAGCAGACTAAGAGAGTTGGAAACACTGAGTTGAAAGGATGGATGGTTGGAAAGTGAGCAGATGTAATGTGCTAATGAAAAACTAAATGGTTTACCTGAAAGCGCCGCATGTCCCGTGGATTTCCTGCATTCTTCAGGCAGTTCTGATTGCATTTCAGGAAAAACTTGAGAAAAAATCTGCAAAAGAAGAAAAATGATTGGTTAGCGGTGGACTGAAGGAATCCATTGAATGTTCTGAAAAGCTAATACAGAATAGATAAACATTTAAACTGTAAATAGGCCTGTTGACCAGTTCTCAAGTTCACCAAACCTCTGACAGTGAAATTAGACAGATCCAATTAGGACCAAAACTGGTGATTCTGATGCCACAGGAGAACCTTTGTAAGTTCCACAAAGATCTTTTGATTCTAGTTCTTAAGAAAACATCTATACTGGTACCTTAAAGATCCCTTTAAATAGTTTGATGAGCGCAATTTTCTTATATGTTGACATTCTTCTTGTTAAAAAAGCAACTAGGGGTGGGACATATAATAGTTTTTGTCTTTTTTATAGTGAATATCACACTTGAAGTTTATTTTATGAACTTTTAGAAGTATAGTAGCATATCAATGACACTAAAGTAAAAGCATGTTTTTAATTTCTGAATTATTGTTTTTGAGGACATAAGTTGTTTGCCATAATATTATATTAATATTTATTAGGGAAAAAACATTAAAGAAAACATCTTTAAAAATCATATGTTGCAACAAATAAATAATTAAAACAAAACAAGCAAACAAACAAACAGAAAATTCTATCTTAAAATATATCTTACACAAGCCACCTGAAGACCCTTATGATTGTGTGTCAAGGTCAAAAAGTCTTGTAAAATATTAGATAATTTAAGCTTTTTATGATACGGCAATGTTAGTTCAGATTGTAAAATGGCCAAATATGTTATATATTTATAAATTAGTATATAAACTAGTAATTCAAAATAATAATAATAATAATAATAATAATAAAATAATAATAATAATAATAATAAAAAAAAAAAAAAATCTTTATCATGAGAAATATATTTACTTTTGTCCAGATAATGAAATGTCTGAATAACCCAACAAAAAAGGTTATGATTTAAAAAAGGTTGAACCACTGTACTGAAGGATTAACCACTGAAGAACCACTGTACAACATTTTTAAAGAGACTGTGAGCTTTTACACATCCTAAAAGTTCAGTAACACAAACACATGCACAGACAAACACACACAGCAACAGGCAGTGTGCTGAAATGTGGAGTGTCCATCTGTCACGCGGGGAAACGCTGCTAAGACAGCTCGCCGATTCAAAGACACACACACACACAGAGTCCCATCCAAACAGAAAAACATGTCTGTCTCTCTCATAATCATGGTAAGCAGAAAGCGGGCACATTCATGGGCACTAGCACAAACCCTTCACTCACAGACTGGCATTAGAGCTGTAACAGCACAATACCAGCTGCTCTGACTGGCATACAAACAGTGTGTGTGTCTAACTGGATAATGCCATGGCACATACCCGTCTGTCAGGACCTTTTTTTCTCATGTATTTCTCTCTTGCCTCTTTGTTTGCAATTCTGTCTGTCTCTTTTGTCAATATGACACTGAATGTGTTAGAAAATGAATCAGCTATTCTTTCTATAACTCTGTTTCAAACACACCCACGATTGCTCTGTTCCAAAAGCATCATTGCGACACAAAGGCTGTTCCAAAAGGTTGGTAACTTAATTATGCTGCCTAGTAAGACACCTCATTTTAGCCAAATTTGAAGGCAGCATCATATGTATCCTTTACAAAGAAAGCAATCCAAGAAAACACTGTTAAAACGATACTCATAATTCATTCAAAACTGTCAAGAATGTGCAATTTGTGAATTAATTAAAAGTGAAGCTAGAAAATCTGGTTGCAGACGCCACTTAGTTTTAATATAATGGACATAGAGTGTGACTTAAGTGTCTAGATACACTGTAGATGTGCATTTGTGTGTGTATATTCATTTTGATATGTGCTTTTATAAGAGTCAGGATAATATCAGGAGGCTGCTTAATACTTTTGACCTAATGTGGCCCGACAAGCCCAGTTATATGGCAAAGAGCACTCAGGTGTGTGTGTATCATCTCATGAACACACTCACACACACACTCACAGTCATCCTACAGTTCCATAATTGAAAGGACCTTGCTGTCGTCTTCAGTTAAGGGCACTCCAATGAAGGCCAATTACTAGAGGGGTTGAGTGTGGAGCCGTACTTACTTACACGAGCTAACAGTGAGACACCTGTGACCTCTCTAGAACAGATCACAATACACCACCGCTGATGAATTCAGAAGAAAAACAGGAGGATACACCAAATAAAACAAACCTCCTTAGAGTTAAATAATGGATGGGAATGAAGCAGTTCTTCAATTTTTATTCAGGGTCTTAATTTCTGCACATTCTGTTGCCTGGATTGATTCATTTATTTTTAAAAATTCAGTAAAAGTGTAATTAATTTATACAATGACTTGTATAGCCTCTTCGATGATTAGTATGTTTTTTAAGCATTTTTCTTTGACTTATCAAATAATTGTTTATGACAAGGCAAGGTTAGTTCAGGTTGTAGGTCACATCTGGAACATGAACAACACAATGAATAAACACTCTCACGCAAAAGTAAAAATGAAAAGTGTGGCAAAGAATTTACTAGCCATGAGTTTCCAACGCTATCTCATGGCAATTCGTACGAATTTTACGAGGTGGCTAATTCGTACGAATTCGTACGACCTCACTCGTACGATTTGTCTAAACCCCAGTGATGGGTAGGTTTAGGGGCTGGGTTAGGTGTAGGTCATTCATACAAATTCATACGAATTGGCAACTCGTAAAATACGTATGATTTAGCAAAAATCGTATGAATTTGTACGAGTGAGGTCGTACGAATTCATACGAATTAGCCACCTCGTAAAATATGTACGAATTGCTGTGAGATCGGGCTGGAGTTTCTTAACTTAAAACCAATTTCAATCCTTTTTGTATTTTGTCTGCTGTAGAAAATTACGATTATTCTATTCTATTCTATTCTATTCTATATATTATATTATATGTGACCCAGGACCACAAAACCAATGTTAAGTAGCACAGGTATATTTGTAACAGTGTATGAGTCAGCATTATCGATTTTTCTTTTATGCCAAAATTCATTAGGATATTAAGTAAAGATCATGTTCCATGAAGATATTTTGTAAATTTCCTACTGTAAATATATGTAAAACTTAATTTTTGATTAGTAATATGCATTGCTAAGAACTTAATTTGGACAAATTTAAAGGTGATTATTGTCCTATCCTAACAAACCGTACATCAATGGAAAGCTCATTTATTCAGCTTTCAGATGATATATAAATCTCATTTTCAAAAAATTGACCCTCATGACTGGTTTTGTGGTCCAGGGTCACATATTATCAATCCAATCATTTAATTGTGATTAGTAGATCAATAAATGCAAACATCTCTTTTAAACTAAATTCAAATTTCACTTTTTAAATTGACTGCATGCTGTCATGATCAATAGATCAATACATATAAATGTTTTAATCTAAATTCTAAATTCTCTTTGTAAACATAGCAGTGCAATGTTGGTAGTTTGTGTGTCTATAATGAGCATAATTTAATAGAGAGGGAGAGTATGTTGAAATGAATCACAAAATAGTAATTTAAACACTCACGGCACAGTGTTATTTCAGTGTGTTTAGTTATTGGTTAAACTGGATTGCGAGTGGCTGACGATGAAGAAGCAGGTTTTTGCATTTCCTGAAATTCAGTAGAGCTGATATCATGATGAGAGAAGCTTTTGCATGAGGTAATCTAATTTGGTTACTAAATGCAAAACAGCAGCCATAGCTGCCTGTGCCATATTCCTGTATGGTGCGAGCCACACCAAGAGTAAATGAGCCCATGTGAACAGCACAGCAGCATAAATTATTCACGGGCTGAGATGGCAATTATGGCTCTGAGCACAACCAACATTAATATTTTATGAGGGCTAACGCACACTTCCAAGTGAATCAGAAAGAGAGAGAGAGAGAGAGAGAGAGAGAGAGAGAGAGAGAGAGAGAGAGAGATTGGGAGAGGGGGGTCTTCCCTATCCACTTTCTTTGTATTTGTTGGGTCTCTCTCTCCTTGAACTCAAGGTTCTTCTGAGGCTGGGTTCTTCCTCTCTCAGCCTCACCAACTAATCTATTCTGCATGATTTAAATTATACCATTCACTATTGCCCAAATCCCTAAAAAGAGATTTAAAGTTGAGTTATTACATATTTATAACATAGTAATAAAGCAGCTATACCATGCATTAACTGCAAATATTGTGCATTTCTGAGCATTTACACTGTTTTGTTTTATAGCACCGGCATGTGTACATAAAATTACATGCTAATAGAAATTAAACATGAAAAATGTACTTAAATTTAAGCAGATCAATCAATTTGTTGAATACTGTAGAATTGGCTCCTGATGTAGTGGTGAGAATTCAATGCTGACAGCAGCTGTCACATGATACCACTGTTGCAACAGTGTCAATACCATCATGCCAAGAGAAATACTAGGCATATTCTTGTGTGCATTTACATATTTTGTTAGTTAAACTGAATGCAGAACAGACCATATGGTCCCACCTTGTTCTCTTAAACACACTCTATATACCCTATAATTGACCCAAAACTGTAAATTATGCCACTATCAGTTATTAAACAATATCAGTGTTACTAAATAGTCTGTTATCTAATTAGTGAAATCTCACATATATCACACATCATGCACTGAACGTAATTGAGAAATATCTCACTGTTAATGTTAAGGCTAAACCTCTAAACCTCTATGACATATAGTTTGCAAATCTCATTCTCGCCCATAAGATATGTTGGGCCATGTCTGATGTCATTGTCATGAAATATCATTGATTCTGCATTGTCAGTGTGTCAAACCTGGTGCAATGCATTTTGACCAGCCGTATTTTAATGTATGCTTTTTTGGTGCTTTTTAAACATTTTTGGTATTTGACAGCTCCTTGCTACTTGGGAAAGAGCAGCGTGAACATTTCTCATAACATTTCCTAGTATGCTCCAAGGAAGAAAGTAAGTCACATGGGTATCGAATGACATAAGGCTGATTTCATTTTGCAATGAACTATTCCTTTAATGCCAGTTCCATGACTCAAAAAAGGGTGCGACACGATTACTAGATGTGATGTCACTCAAACGATGATGTCATGCCATGATTAAATCACTGCTATGGATTGACTCACTCGTAACTCTTGTTTTATTATGTTTTTAGATGAAGTTTCTCTTTCTCTCAGTTTTCAATATGCATAAATGCAACACCAGCCACAAAAAAAAAACTACACAGAAAGAGAAAAGCACACGGGAGCATCATTTTACACAAGCAATCCTTAATATGCAGGACTGGTAATTGCTCACCCCAGTGTGGGAACAGAGAGCTGTCAATCAAACCGAGAGGTCCCTGGAGATATGGAAATCAAGTTGATGACTGGTTCACCTGGATCATATTCATGCTTATATTCGATGTCGTAGGCACAGTTATTCTATAACAAGACACCTTGTTGGACTGCTGAGTTCAACTACCTTTTTTGTGGTGCTAATGTAACTACTTGAACTAGAAACACATAGATAATGAATTAGCATGTTGATGGTTTGTAATTAGTTGTTATTGTGGGTTTCACATCCCTTTGAGGGATCCTTCAGAATATTTCATCAATGCAAACAGTATTTTCAATTACATTACTCATTAGTCAAATCAAAAGATTAATATAATTTTCTAAATAATGTAAAATTATAAATAATTAATTTTTTTAAATGTATAGTTAAAACATTTATTTAAAAATAAAATATTTAATAAATACAAATATTAAAAAATACTATAAATAGTAATAATACAGTACTTCATGAATTAAATGAAAATATTACCAAAATTTTCTAAATAATTGAAAATAATTAAAATATTTGTAAATGTATAAATAAATAAAAACATTTATAAAAAAATACAAATATTAAATACATGTAAATATTAAACAATTACTATAAAAAGTAAAAATGCTTTAAATGACACAAAGACAGCATCCACTTAAGTACTGGTACTTTTGACCATCTTTGACCGTACTTCAGCATCTTGCATTGACCCAACAGGAAATTGACTCTTTAGCCAAAAGCACACACACAGTCCATACTTTCACCTGGCAAGAAAGATGACCTGACCTCTGGAAACCTCTTTGACAGAGACCCCAACAAACCAACCCAATGATAGAAATAGAGAAAAAAAGAGCAAAAATAGTCCGAGAGAGAAAGGAAAAGAGGGAGACAGGTCTCCTTTAGTGTCTATTGTAAAAGGCTGAAGGCAAACAACTCAATAATTCATGAGAGCAAGATTGATTTTGGGGGCTAGCTCAGGGGGTCGTGGGGGGCTGGTGTGGTGGTCTAGTTGGGAAATCATTAGCCCAGCTAACACACACACACACACACACACACACAGAGGCAGGGCTGATTAACGGTTAGCAGGGCTGGGAGGGTCCCGTACCTTGGGGGCTGGCAGATTTACTACTTTTGTTTTCTTGCACACAAACACTGGCTTTATACCTCTTCTTTGTCTGTTTGTCTTCTCTGGGGAAGTGAATTGAGTGGTGGGTTAGACCAGGGCGAGAGACGAGGGAAAACAGATTCAAACGAACTGGGAGTGAGAGATTTTGTTTGTTTGGCTAATAGTTGTGTTGATTTTTGTTTTGTCTTCATGTCTCATGTTCAGTCTTTTATTTTGAATTTATTTAGCCTCTTATTGTGAAAGTCTCTCTTTTTCTTTCTTTGCTTTCCTTTTCCCGTGTTATTCCATTAGCATTTTTGTATATAGAGCCCTCTTGTCTGGCTGACATGTTAAAATAATCGTATTTACGAGATTTACGAGTTTCCTTTGTTGATGCATTTCCTATTGAAACAGGAAGTTGGGGAGGAACATATTAAAAGGCAATTTACTAGCAAAATTTAACCAACAGGTTTTTGTTTATGTGACAGCCATAAGCCATGGTATTAGTGGGAGGGGCATTCTCATTCTAGCGACCATTTGATTGGACCAGAAAAATAGATACGTCCACAAGTGCAACGTCACTGATACTAATAAACTGCACTTGGGATTTTGATGTGTCTCCACAGGGATCGAAAAATATGTCTCAAATGGAACGTAAAATTATTGTACCTTGTTATGGCACATCCAGCAATCATTACAGAATTGAAACAAGTCCCTGCAGTGTACACAGAGCCCATCTCGCACAGTCTATAACACAAGACAGCTAACCAACTCTCTGCTCCAGGCATGTGAACGATTTTCTGCACGTGTCAGCAGACAGCTTACACAACGCTGAGAGGCACTTTCCCATCTCCACCAGAAATCGGCTATCATATGTCTCTCTCCACATATCAAAGGCGTAGATGTGTGTGTACAGCTGTACAAATGCTTGCCGGATACACATAACACCCTGAATATGGATGTTTCCACGTCATTCTTCTCGCAAATATCAAAAGAGCTTGAGGTGGCATCTGATGAGACACACTCTTTTGTCATCGCTGGCTCCACAAATAATTCATAGACAGCAGAGTGAAGTCAAGGCACTGAGAACTCATCCTGACAGCCACTACGTCCACATTCTTCCACCTGTCTTATCCTGTCTTCAGCAGAGACAAATAAAAGAACAACAAGACGGTTTATCGCTCCGCCTGGTCAACTGTCTCCAGATGATGACCTCATTCATGGTCCATCTGATCAGATCTGGCAGGGGTTTGATTTGCTAGAGAAGAGAAGGAATTGAGGCTACTGTGAGAGTCCCTCAGATGAGGAAAAAATGCTACAATTAAATGAGAATTAAAGTGCCCCTATTAGGGGGAATGAAATAGTTCATATTTTGGTTTTGGGAGTCCCCAACAACAGGTTGACATGCATGCAGCATGCAAGGTCAAAACAACACTTTCATTGTCTTATAATATACATTTATTTTTACCTTACTTGCTCAACGACTCCCAAACGATTCGCTGAACGATTCATTTTTCCAAACCCCTCCTTTGCGTGACACTAATCTGCAGTGATTGGTCCGATTGGTCTCATTTTCATTTCATCTCGCCTGTAACGCCTGATAAAGCAGTGTTTGTGAGCGCAGTGCTGCTTTGTGTACAGTGTTACCGGGGAAACCGCTATTTTTACCACTCCAAAAGCGGCACCTAGTGGCAAAGAATGAAGCTGCATTTTCATTCAGACCAATGCGAAAAGACCAACAAGTGGGCAGGGCAATATGCTAATGTTTCATGTTGACGTTAACATGAAACTGCTTGGGATTCGTTTTAAAAATGACTCGTTTCAATGATTCAGAGTCGACTCTTTCTTTTGAGAGACAATAACTTTATACACGGTGCACTTTCAGATTTAAAACTTTGCAGGATGTTTTCATTCACTTTGAGCTGTGTTACACACTGCATGAAAGGTAATTTTCAAAAATCCATAATAGGGGCACTTTTGAGTGAGAATTTTCTAAGGTCTTTCACATTGTTTTAATCAGGAACGACTAATAAAGTGTCTAGAAACAAATGGAGATTTTCAAATTAGGAAAATACATGGGGCTGGGTATTAACATTTCCCCAAAGCTCTCAATTCTGATTTATAAATGAAAACTTGATGCTGATTCAACAGATCAATGATTCAGTGACACCACAAAATATGGGTTTTCTTGCTTCTAAAACACTGGAAAAGATTAAATGATTTTAGGAATTGTATCATTCTTGGGAAATTTTAGGAATTGTATCATAAATGTCAAATATGTATATATTGGCTGTGATTTTGTTGCTTCACAACATTCCACAACTTCATGCTAGAAACTTGTATTGCGCCAAAATAATACAAGGAGTTAAACTAATCCAAGTGTATTTTAGCTGCACCCATATAATCTATAATGTACCTCCACTATATTAAAAGTAGAAAACTGACATACATCACAAGATTATTACATTCGTGAACATACTCTACACAGCCACACTGTGAATTTTGCATGTTTATTCCATATAATGTTTGATAATGCCTTGGGATCAACTCAACAAGTCAAATTCCTAGTAAATCTTTGAAACTTACTCTTTTCTGATTCTAATCATGTTAACAAAATCTCCTAACAAGTGCTTTGATTGGCATTAGCTGCTTACGACTTCCCCTCACAAATCCCTCCTTTGGCTCCATCTCTTGTGTGGACTTTCAGGTTCACTCTCTCTCTGCTCAGAACATCTGCTCGCTGTTGAACTACTGTTGGATTTGCCCATCTAGCTCCAAGAGCGCTAGTTAATTAGTGGATGGAGATTAGGCGGGATAATAGACAGGGAAAATCTCCTGATTATCTCGCAGAATCCTGGGAAAGAGTTGCATTATAGCAGAGATGCCATCACCTTCTTATTTGTGTCTGGTTTAATTACTGAGGATGGGTCACATTGAGAAGTGGCTCTGATAGACGTGAGATATGATCGACACAGCTGAGGATCATTTTCCGGTGGCTAAATAAAGAATATTCCATAAAGGAGGGAGTTTGCAGAGAAAGTTTAAGTTAAATATTTTTTTTAAGCTGAAAAGCTTTGGTTATAATTGCGAGTCCATGCTTGGTTTATTATTGGCAAATTTTTAGGTTCACTTTAAATGTGATTGGATTACACAGGGCCACAGTTAAAAATGGTTTTACTGTCCACGTTTCCAAAAATATAAAGGTCAGTTTCCCACACTCAGATACAGCTTAGCCCCAGTCACAAATATGGCCAATGAATAATCATTATTATGCAATAAACCAGATCTAAAGCTGTGTGTTTTCAGGAAAGAGGCCCAAAAAAAGAATGGGTCGAGGATTGGAACAGATTCAAGATTCTAACAGACCAAATTCAGCCAAAAAGCATTGCAACCTATTAAAGGGCAATTGAGAAACGCATCTATGAAAATCTTAGATTTTTTTTTTTTGGTGAACCAAAATTAGTATGATGACAAGTCACCCCTATGTTCCCTGAGGTAACTGTAAAATTACTGCAAAACTCTAAACAATGAATAAAAATGGTAACAAAAGCCTGTGTAAATAAAAAGGCTTATGCAAATCTCTATTCTTTGCATTAATCTAATTTGTTAGCAGTGTTTCACTATGCAGTCTGATGTTATAATTCTCTTCTCTTTACCCCCTTGTGCGCAGTTCATTATAAATGGCCGTGAGGGAAGTGTCTTTTATTATTTACAGTATTTACTTCAGGGGAAGTCATGGCTTGTGTCATATTTATCTTGCTGAAAAATGGGCTGAGGAATGCACTTCACCCCCTTTGAACACAAGGAAATGTAGCGTGCTACTGATACAGCTCATGATGGGTATAATTCAGCAGGCGAAGTGGATAAGATTAGTCTCAATTAATCTGATTGTTCACAGAGTTTTGATTGTCTACAGTTTTGTTTTCCTGTAGATATTTATAAACATTATTAGGAAAGGATTTGCATTTACATACACTAGCATTTACATACATTACCATTCAAAAGTTTGGGGTAAGTAAGATTGTTTATATCTAAAAAAAAAAGGGGGGGGGGGGTATTTATATTGAGCAAGGACACATTCAAGTTTAAAAGTAAATTCATTTATAATATTGCAAAATAAATCTCTATATTAAATAAATGCTTTCTTTTAAACTTTATATACATCAAAGAATAATGAAACAAGTGAAAAACAAAAATATTAAGCAGCACAACTGTTTTCAATATGATAATAATCGGAATTGTTTCTTAAAAAGCAAATCGGAAAATCAGTATCATGTGACACTGAAGACTGAAGTAATGATGCTGAAAATTCAGCTTTGCATCACAGGAAATAATTACATTTTAAAATACAAAACAGTTGTTTAATAATTGTAACAATATACCACTAAACTACTGTTTTACTGAATGTTTGATCAAATAAATGCAGCCTTTGTGAACAGAAAAGACTTATTTCAAAAGCATGAAAAAAATCTTACCAAACTTTTGAACGGTAGTATATACAACATTAAAATATAAATTTATATAAAATAATATATTAGATATGTGATACTTTGTAAAAGTTTATTTTTATGACCTCATTAACATTTCTTCCTTGTTTTAAGTAAAAACTTATTTTTAAAGTCTTATTCTAAAAGAAAAACAATTTAAGATATCAGATGTTATTTTATATATTTATTATATTTGATTTGTAAATATATCCTGTATTTTCTTCAAATCAATACGGTAAATCTATCTACAAGGTAAATATATCTTGTTTTAAGGATGCAGTATATACATGCAAGGGAGTTGTCCCATCTGGGATGGAGCAAATAACGGTGGGGGGAGCGTGGGATTTTACGAGAACCAGTGATCCACGTTATGACTGAGTGTGTGTGTGTGTGTGTGTGTAACCCAAGCCGGGCACCAGAGCAGGCAGGTCTAGCGTTACACAGCCTCCAGGCAGCTACATCTGCACCAGGTCTTGTCCGACAATACACAGAGACTGCAGCCAAACTCTCACACACACTGACATCATCCAGCGGCAGCTTCTGCTGTATGTTACTCACACCCACCGAGCACAGGTAGCTGATACTGGAGCCCACAGGACAAAATAGAAGAATCTGGGCCATTTTGATTGTGATTATTCTGAACAACATAGTCACATTTTATATAGTATGTAGTGTGCACAGTATGCCCTTTTTTTTCTAAACAATCACACTGTGCTGTATCTTATAATGCAGTACACTCAACTTGACCTTCCACTTCCAGTAACAGCAGTCATTTTTTTAATCTTGATTTTTCCAATGATTTGAGGAAGGAAATTGTGACGAGGAAAGCGATCATGTAGCGAGAGGTCAGCTTTGACCTTTGGATGTCAGGGGTCATGACCCCACAGAGGGCCTGGAATAATAATCAGTGTGACGGCAAACAGATGTCATTCATTTTCGTCCTGGTAAAATTTGTAAACTTGTGTTTCCACAAACTCCCTCTTTCTCTGAATAGCGCTGATGCTATAATACATCAATGACAACTCAAACCGGACTAAGAAGGCTGATTTTTGTTGTGGAACTCCCTTCTTTCCTTCTTTCCCGTCATGCCTGCAGGCTCTTTAAGGTGATAGATGGCGCTCTGTGTCTCGTGCCAACAGCACAGCCATGGCAGACCCCTGGGGAAGCTGAACTGCCATCAATAATACAGAGACCAGTACAGACTCTCAGTCTAGACCAAGAGAGGTAGGTTTGGACACTGGTTAGGTGTAGTCTGATTATGACATTATTATTAAGAACTGGCAACATCTGGGTCAAATCTGTAGGGTTTTTTAAACGTAAAAATGGCAGGGACCCCTAAGGATAG
Source organism: Schizothorax lantsangensis (assembly GCA_027422415.1). Lineage (NCBI taxonomy): Eukaryota > Metazoa > Chordata > Actinopteri > Cypriniformes > Cyprinidae > Schizothorax > Schizothorax lantsangensis. The sequence goes on from CM049859.1 coordinate 6,900,334, forward strand.
TGATCCCCTGCAAGGGATATTATTCCTAAAATACAAGGCAGCTGTATATTTTCAATATTTTTCAATTTTCATTTATACTGGGTTGGAGAAATATTACTCATGATATTATGAAGATATACACTTAAACTAAAAGTTTAGAGACAGTAAAGTTATGTTTTAATGTTAATGTTTTCATATTTCAAAAGAAGGCTTTTATGCTCACCAGGACTGCATTGAAAAAAAAAAAAAAAAAAAAAAAAACAGGAAATATTTTAAAAATATTTTTACATTTCTAACTTTTTATTTTAATACATTTTAAAATGTCATTGATTCCTGTGATTCAAAGCTGAATTTTTAGTTTTCAGTGTCACATGATCCTTCATAAATCATTTTAATGTGGTAATTTGCTGCTAAATAAACATTTCTTATTATTATCAATGTTTAAAGCAGTTGTGCTGCTTAATATTTTTATTATTAAAAACTACACATTTTTTAAAAAAAGACAATATTTATTTAAAATATAAATATTTTGTAACATTATAAATGTTACACTTTCAAATTTTAATTAATTTGAAAAACAAATATTATTAATTTCTATTTTAAAAAAATCTTATTGAACTTAAAATTTTAGATTTTTATAATAATTTTTAATCTTAAAATGTACATACAATTTGACATTTTAAATTAAATGTAGATGTATTATGGTAACAAAATAGGGCTGCCAATAGAATAAAATATTTTTTATTTTTATTATATTTTTGACCAATTAAGTATGTTGTATTACAGTAAAAATATACTTAATTAAAAGTAAAAGTAAATAAATAAAATAAATACATTTAAAAAAAATACCTAAAATAGCAACTGTTTTTAATTGATACAGTAGTGGAGAAAGTACAAGAAATGATATTGAGAAGATAGGAAAATGGGGCAGGAAATGAGGCAAACCATCAAAGTTCAGATCCGGTCATGGCATATAGGCATATAATCTGCCCAACTATGCCTCCAACTGATCAATATAAATTTCAGCCAAGTCCACTTACAGAATTACTCAGAATATCAGGGTAATTCACACTGATGATTAAAGACATGGTCTTTATATGACAGGTTATCATGACCATGAACCATTTTTGCAGCTTAGTGTCCACAAATGGGCTTGGTCTACATTATACACTTTTTTATTTTCAAAAGAGCAATGAGGAAATATGCATCCATGTTAATGTTCCAAAGGCGATCTTTAATGATGAGACTATCACACTGTTAGTGGTATGACAGCATCATCTCTCAGTGGAGTCTGAGGCAAGTGACAGGAAGAGTGGCCTCAGCACCTAGCCATTGGTTCATTTCTATTTCAGGTTCAATCTTTTATTTAGTCACAACATCCCAGTGTCATGAAATATTCATGGCAGCATGTTTCTCGTCTAATACCGCTCATGTCCTGTAACGCCCTGCCATCTTTAAATATTTCTCAGAACAAATGCACTCTAGCCTGTTCGCCTCGCTCCGCCTCTGCTGCTCACCTCCGCTGGACCTGCACGGGAACGGTCAACCGCTGCATTAATGGGCCAACCAGGACGCGGATGAGCCCTGACACGGCAGGGAGGATTTTATTAAAAATGTATCAAAATCACAGAATACTAGATTTGTGGATTTCTGTCTTTAGCAGTGTAGGGGAAGCTACTTTAGCTTCATTATTTAAGTAAAGCCAAGATATATTATAAGTTGTTTAGCATCAGCAAAAAATTAATCAGATTTCCCTGTGATATTCAAGTGATTTTTGGAGAGTGTTTCAGCTGGTTGCGAGGCAACAATATACAGTAATATGACATAAGAACAACTGTTTTTTGCTGTTTCTGTAGTACATTTACAGCTCAGAACAAGCTGAATCCCATGTAACCCATTTCCTAACACACGTCATGGAGATTCCAATATGAAAACTGCAAGTTGGTAAAAAAAAAAAAAGGACGTCATATAGCAAGGTAAGCCTCGAACATTGACTATGAATGCTGACAATATAGGCCAGTCTTGCTGTGGTCTACACCTCATTAATTTCAGCAGGGGCCAATCTGACAGGCTTCGGGGCCCGCTCTGCCTTTGCTGGGGTTTCCACAGGAGTCACAAACCCAGCGGAGGGGCTCATTTTTAGCCGTACCACCCCCCACATCCCTGCTACAGTCTCCACAGCTGACAGTGATAAATAGAGCTGTTAGGACTCAATGCGTCAGACCGGACAGTTAAAGACTGTTACTGTATTTACATGCAACCTTATATTCTGTTACAAACCACTGAACAATGAAGCATAGTTGGGAAGTTTGCAAACACGGCTAAGCACATGCGCACTTCAAGTGGATTTAACCGGGTATTCTTTTTCATGCTTAAATATTAAGCATTAAATATAAAACTGAATAGCGAGAATGTCACAGAGAATGGTATTTTTTTATATGGCTTGTTGAACTATACTAAATATTTATTATTATTATCATTATTATTATTATTTGATTAGAAGACTCATTTTATTACAGTAAAAGAGAAAAGGAAACTCAACTTTACTTTTATATAATAAACAACAACAACAATAATAATAACAATTATTATTATTATTAGTAGTAGTAGTAGTAGTAGTATTGGTTAAAATACTTATTTGTATATTACAGTAAAATAATAAGAAAACTTTGTATCGAAACATGACAAAGTGAATGGGGAGGCATTAGGAGTCTATATGGTTTGAGGTATAATTCATGTGTGTTATGCTGCATGTTATGCTGTTATGTTCAATACAGTATTTCAATATGTGAAATAAGGTACCCTTTTCCTAAATGTATTTCTGGTTACCTGGCAATAGCGGATGAGATTGAATTTTGTTTTGTTATTTTATGAGAGTTCCCCTCTTTCTGCTTTCCCAGTTCCCACTCGCACTGAACGACCTTGAAAATCTGCAAGCTCGACAGGAGCTTTAAGGATTTTTAAAGGGCTGATTTCATCACAGACGTGTCGACTAATGACAGGATCACAGCTTTTAAAAAGAGACAAGAGGCGTTGGGGTGGAGGGGGAGCCATATCAAAAAACAAACCACTCAGACGCTCTCCTTTGAAACACGATACCGGTGTCCTCTACAAATTGTGGGTCAAACCCAAAAACCGGAGAGATAAAAAGGGTTAAAATGATGTAATGGCAAAGCTGTTCATCAACGTTCACACACACAAACTCGGCGCGCTGGCAGCCCCCTCTGCCGCGCCGGCGTCACCCATGCCGGTTTTCGCGCCAGCTGACGCGACGGGGGAGCCTTTCTCGCCGAGAACTGGGAAGGAGACAGGAGAGCGAACGGACGGGTGGCAGAGGACGTGTTGCGGCCCCCGCCGTGTTTGTCAAACAAATTAAACGTGTTGGAGATTCCTCACCTGCCTTGTGCACCGCTTCCGCATATGGCCCACCCGTTCAAAATAAGGAAATATGCATACATTAGCATACCTAATAACCAAGCCTCTCCATTTAATATGCAAATGCGCTGAAATATTACTGAACGCCGTCTGTTCTAAATGAATAAATTTGAATTGCAATTAGAATAATCCTTTATAATTAATGAAAACTGTCAATTTTGGTTCAGGAGTAATTTGATTAACAGGATGATGGGATGATGGTTGGGGCCAGTGTGGGGGGGAAGGCAGACGGGGGAAACGGCGGCACCGTGACAGTTCATGGTCGGCAGGGAGGACCCCTACATTATTGATTACACTGTCTAATGAACCCTAGGAGAACGGCCTAGGCCACGAATACCGGCTGATTTGATAGGCCAGCCACTGAGGTGATGTTTGAGTTAATCAGGGCAAAGCCGACCACTCCACAACCCCCCTCTTTCGCCCCGTCCTCTGCAGGAATTTGGAGGGAGTCATTAAAAAACCATAAAGAAAGCAGAAAAAGCAAACAGCCACCCTCACAGTAGGTGACCTCATTCCTGACTACCAAAGACAGCAACGTGTGTGCTGACGTCATCATTGAATCGCATACATCATCATTGTGTTTTTAGTACATTTGATTATGCATTAATTTTTATGAGCTGTCTACGTCATTTTAGCACACAAGTTTTGATTAACGCAAATTTGCATGGTACCATTCCCTATGCGGTCAGCTCATTGGATTGTGGGTGTTTAGCGAACAAAACCCAGGGGTTTTCTCGTTGAAAAATCTGGGCGACAAAGTGGCGCAACTGTTCATTGAATTTGCCCAACATATTCGACAAAATGACGGCTGCATTATAGCTCGAAATGAAATGTGGGATCATTTACATATAACAGACGCCAACTCTTTAGTCATAAAGAAGCTACACAGATCAAATTCCCAAACCCAAAAAATCCAGAAACACATCCTGAGCACTTCAAATGCGAAGAAACAAATGTGCTCCTACCTGTTTGTGCAAATTGCAGTGAAGACCCACGGGACATGAAAGAGAGGAAGAGAAACAAGAAAATGTTGATTAGTTAATTATACAGTTAATTTTAAGCCATGTGCTTTGAAAGCCAATATCTGAATAACATTTGTAAAGATCTCCAAAGGTGTAAAGTAACACAGATGGAGACGGCTTACAGTTACAACACATTAAAGAGGCTGTCACAACATGAAATACATTATGAAAGCAAAGCTGGAGGGGCTTTTCAGTTTTCTTTCTAAATAAATCTCACCAGCATTATAAAAACAGCAACAGTTTTTTAAGGGGGGGGGGGGGGGGTTAGGGTGGAAACACATGTATGGTGAGATCATCTGTTTGGGAAATGGAAGAGCACAAACCAGGAAATGTTCAAATCGCTACTACTCAGCTCTTTAGGCATAGCAATGGGGAATAAAATCTGAGGAAGTACAACAGATGCAAGACCCGACTAGATGTTTGTGTACCAAAATGTGTACCGATATCTTCTGTTTAAAAACACTTACACAAGGGTCAGAAAAAAGATCTCATAAAATTAAAATTAAAGTGGAGATTAAAATTTCTGTGAGCACTGATATCGTATAAATTCACTAAATTGCTTTTTTTTTCATCTTGGGAAATGGGCCAAACAATATAATGGCATCACAGATCACAGAGGCATGCACATATTGTTGTCTAATAAAAATGTCCTCCTCAAATACAACCCCAAATCAGAAAAAGTTGGGACAGTATGGAAAACGCAAATAAAAAAAGAAAGTAGTGATTTCTAAATTTACTTTGACTTGTATTTCATTGCAGACAATATGAACACAAAATATTTCATGTTTTGTCTGGTCAACTTCATGTCATTTGTAAATATACATCCTTTCCTGTCATTCAGACCTGCAACACATTCCAAAAAAAGTTGGGACAGTAAAGCATTTACCACTTTGTAATGTTGCCATTCCTTTTCACAACACTTAAAAGACGTTTAGGGACTGAAGACACCAAGTGATGAAGTGTTTCAGGTGTAATTTTGTCCCATTCTTCCTGCAAACAAGTCTTAAGGTGGGCAACAGTACGGGGTCTTCGTTGTCGCATTTTGCGCTTCAAAATGCGCCACACATTCTCTATTGGAGACAGGTCGGGACTGCAGGCAGGCCAGTCAAGTACCCGTACCCTCTTCCTCCGCAGCCAGGACTTTGTAATGTGTGCAGAATGTGGTTTTGCATTGTCTTGTTGAAATATGCATGGACGTCCCTGGAAAAGATGTCTTCTTGAAGGCAGCATATTGTGCTCCAAAATCTCTATGTACTTTTCAGCATTAATGGTGCCATCACAGAAGTGCAAGTTACCTTTGCCAAGGGCACTGACACAACCCCATACCATGACAGACCCTGGCTTTTGGACTTGTTGCTGGTAACAGTCTAGATGATCCTTTTCTTCTTTGGTCCGGAGCACACGGCGTCCATTCCTCCCAAAAAATACCTGAAATACTGATTCATCTGACCACAGTACACGTTTCCACTGTGTGATGGTCCATCCCAGATGCCTCCGAGCCCAGAGAAGTCGACGGCGCTTCTGGACACTGTTAACATAGGGCTTCCTTTGGGCACAGTACAGTTTTAACTGGCATTTGTGGATGTAACTACGTATTGTGGTACTTGACAAAGGTTTGCCAAAGTAGTCCTGAGCCCATGTGGTGATATCGCTTATAGATGAATGACGATTCTTGATGCAGTGCCGCCTGAGGGATCGGAGATCACGGTTGTTCAGCTTAGGCTTGCGCCCTTGTCCTTTACGCACTGAAATTCCTCCAGATTCCTTGAATCTTTTAATTATGTTATGCACTGTTGAAGGTGAAATATCCAAATCTCTTCCTATCTTTCTTTGAGGAACATTGTTTTTAAACATTTCAATAATTTTCTCACGTATTTGTTGGCAAACTGGCGATCCTCAGCCCATCTTTGCTCCTAAAGGACTAGACCTTTCTTGGATGCTGCTTTTGTACCAAATCATAATTACAATCACCTGTTGACATCAACTGTTTCAAAACACATCATTATTTAACCAATTTACCTCATTACTAGCCCTAAATTGCTCCTGTCCCAACTTTTTTTGGAATGTGTTGCAGGTCTGAATGACAGGAAAGGATGTATATTTACAAATGACATGAAGTTGACCAGACAAAACATGAAATATTTTGTGTTCATATTGTCTGCAATGAAATACAAGTCAAAGTAAATTTAGAAATCACTACTTTCTTTTTTTATTTGCGTTTTCCATACTGTCCCAACTTTTTCTGATTTGGGGTTGTACCTCCGCTCTGCAACTGGCAATAGCAAGTAGCAAATCATTGTTTTGATGGGGTGTGGTGTTTTCAAACAATTTTAACAGAGTGTGGCATAAAAAGTAAATGTTTTGCTGGGGTGTGGCGTAACAAAAAACGTATTTAAAGGGTGTGGTGTAAATACTAAACATTTTGGTGGGTGTGGTGTAAAACAAATAAACAAACAAAACCTTGTTACAGGGTGTGGCGTAAAAGCTAAATGTTTAGGTGGGTTGTGGTGTAAAAAATACACCTTTTTAGAGGATGTGCTATAAATACTAAATATTTTGCTGGGGCGTGATGTATAAAAACTTCTTTAAAGGGTGTGGCGTAAATACTAAATGTTTTGCTGGGGTGTGGTGTAAAACAAACAAACCAAAAAACTTTTTTACAGGGTGTTGTAAATACTGAATGTTTCACTGGGGTGTGGTGTAAAACAAACAAGCAAAAAACTTTTTTTTACAGGGTGTGGCATAAATACAAAATGTTTTGCTGGGGTGTGGTGTAAAAAAACTTCTTTAAAGGGTGTGGCATAAATACTAAATGTTTTGCTGGGGTGTGGTGTAAAACAAACAAACAAAAAAAAAACAGTTTTACAGGGTGTTGTAAATACTGAATGTTTCACTGGGGTGTGGTGTAAAATAAACAAACAAGCAAAAACCTTTTTTTACAGAATGTGGCGTAAATACTAAATGTTTTGCTGGGGTGTGGTGTAAAACAAACAGAAACAAACAGAAACAAACTAAAACCTTTTTTTACAGGGTGTGGCATAAATACAAAATGTTTTGCTGGGGTGTGGTGTAAAACAAACAAAACAAACAGAAACAAACAAACAAACAAACAAACAAAAACCTTTTTTACAGGGTGTGGCGTAAATACTGAATGTTTTGTTGGGGTTTGGTGTAAAACAAATAAACAAACAAAAAACTTTTTTTACAGGGTGTGGCGTAAATACTGAATGTTTTGGTGAGGTGTGGTGTAAAACAAACAAACAAACAAAAAATGTACAGGATGTGGCGTAAATACTGAATGTTTTGGTGGGGTGGGGTGTAAAACAAATAAACAAACAAACAAAAAACTTTTTAAAAAACATGAAAAACATTTTCCAGTGTGTGGTGTAAACTAAAGGCTTTAGTTACATAAAAAATGTGCCTTATTCTAGTTTCAACAGTAAATATGTATAACAGGAAAGAATACAGTCCTCTGAAGACCATTTTAGGTGGTCTTTAATTTTCCATTAGCTACCGCGTCAAGACAAGCCGTAAAATTGTACATTTAAGCATAAGATGTAAAGCTCACAACATCCACACCATAGAAACAATTATGAGAACCACAATTAGACAATTAAAGACAAGAAATACTGCAAAGTAATAGCTAAATTTACAGACAGAAGAGTCGAAGTTCTGGCCGTTGGAAATGGAATAAAGGTCTTCCTCTTTGCCAGATTGTTCTAGAAGCAATTAAGTGTTTTCTGGCAGGTCGCTAGTGCTGCTGGACCTCGTAATGGTGTCATTTACACTCCAGTCACAAGTAGCTGTCGCTCAGCCCTGCCAATAACCAGCCGGAGACGCCACACCAATGTAGCGACTAATTAGCAAATTACGTTGAAAAAAGCAGAGCCCGTAATTAACAGTTATTATGGCATTTCAGGAGTTGTAGCTTTAATTAGTGCAGAATGGGTGCTTGCATTTCAATGCTGCCTCTCTCTCTTTCTCCATCCATACAGACGAGAGCGTTCCACACGCTGCCTCGCTGAGTTAAGTCTTTTGCTCTTAAGAAAGCACTGCTGTTACAAAACCATGATCAATAAGCTCAGGTCGTGATTTGCCACCGCGAACGTAGACACTGATTAATTTGGCTTATGCAAAGTTGCTGTGCATTTAATAATGTTTTATGCAAGTTGCAAGAAACAGGTATAATTCGGGTCCATTACTATGTACCGCAATCCATCACCAGAAAAATTGCCTCTTCTTTTATTCCACTTCTCCTTGTTTCCCAACATGCTGCATCTTTCTTTCCTTCAAAGCTGTTGCTGTATTTTTGCGTGAATGCATGCTACGTGTCTCTGTTTGCTCCACTTCCATAATGGGCACCTTTTTACCACCGCTTCCTCTTGCATCAAAGTCAAAAGCTGCCGTTTTAATTAAGTGACACTAATGAGCTTGTTGAAAGAAGGCTACTCTAGTGCTCTAGCACAGCAGTTAATGTGTTTATACGGGGTGTCATCCCTGATGGGTCTCCTCCTGTCCCCTTCTCCTACAGCCTGAGGGATGAGGACACACAATGAACTAGGGAATTAAGCTGCATTAAGCTTCTGAGAACAATTCATATTTATTCACACACATTTCTTGCTAGGTGCTATAGGCTGTAATGATGCTTAGCTGGATGCTAATGCAAAAGAATGCTATGCAGTTTACAGTTTAAAGCATATAAGTTAATTGGGTTCAGTTAATATTACATTAATTTCATGTACATTAATATTAAATATATTCAAGGTGGCAAATTTAGCATTTTAAAACATTGTTATAACATTGTTTTGAAATATTTCTAAAACATTGACATCCAGTTTTCATCCAGTTTTCATTTCTTTTCAATGTTATTTAAAGGCTGCAAAAATGTTTCTTACAACATTCTATTAATGTTATTTTCATGCAAAATAAAATGTTATTTGAATATTAATTTTTAATATTCTAAGGACGTTAAAATGTCTGTTTTTCTTGTTGTGATTATAACATTATTTAAACGCTCCTAAAATATTTCTTACAACATTTTACTAACTTTACTTTCACCCAAAATATAACATTATTTGAATGTTTATTTTTAATATTCTAAGAACATTTTCTCTCAATGTTATGAATGTATATCAAATATTAATAAAGTTATAAGAACGTTCCATAAACATTACTTTAAGAGCGCTTTGTTCTAACATTTACAAAACGTTAGTGAAATCCTAATGAGATTTTTATATGCGTAGTATTATATATCTTATTATATTAAATTTCATATTACACACATAGTTATGTAACATTTTGGTAGAGATAGTACCAGATGACATGGAAATTATGTTGAAGGAACCAAATTTGAACATTTCTGCCAGTCGCGTCTCTTTTTACATGGAAATATGCACGATTATGTAAGTAAAATGGTTTGCTTACATCATTTCACTTGTTGTGTTACCAAAGAAACATTTGGTGGTGTGAGGGATAAACAGTGCTACAGTAACAGACTAGTTTATTATAGTCCGATCAGGTTGTGGTAATGACAAACACATGTGAGCATGCATCTGCTACCAGAGTAACATGCATTAGTGTGCATGACAGGGGATGATTGACAGATGGCATTCTGATCGCTCTAGGATTGATGGACAGGTGATGCTTATCTATGCAGGGAAATGTCAAAGTCCACCAGACCCCATCACTCACTTATACACCACCATTACCATTCGTAGACCACACCTACTGCAAAATGCCAAACACTACTCTGTATTCTCAGTCAAAGACATTACATGACTCACTGCAAACTCCCGCCAAACCAGCATTTGAGCTGCATTACACCTACAGAACCGCATTGGGTGTAGATCAACATTTTCTTATTCTTATTTTACCCCAGAGATTTCAGGTCACCTCCAACTCTGAAGTCACTTTGAATACGGCTCATATGACGACCGCTCATCTTTGAGTCCTTCCTCTATCTCTCTTCTCTCTCTCTTTCGCGATTGTTATGGAAATGCCGAACGTCGTCTTGGAGATTACTTATCTTTCAAACGGCCTAATCCTGCCCAGGATGCTAAATTCTTCCCTCAAAACGCATCTTTGTTTCTGTTCCGTTCTCGGCTTTTGTTCATTAACTTCTTGAATATTCATAACATTGATGCAGAGCTCGTTCGCTTTCCCCTTTTGTTTTTGCATTTTGTTAAATATTCAGAAAGCGGATGCAATTAACATGTTGTTAATGAATAATTAATCAGAACTAAAGCAGCCCCCAAATTTATGCACTTTAATTATTGAAACCGTAAATATGAAAACACAGTCCTGCTGCCTTTTATCAACCCCTTATTTAGTGTGTGTTCTTACATTCAAATGAGTCCATGCGTGTGTGTAAGATCATTATGATACGCAGTACGACTTGGGTGCATATGTGTGTTCATGCATGAGCAGCCTGCTTTGATCCAAAAGCCTAAACAAACTCCATTTCCATATGGAAGACTGTACAATCAGCACAATGTATTGAATGTGTGGCATTAGTACTCAAATCAGAAGTCTTCACACTCATATTCCAAACCCATAACACTTTTTCCTTCCGTGTAACAAAAAAAGATGAATTTTTGAACAATATAGCGGCCACTCTTTTCCATTTGGTTCCATTTGTCTTTTCCACAAGTGAATCGGGACTGCAAATCATATGACCTTTTCACAGTATTTCAAGTGTTCTGAAGCCATTTCTTAGCTTTATTTGACATATCAAAAAAAATGACAGCAATGGTGCCATATTTAATTTTAGATGTACAGTTGAGGGAAGATTTTCATTTTCAATGACTGAATTTAAATTTGTTTGTCATGCAAAGCAAAATTTTAAAATGTCTACTTTTGAGTTTCATGTACAGTACAAAAAAAAGACACCTGTGAAAAATCGATATGGAAAATTCTTTCTTATTAATACACTGGGCCATATTTTTACAGACTTTTTTTAGAGTGTCATTTGATTTAGAAATGTTGTTTTGGGGTGAACTATCCCTTTAAAAGCGCCTATGCCAGATCCAGGAAAACACGTTACACCCCCTGCCGCAGCACTGAATTACAGTCTTATTGCTTGCTCATTACTCCATGTGTGTGCGTCTGTGTGCGTGTTTGGCGGCTCATTAGGGCAGATCTAATTATTACTGTTGCATGCAAAAGCTTGCCGGTCATGTTGTTTGCAAAGAGGGAAATGTTGTCCTCGTTGCACCCTTCTCAGTGGAAATTACGGAGGAAGTCTGAGTGAGAAAGAGAGAGAGAGGCCTATCCAACCCTGCTAATTGAGATTTGTTTCTGGGAAGGCACCGATGCTGAGCATAACAAGAGGAACTTGACCGTACGGCACATAAAATTCTCTACTAGGCACTCCAAAAATAGGCATCGGCATGCGGTGCTTGCTCAGTACTTCAGGTAGCTCAGCACACATTACAGAATCATATAGCGAGAAATGCTGAGGCGCACGGACGAAAATATTCTATATGTCCTAATACGCCGCGCTGGCTTGTTATGAACTGCTAGCCATTTATCTTTAGCATCAGCAAGATTAAGCTGCACTCCATATAATGATGATACTGCTGACACCTTGCACCTTATATGTCTATTGAGAGAGAGAGGGGAAAACGGAGTGAAGCTGCTCTCTCGTCCCGTTTTACACTCTACCTGCTTCTTCCTCTCCTCTTTGCTCAGGTTCCTGGTGAAGGATGATATGTGACAGCAAGCCAAAATCCCTGTTAATAAAAGGGCCTCCTCCTCTCCGCCAACAGTGTGTTTTAGAGCAACGGGGAAAACGCTTCGTTTCAAGTCGTCGTGAAGCCCGGAGAGGGTTCTGACAGGTATTAGTGACTGCAGAAGTCTGAAGAGAAAGTGTGTGTGTGTTTATGTGTGTACACGTGTGCATCTGTCATACAAACACACACACGTTACACCGGAGAAGGCTGACAGCTTCCTGACTGTGGTGCGGGAGCAGATGCCATGCTCCAACCATCAGACGGAATCAAACGCTCCTGCTAGCTGCCTTGCCATCGCCTCGTTTTTGTTCCCACGCACAGGATCATAAATAAATGAACTGGTTTAAGAAAGATAAAGGCTTTGAGAAGGCAGACTTGTCAAGTAGTGCACATTCAGGTGTACATGATTTGGCATCGTATTTGCTCTTAAAATGTTTTCTAACAGGACCACACTGCGTAGAGCACCAGATATGAAGTTGTCTTGTTGATAGACCCGTAACAAGCAGTCAAACGACTTCGTAAGAACAGAGAGATGGCTTATGAATTAATAGTGGTGCCTGCTTAGAAAAACATCACTGTTATTAATGCTCATACTAGGGTGAGGATAAACCTTTAACCCTACTAAACTTCACAGTGTAATTCATCCTACACACGTGAATGGGAACTCAAATCAACTTGTTGAGGAAAGACCACAGATGATAAATATCAACCTAGCAACGTCCTAGCAACCACCCAGAATCCTGGAAGTGAGTTTTACACAGGCAAACGCCACCGATGTTCAAAAATGATTTTTTTTCTGCCTTGGTCCTTGTGGTTTGAGCTTTAAAATGCTATTATGTGATGTATAGCTTTTAGTATTTTGAAGGCCTCTTTGTGATTGACTCCTCAAAGTGTTTCGGCCTTCAGATACTTATTACCACAACCAAAGCTGTTTGTAAGAATATACTTATCTTTAGATTGTAGGAAGAATCATCAACATGGCCTTATTAGTATTCATATATACATATATTCTTTATGTTAATAAATGTGTTTTTAATGAATGTCATTGAATAAATGTATTGCATTAAAATGGGATTAAAAAATCACCATCATTAAATAATCCAAAATAATCCAAATTATTTTCTAGACATATTCTCTGACAGCATTTCTCCATATATCAGTTTATATTTAAATCTAAAGATAAAGTTTGTGTACACTTTGCAAACAAATACCTATGAATATTAATAAGATAATTTACAAGGATGTTTCTTTGGATGATGAACTTCACCATGCACTGTAAATCTAAAGAGGTCAGTTTTCAAAATATCCCAGATACTCAAGTGTCCTAAAGGTCCATCAGAAGCACATTTATGAGAACATCTGTCTTTCCTTCACAGTTTCTTGAACATCCTCAGAATTATTTATCTCCTGCTGCAACAAGAAGTCTTTTGTTACTGACAAGCTGCTTTTCTTTCTGATAAAACTCTTCACGGCTTGAATGAAAGAGAGGAGATGCTGTCAGACCTCTGTCTTAAAACTGCTCTCTTCAAGACAGCATCATTCCTTTTAATTAGCGTTCCAGCGGTGATCAAAGATGAGCCACCTCTGCTGCAGGAGATATCGATACACGACAGGAAAACTCTGTCACGCAAACGTCAATCCCTGCCAGGTATAATGCTGGCACCGTTAAGATCCATGCCAAGTTGGCATGCTGGCGATCTGTCGTAGACGCTCTTACAAGAATGAGGACGATACTGTGACAACTGTCACATATTCATGGAACGATGACTGCTTAATTATCCAGTCAATATAAACACATATTCTAGAAAGAGGATGATGATTACAGAACAGATGTATTCAGGAAAATGAGTTGACAAACACACCATGTGGCGGTTTGGGCTGTATGAAAACAGATCAAAAAGTGTGTCACGTTACTCACGCTAATGATGCAAGAGTTACAGAAAACTGAGAGATGGTGAGCTATCAAACATGTCTTTAGCAGTTAGACATTCAAAATCATTCATAACTTTAGAGTTGTTTGTAAGGGAGCACTCTATTTATTCCTCAACCATGCTATTTCTTGTCCATGATTTTTTTATTATTATTATTATTCTAATCTCAGCTTTAGGTGTAATATCATTTCATACTTTGAAAGTACTTTTAAGGATGAAAATCTCATTAAATTTGCATTATTACTTGTTACTTAATATTATATACAGCGTGCATATTGAATTCTGATTGGCTTTTTTCTTGCATCTAATTAAATCAAATTCTTTTTTTGCTATTGTTGTTTCTTGCATCAATTTAAACACATACTGCAAAGTCATTGTCATACTACATGCAAAAACAAAACATATTGTTTTCTGTGTGACGTGAAAACAAACAGCATAAATTTAATTCATGCAAAACCAGAGACTACAAGAATCCTACCTAAAACTACTCTTCTTTTGCCTTCTAAGCACATCTTTTTCTTTTGGAAATGCAAATCTAGTTCTCATAGTCCCTATAAAGACAGGTAAAAATACAGTAGATCACAGTTCTTCAACAGGGGGTCCGCTGCGGAACTACAGGGGTCTGCCGATTATTACAAATATTTCAACCAAAGCTAAGAAACTAAAGTTCAACTAATCTTTTCCTTCCATATTCAAATGTAAAATTACAATATTATTTAGAACTGTATAACTGTTTATTTTAATGGCTTTGCAATGTACAGTAAGAGTCATAAGAAAGTATTTAAATATATTAAGGTTACAATCCTTTGTTTGAAAAAAGGTTGAAATTTACACTACTTTCCATTTGTACGATTTTTTTAATGTTTTTTGAAAATGGCTGCATTTATTTGATCAAAAATACTTTAAAAACAATAATATTGTGAAATATTCTTACAATTTAAATAGTTTCTGTTTTAATACATTTTAAAATGTATTTATCCCTGGGATACAAAGCTGAATTTTCAGCATCATTACTCCAGTCTTAAGAAACATTTCTTATTATTATCAATGTTGAAAACAGTTGTGCTGTGATACTTTTTTTTTTTTTCTGAATTCTTAGCATTTATTTGAAATATAAATATTTTGAAACATTATAAATGTCACCCCCTGTCACTTTTGATCAATTTAAATCATTCCTTGATGAATAAAAATGTTAATTTAACATTAGCTTTAACATTAGCAGTGCATTTAATAAAACATAATAAGGCCACAGTGAACATCTTGGCCCTTGTGGGTGATATCAGTCATCTCAGAGAGTGAATGTGTGTCTGCACCTTGTTTTCCTCACTCGTGCTGTTTTTGAACAGTGAAGTCTCTGAAGGGAATAGAGAGCTGCCTGATGTTTGTGCAAGCCTCACACAGCACAACAACATCTCTGCACAACACTCGGCAAAGGTGACGTTTGCTGCTCTCAAATGCATCTCACAAACTTCACAAAAGCTGGCCGAGGGCCTCTATAAGATCCACCACCACACAACTGTCTTTACATTACAATGAATCAACTGTTCAGGAAATGTAAGAAGGATGTTCTGATCTTCAATTTGTCTTATTTTTGTCTTAAAGGGATCATTTTGGATTATGTATCCAAAATTGAAAATTATGTTATCATTTAATATGTTACTAATTAATATGTTATTAATATATATTTTTTGTCCACAAAATGAAAGCCTCTGAAGTCCAATGTTGTTTTGACATGAGGGGGTGAGTAAATGGTAACTGAAGTACTCAGTTAGTGTGGTCTCTGTCTTTCAGGGTAGTTAACATCACGTTATACCCTCACACTGACAAGAAAGACCTCATTCAGCACTCACGTCTTCTCTCTATCTGTCTTCCTCTCAGTCTCAAGCTACACCGTGCTAACACATCATTGCAAGCCTGTGAGGGGTTAATAATACTAATAACCATGATCTATTATAATAGACTTTAGAATATATACTGTACGTATCATTCCTGTGATGAAAAAGCTGAATATTCAGCATCATTACTCCAGTTTTCAGTGTCACATGATCCTTCAGAAATCATTATAATATGCTGATTTGCTGTTTACCATTGTATTGAATAACTGGTTTATTTTATATATGTTTTTTTGTATAACCTCTTTTTTTGTGGTTTGTTTTTATCTCAAGTACATGATTGTTTATATTATTTCTTGATTACAAATAAGAAAATCAATAACGTTCATGTCTTAAAAAAACTTTTCTTGCTATTATCAATGATAAAAATGTTAAATATATTGTTATATGTGACCCTGGACCACAAAACCAGTCATAAGGGTCAATTTTCTGAAATTGAGATTTCTACATCATCTGAAAGCTGAATATATAAGCTTTCCATTGATGTATGATGTATGGTTTGTTAGGTTGTTAGGTTGTTATGGTCTGTTGGGACAATATTTGGCCGAGATACAAATATTTGAAAATCTGGAAACTGAGGGTGCAAAAAATCTAAATATCGAAAAAATCACCTTTAAAGTTGAAATGTAGTTCTTAGCAATGAATATTACTAATCAAAATTTAAGTTTTGATATATTTACGGTAGGAAATTTACAAAATACCTTCATGGAACATGATATTTTCTTAATATCCTAATGATTTTTGGCATAAAAGAAAAATCGATAATTTTGACGCATACAATGCAATACAAATATACCCAAGCCAATGGTTTTGTGGTCCAGGGTCACATATTTTTTTTTTTTTTTTTTTTTTTTTTTTATTATTTATATTTTTCAGGATTCGTTGATGGATGGAAATTTAAAGAAACAACATTTATTTGAAATAAAAATATTTTGTAACAATGTAAAAGCCTTTACTGTCACTTTTGATCAAGTTAATGCATTCTCGGTGTAAAAAAGTTATAATTTCCTTAAAAAAATTACTGACTCCAAAATTTATATAACAATAATTTGTTTAAAAAAATCTTATTGACCCCAAACTACTGATGTTAAAAATGGTTGTGCTGCTAAATAATTTTGTGTTAACTGAAAGTTTTTGTTTGTAACAATGTAAAAGACTTCACTGTCACTTTTGAACAATTGAATGTGTTCTTAGTGAATAAAAGTAATAAAAAATAATAAAAAAAATATTACTGACCCCAAAGTTTAGAATGGTATAGTGCATGTAATTCTGAAATTAGACATTATTTATGATAATTTTATAATTGAAAAATATATATATTTTTTTTTTTTTGCGGGCAGTTTTAAATGGACAGGGACATTTCCAAAGACAGTCCCAGTTTTAGGCTGCCTGTCAGTAAAACAGTACCGTAATTTAAACAAAGGAGAACGGGGAACACTTCTGTCAGCCTGGAAGTTAGAAGGCACAATGGAATCTCTTTGCTTTAAACAAACACATTAAATAACCTTTAATCCATCTCATCTCCTGCTCTCTTTCTTTCTCTTTCACCGATGACAGGAACACCTCTCTGCTCAGGTTGTCCCCGTTTCCATAATCAGACGAGTTCAATTATTCTACTTCCCAACACCAAGCGTCGTTCACAAGGGACCCTGCATGCATATTAAAATCCTCTGCAACTTTCACCAGCAATAAAGTATAAGAGAATAATATTAGAAGCTTTTTTTAATCTGGCACTTTTCCATCTTTAGAACGCACATGCACACACAAACACGCACACAGACGCTCGCATGCTTTCCCAAAACAGCGTAACTGGTTTCTTGGGACCTAATTAACATCACCTGTGTTAATTACCGCCTCAAACCAATCAACAGCTTTCCCACTAATTAGGTTTTTTTCTCTATCAAGGCCGGAAGTCGCCATGGAGACATGTCACCTGAGGCGTGATGTACACACACACACCGAATAAAAGAGGACAGCCTCCAATTTAGGCTTGTTTGCGTAGCCTCATCAACACACACCTTATGCTAGACTTGAGGGATCAACATTGAGCTGTTGTTTTTGAAGCGGGCGATATGAAACGTGCCCAGGTTCGAGCAGTCGCGGGGCGCAGCTGCGAGAAACTCTCTCCCCAGAGACACGTGCCAGTCAAGGTCCCATGTGTGTGAGCGAACGGGAGAGAGCGAGTGCAAATGTGGGCTGTTTTTCTGCGCTTGCATGCATTACCTTACACGTGATGCCGTGTTGTTGTGTAAAATCATGCAAAGGAAGGAAGGACTGCTGAGGGCAAAGAGGGTTGCGATGATGTTCGGGTTGAGACGGTCAAGATGTGATGGGATTGATTTCCTTTCCGTGGATTCTGTCACATAGACACTTTCGGCAGGCAGCAGGGCCTCTCCGTGGCCCCATAAATGTGTTGTGAAGTTGGAGGGGCCACAGGGCTGGTCAATCCAGCTCACAGGAGCCTTAAAAATCGATAAGGGCTTGTCAGATGGAGGCGCTGTCACTTGGAACACTGTCTGCAACAGACACACAAATGAGTGGTGCTCGCTCATCATAGGCCATTTCTCAAACGGAGGGCTGCATCCTCCGGAGGTCGCATTTGTAGGCTGCATACGTCATCAAGCTTGGTTTATTTCAGTTAACTGAGCATTAAATAAAAGCATATTACATCAATCTACACGGAACTAAGAATAATGGTCAAATTTATAACTGTTAATATTCTAAAATAAGATCTTCTTTATGACGTATGCAGCCTACAAATGCGACCTCCAGAGGATGCAGCCTTCCGTTTGAGAAACGGCCATTGACTGCAAAAAAAGATGGACAACGTGTCTCTACTTCTTTCCAAAGTGGAAAAGAAAAGCCAAATTGTCCCAGTATGGCTGTTGTCATCTTATGTTGAAGAAGTCATTTGGAGCAGGAGTCTGTGAAATAGTGATTATGTGCTGGAGCTGCTGTATCAAAGTCCCAAACTCCCACAGACCCAATCACAAGCTCACAATCATAACACCACACCCCATTTTTATAGCATCAAATAACTAACTAAAACTAAATTTATCAGAAAAACAAACAAACACTTGAATATACATCAGCGTGATGAGAGCTGCCTAAAATGTTGGAAACCATCTTTGGGAAAAATGTATTTAAAGTGTGATTCGATTTTTTCGTTTGGCTCACGTCCCATTGGTTTACATGGAGAGGGCAGGGTTTATGACCTATACTGCAGCCAGCCACTAGATGGCAATCAAAAAGCTTTAGCTTCACATTTCAGTGGTGCATTTCCCAAAAGCATCATTAGCCAACTATGGTCACAAGTTCCGTCATTACCAACATGGTTCAATGATTCAGTGGCTGCATCCGAAAACTTAGGCAGCTGACTTGCTGCCTCGCTGCCTTATGAGGCAATGACTTTGCAGGCAGCGTTTTTGCATGAAGGCACCTCACAAAACTGATTTCTGATAGGCTTCTGAGGCAGCGTAACGGTTTAATGTTCTACAACAAAATAGAACGAGTTTTGGTGATAACTAAACAAATATTTAATTACTATAATACTAATTTCTCGCTAGAAATAACATCAAAAGTGCAAAAAGTTAATCAGAAATATACATTTACACACAAACTAACCACCAAACGCAACTTTCAGACGCCATCTTTATTTTTTAGCTCAACCGTCATGGAATGGAACACACAGGATTGTGGGATAACAAAGGCAGCGAAGGATACATCTATGCTGCCTTCAAAAATCGATCAGATGAAGGTATCTCATGAGACAGCAAGTGAAGCTAACTTTGGATTCGGACGTGCCTTGATGCCTTCCTACCTCGTAAACTTGGAACTACAGCTCTCAACCTGTGGTTAGAAGCATAGTTTCTTGTTAATAAGACATATGGGGCCAGATTTACTAACAGCTTTACTAATAACAGCTACAATAGCACTGTCAGGATTTACTAAAGATGCGCAGTAAAGAATTAGTGCTGAAAAGGCATGGACACAGTTATTTTTGCGCCTGACCTTCTTGAATATGCATTTGTAGGAGTTTCCCTTTCAGACGCTAAATTTATGGGAGGAGATTTGTGCTCGTCAATTTTGTGCTCGTCAAATTACTGATATTTGCGCCATTGTTTAACGCTCAAAAAAGCATGTCTTAAACTATTTTGTGCTTGACATGGCTGCAATTATTGTTGCTAGGAGGAGGCACCGGAGAGAACCGAGAGCACGGGGTAAAAGGGAGAGGATCTTTTTCCTCACATACTGTATTAATTTGGAATGCCAGAAGAACACCCGGATCTGAACATATCCTTTACTCTAATTTGCGCTGCGCTTGGTAGATTGCGTTGGTCATTATGGAAATGAGATATTGCGTCTGTGTTCTTTAATTTGCGTGTTGTCAGTATTTCACCCGCAGAAATTTCCACGCCCATCGGCACTGTTTTGGAATTGCACTTTCGCGCTAATTTGCCCTGTTTAGTAAAACTGGCCCATGGACTTAAACAAATTATGCTCTTGGGCACAATAAGCAAGCTAACATGCAATACAATCTATATCTTCCATTCTATCTAAATATAAATGCATTTTGTGCACTCTCAATAAGCACCATTTTTGAAGAATGCCATGTGCATAAATGCCTAAGGGAACCGCGGAGTATGACATAAGAGGGAACCCGCGATGAATCAAACTTTAAATAAAGCAAAATTACAGTGAGCAAAAAATAAATTAGTTATCAGGTGCCATGTTGAACACAGCAGCATCTCACAGAGATCTCGAATCAGTTAATTTGTAGAAGTTATTACTCCACCACATGCGTGTGATGCCATTAACAACGGCCATATATTGTTTAACTAATGTAGTTCAAATGATGGATGCGACCGTGTTCGGGTACCAGTTGTGACTAGCTAGCACGGGAAACGCACCCCAGGACGTGTGCGGTACATTTGGGTAGCCAGGATGCTGTTATATAGTTGGTAGAGGATTATGGGTGATTACTAGCATGTTGTTTGGTTACTAGTTGCTAGTCGGTTGCTAGGTGGTTGTTAAAGTATCAATAAAGTGTGTTCTATATATGGCTTCTATAGGGATTCTAGGGCTTGGTTCCGCCAAACACCTAAAATAGGGAATCAAGGACTGGGTTCTTAAGTCATGGATAGCCTACATATGTATACATCCAGTACACACATGCACATGCTGTACAGTATATTAAATAATTCAATAGCACTTTTGGTGTATGAGCACATAAGAAATACAGATAGACAAGAACAAAGCAAATATGAGATGAGGCTTGAGGCCTTACAGAGTCAAAAGTGTGTGTGTGTATAACTCATTTAATAGCCAATGATGGTTGCCCGCTTGCTATTGTGCAGAGACCAGCACCAGGATCTCACTCCTCACAAGCATTAAGCATTCACGTGATGTTCTTGATGAACCAGCACAGACCAGCTGATCAAAAGCCTTGAGTGAGCGCTGGCCACTGAGGGACATCTTTTGACAGCTTTCAGCTATCAATCCAAAGCCTCTTCACACACTCACCTCCGACCCCCAGGAGGAATTTCTGCCCAATATGACTCCCTTGACCACATACGTGTGCGCCTCTCATGCAATATTTAGTGCCCAGAATGGAGGCCATAAAAAGTGGCCAGGCCTCTGCCATTGTAAATTATAAATCGCTATTGATTTTCTTCGCTTTTTCTTTTGCGCTAGAAAAGCACCTCAGGCTCATTGTGAGACACTACTGGCAGAGAGCACTTTATTAGATTAGGAGAGAGCCCTCTCTTTCTCTCTCTCTCTCTCTCACACACACACACACACACACACACACACTTAGTTTTAACAGCTCAGGGGTTGTCATGGGATAGTCAATTCCCCAAATTCAACAATGATATCACTGCTATAAAAAAGAGGGCAGAGTGAAACCAAGGCTCGCTCATGGTCCCATGAGGGCCCTGGGCAGACTTCTTTGGAAGACCCTCAATCCCCCTCTACCGCCAATACCCCTAGTGCCCTATTTTATGTTAAGCAACAAGGGTGATTTGGCTTTAGGTTTTTGTAGACTAACATTAGACAACTAAAAACAGCAGTCAGGGGCCTTAGAGACTAACTTGTGTTGTATGTTTTGAGAGGCCCAGGGCCCCTTGTGGTCAACTTGTTTCATATATCCTGAGGGGCCAGGGCCCTTAGTAGTCAGCTCATGCTGATGTACTGTATGTGAAAAGGGGGCTGAGTCCCTTATTTGCCTGTGAGTCCCATGGGTCCTTGTGGTTAGATTGTGCTGTAAAGTATATGCTAGGGGTCCCAGGGACCCCTGTGGTCAGCTTGTGCTGTATGTGCTGGTGGGGCCCAGTGGCCCTTGTAGTCAGCTTGTACTGTAAGAGCTGAGGGACCCGGGGACCCTAGTGGTATGATTGTGCTGTATAAGCTGAGGGACACAGGTGCCCTTGTGGTCAGCTTGTGCTTTACATGCTAAAGAGCCCGTGGCCTTTCATGGTCAGCTCCCAGTAAGTTTCCAAGTTGGAAGGAAGACTTTAAGGCCACATTTACATTAAATGGTTCAAGTGACCCAATTCGGATTTTTACCTCCCATGTGGCACAGATTGGATATGACCCATGAATGTGTAACCAGGAAAAAAGCACACGGATCCAATATTCTCAGATCAGTTTTAGGCCTCATTCATATGTTGAAATAAAGGTAACACTTTAGTATAGGGACCAATTCTCACTATTACCTAGTTGCTTATTTGCATGCCTATTATTAACATATTGTCTGTTTATTAGTAGTTATAAAGCACATATTCTGCATGACCATATGTGACCCTGGACCTCAAAGCCAGTCATAAGTAGCACATGTATATTTGTAGCAATAGCCAAAAATACATTGTATGGGTCAAAATTATTGATTTTTCTTTTATGCCAAAAAATCATTAGGACATTAAATAAAGATCATGTTCCATGAAGATATTTTGTAAATTTCCTACCATAAATATATCAAAACTTAATTTTTGATTAGTAATATGCTTTGCTAAGAACTTCATTTGGACAACTTTAAAGTTGATTTTCTCAATATTTAGATTTTTGTTTTGCACCCTCAAATTCCAGATTTTCAAATAGTTGTATCTCGGACAAATATTGTCCTTTTCTAACAAACCATACATCAATGGAAAGCTTATTTATTCAGCTTTCAGATGATGTGTAAATCTCAATTTAAAAAAATTGACCTTTATGACTGGTTTTGTGGCCCAGGGTCACATATTCTACATCCCTAATCGTGCCCAATACCTAAACTTAACAACTATCTTACTAACTATTAGTAAGCAGAAAATTAGGAGCTTACTGAGGCAAAAGTCATAGTTAATTGTTTGTTAATAGCGAGAATTGGACCTTAAAATAAAGTTTGACCAAAATAAATGTAATATGAATCAGATACGTGCATTTGTGTCTGCCATGTAAGTGGACGGATCGGATTTTCCCTTCAATGCGAGTCGTATGTCACTGAATAAGCGACAGTCGTGACTGACGTCGACTCAGGTGGACACTTTTCTGGGCAGTGTTGCCAAGTCTGTGGTTTTCTTGCAGAATTGGGCTACTTTTTTGCTGTGGGTTAAAGTGATCTCCTCCCCTTAGAACGTGATTTTGAGGATGGGAACCACCGATGTAGAGGAAACCCATGGAAAAAATGTGACTGGGATACTTTTGGGCTATTTTTGAATAGCAATCATTTTGTTTCGCAGACCTGGCAAACCTGTTTCCAGGTCAGTACATCTACCTTGGGTTGTTTCGCCAAGTGTATAGTGTAAATGCAGATATCAGATATGGGTCATTTTTAAAAGAAGACGTAAGCTGGTTGTCAAAAAAAATCGGATTTAGTCAACAAATCGGAATTGGGCATCAAGACATGCAGTGTAAACGTGGCATAAATTACCTTCTGTTGCACTTTTCCAAATTCTGACTTTTCCAAAGCATTCAGTTCCACTTACACCTCTACCTGCCAGGAAATCCCATTCTGTCAACCCCCCTTTCATACTCATCTCTTCTCTATTTCTCGCTCTTAAGCCTTCTTAAAAGCGTCTCACAGGCTTTAAGCAGAAAAGACCTTGGCTAAGAGCATCTTTCATGTTACCGCGCTGTCTCATTAACGAATGCTTTGGAGCTTCCAGCCCTCCTAATTCAATTAATGTTTTCAAAGGAGGCTTAACTCTACCACCTAATTCATCTATTCTTTAGCTACTGTGTTAACAATTAAGCTCACACCGCCAGGGGTTAAGACACAGTTGAAACAATAAGAATGATTTTTCCCTCTGTTTCTCCACAAAGTGCTCCCATAATATTTGGACGTAGTGTGTTTGTATTGCTCTCAGATGTCAAGGGCTTGGAATTGGATGGGATTGGTGTGCGTATCTGCGAGCGTGTCCCTGTATGTTTAATCTCCACTCTTTCTCTCGCTGTTTTCCCAGTCTAAGTGTGAGTGAGCTTGTTTGCGCAACACTTCTCGCAGCTCTCGACTGCTATCGGAGCTATTTATGTAAACACTCAGGCACTTATCTAATAATTTGCTTCAGTCTGCCACCTCAGAGAAACACTGTATTTAGAGGCTTCATCGACATGACGGCCACACAACTCTCCGAAGCATCTCATCTGCCTCCCAGTGGGAACCTGTGGCTCATGTAAGCTGTATTGCTTTCTATGCTGAAATTATGTTTTAGAGTTGCAATTATGGATTAGGGATGCAGAATATGGTCGTGTGCTTTATAAGTAACAGCCAATATGTTAATAATAGGCATGCTAATAAGCAACTAATTAATAGTGAGAATTGGTCCCTATAATATACCATTATCACTTATGAAGCACATATTCTGCATGACCATATGCTACATCCCTAATCCTACCCAGTATCTAAACGTAACATCTACCTTACTATTAATAAGCAGCAAATTAGAGGCAAAAGTCATAGTTAATGGTTTGGTAATAGCAAGAATTAAACCTTAAAATTAAGCGTGACCAAAATTCTAATTATAAAAAAAGAACAGAAACTATCAGGCAAAGAACAATTTGAATTCTGACATGTGGAATTTTGTGAATAACAGGCATTTTTGTGGAAATCTACACAGCTTTCGACAGAGTTCCTACAGTCTGCAGATTCCATGAAGATCTACTATAAAAATATCTTTGTCACACCGTTGTCTTACGATGATGTTCTCAGATTTGTGAGGTATTAAACAATCCGCTTTTTCAGTCGAGGTGTAACAAAATCTTGTTGAGTGAGAGAAAAATATGGCAGGGGGGGAGTCTAATTTGACTCAGTAGGAAAGAGCTGGCTCTGGATTCCTGCAATTGTGTCAGCAGCGCTCTAGTTCCACCAGATCCCGCTCTAGATTTCAGCTCGACGCTTTCTCCCCGAACCTCTCACTGTCTCCTCTCACAGGGCCCCTTCATTAGGATTTTGCAGCCATTCTAACACCCTTTCTTCTTTGACAAGGCAGGCGTATCCTGTTACTGACGCCAAGAAAAAAAATAGCTCTGGTAATGGCACGTTGGAGGGCAAGAGCGACCCATAGGACACAATTATTGCTTCCCGTATGTTAACATGTCGAAGAAAGTGTCAAGCCGTTTCAAATCAGTCTCTAACACTGCAAACCTATTTTACCAGCATTTTTCCTCTTCAGCAAGACTTTGAGTGTGCAATGCTTTCAGAACTGGGCTAACTTAAACCTGCTTTTGTTCACTAACTAATACCACAGCCAAATGTTGTATACTAGAGGGCAGATGTTAAAAAAAATCAACAGCTTATATTCATATTCCTTTAAATTTGACAAAATGGGTCGAAATTGAGAAATATATGCTGAATAGACGAGTCCCTTACACTCGGCTGTGATCTGAGAGCGGTTAATACATCCTATAGAGATGCTAATAGGCCTCTCGAACTGAGCATAATTTCTCCATTGTTCAGTCCAGGTTGTCTTTCAAAGTGGTCTCCTTATTTGAACTCTCAACAAACAGAGGTGAAAAGTGCTGATGGTACTACTTGAATGAGCAAATGAGAAAATTCTGACTAACTTCTGAAAGGTCACAACTAGTTTTAGTTACAGTTTTTGTAGTTGAAAGTACACTCAAAAAAACATGTAGCCTTTTTTAAGAATTATGCAATTAATGCAGTAAAATTCCTTCAAATTGAATAATCCTTACATATTTTAATTGAATGATCGATCAAGGATAGTTCAGTTATTCAATTAACATATGTTAGGATTATTCAATTTAATTTGATGTAATTTTACTACTAATTAAATTGTGTAAATCTTTAAAAAATGCTTTTTTGAGTGATATGACGACATTCTTTTTCAAAGAAAAATTTGCAAAAAAAAAGGGACTATAAATACTGAAATGGTTATGATTCAAGTTATTTGATTAGATTATAAGAGTGTAAAAATAAAATACATTAACATAAGCATATTTCTATGACAGATTTTCACATATTAATATTAATGTATGGATCTGGGACAAGGGTAAAACAATAAAATCTGTACATAAAAAGCATTCAAAAAAGAAAGCCTGGCAAAAAGTTATAATGTGGCCTTTTTAAGAAGCACATCAAAGAATGAATTAGCAGCGTGTGATTTGTATAATAGCTGAGTTCAGGTGATATTGGATATCAATGACACAGAAACACAACCCATATTGTGCTTCAAACATGAGATGCGGGGAAGAGAGCCAGAGAACAAGGATAATGACAAGAGGAGTTGACACTAGGATTCCAACACAACACCATACGCTCATTAGCTCTCCCTCCCTCCCTCTCTTTCTCCCTTGTCTATCTTTATTTTCACTCTCTCTCATTCTCTCTGTCAGTCTTTATCGGTCGACTAGCATGTGAAGCATAACACAAAAACACTAAAACACAAATGAAACACTTATAATTTGATCTGCCTCATAATGTGCATTAGTGCACCACACACAACATCATCCAATTTACCATAACTAATCATTTGAAAGGCCTCCGGTTTACAATTAAGCACTGCAAGGAATCTGTGTGCAAAGAAGTGGAATTCCTGTCATCATTCATAAAGTATGAATTATGAATAAGAGTGTCCATGACAAAAAATATAGAAAAACCTTTTAGAAATGTTGTGTGTGTATACATATATATATATATATATAGAGAGAGAGAGAGAGAGAGAGAGAGAGAGAGAGAGAATTATTATTATTAAATTATTAATAATGTTAATAATTGTATTACATTGTATTCAATTATCTGATATTTTAAGATATGTCCTCTCTGTGATGTCCTATTCTATGTTATTTTCGACATGTTTTCTAATTTAAAATAAATAATTATTATAAATAAATAATTGTATTACTTTAATGGGCTTTTTTCTTCATACTAGAGTGATATATTGATTTGTATTAAATCCATTTTGTGTATACACTGGGTTTTTATTTTATTATTTTTTTTTATTGTATTTCTAAAAAAAAGAAAAAAATATATGTTTTTTTCCCCCACAAAATAAGAGCAGAAATTATGCAAAAAGCATTTCCTTTAGGCCTGTACATATGTTGCAAAAATCACACACACACACACACACACACACACACACACACACACACACACACACACACACACACACACACACACACACACACACACACACACACACACACACACACACACACACACACACACACACACACACACAACACACACACACACACACACAAACACACACACACACACACACACACACACACACACAAACACACACACACACACAAACACACAAACACACACACACACACACACACACACACACACACACACACACACACACACACACACACACACACACACACACACACACACACACACACAAACACACACACACACACACACACACACACACACACACACACACACACACACACACACACACACACACACACACACACACACACACACACACACACACACACACACACACACACACACACAATGCACACAAACTACACTCAGAGTCTACATACAGTAAACCAAAAGCAAACAGGCAAACTCAAGCCTGTTAGACAGCAAGTCAGGCTGCGCTAAACAAAACCAAGAGGCCAAAGTGAAGATCATACTTGGCAGAACTTTGACATGTTTGTCATCTGCAAACTATTTTTTTGCAGAGCCAAGAAAACAAACATTTCAGAACAGCCATTTAACTGTTTGCCATTAGTGAGAGCAGGCGAAGAAAAAAGAGTATGAGGAAGAGATGAAGAAAGAAAGAGAGAGAGAAAAGATGAGAGGAAAACAGAGAAGCCAAGTGTTATTTAAACCAGTCTGCCACAAAACCGAGCGATAAATAAACCCATTGTTGTTTTTGCTTTAACTCCAACACAAGTGCACTGTACAGACACCGCAAAAAAAGACTAAATGTTTTCTGTTTGAAGAATAGAGAGAAAAAAAAAGAAACACCAAGACTATCATTCTTCAGTTTTTACACAGCTAAGATAAACTGGGTTGAAACGGTTCTCTTCTTTTTTCTCTTCTCTTCACTTCACTGCAAGAACCAGTCTGACATTATAACAGCAGTTTAACAAAAAGCCCAAGCAAATATCTCCAGCTTCCCACAACTTGCAAAACATGTTGATTTTAACTCAGTCTAACTTTGTACCCATAAAACCATTAGCAATAAAACTGAACAACACTTCAATTTTATACCCATAATCTAATGTTTTAAACGACATTGAAAGCGATTAGGTTGATATGCGCATACAAATGATTATATCTCTCTTACTGTCTTTCTCTTTGGTGTGAACTGATGATGTTTGTTTCTCAGTTTGAAACTCCTGGTGAAATGCGGCAAGTTGCTGCTTATGAGAACCAAATGTTAGCAGCACATAATTCCCAGCACTTCAACAGAGCCAAAGCAACGAGGGCAGACAATACGAGAGCATTTCATGAAGATTTGCAATCAATAAAGTTATGAAATATATTTTACTTATATCTTATTACTACTTTTATTCAGCAACGATGTATTAAATTGATCTAAAGTGACAGTAAATACTTTTATGATATTATAAAAGATTTCTATTTCAAATAAATGCTGTTATTTTGAACTTTCTATTCATCAAATATTTTTTTTTTAAATAACAAGAAATATTTCTTAAATACCAAATCAGCATAATTAGACTGAAGGATCACGTGACACTGAAAGTAAGGCTGCTGAAAACATTTAAAAATATATTTAAATAAAATAATTATATTAAATTGTAATATAATTTCACAACATCACTATTTTACTGTATTTTTGATCAAATAAATGCAGCCTTGGTCATAAGAGACTTCTTTCAAAAACATAATAAAATCTTACTGATACCAATCTATAACAACTGGTAGTTTATATTGTAAATAAACATTTAAAAATATTTATATACATATATAATTTTATTTAAAAACAATTAATTAACAATAAATTAAAGTATATATTTTTATAATATGTATTTATTTATTTTGTACTAAATATAAAATATAAAAAATTAATAAATGTGGTTTTTAAACTATATTAATAATTTATGTTAAGTATATGAAATTAAATTACATAACAAACCATCAATTGGATAGAGACCCTTAAGTGACATTTGCAGAAAAACTCTTGCAAATGATGTATCCACACAATAATTTCAGAGAATTTCAGACCCTGAAATACAGTCTCATGATACAGTATTTCAGGAGGTTTGCACTACTACTTGGTCCCAGATTTGGCCCACATGTGGACATAATGAGGCAGGTAATTGGCCGAGCAGTATAGAGTAACAAAGAGGTGCATTTTAAGCCAGGAACACACGAGCCGTTTTGGTTCAGCAGTCTTTTAAAAAGCTGCAGCAGCACTTGAACGTAATGCACTGCAGAGCGAGCTTTAACATCTCTCCCTGGGCGAAACAGTTAAAGCAGCATGTGCTTTTAATTCAACAAATATAAAACAGTTATAATCTATTAACCATACAGTCTATGCAGGGAGGAAGTGTGTACTCTGAGAGGGCGGAAAAGAATGAAGCTGAGGTGACAAGGGTTCAAGAAAGTTCATGACAATGTTAAAGGAATATTCCAGGGTTTTTTGTTTTTTTTTGCAAACTGAGGAATGAGTCGACAAAACCTGAAACCTTCCTTCAAACTCCCTCACTACAAAGAAAATAATATCGTTTGCATATTAAAGTGTTAGAGTTAACAAGTGATAAGTAAAATGCATTTAAGGAACCAGAACCTCTCAAAATAATATGTTGCATAAAATAATAGATTTTTGTGGGAGTGCAATTGGAATGATATTGACATTATATTAAAAAATAAATTTGAGCTGACAGAAAATGATAAATATCTTAACAACTAGAAATAAAACAGCTCTGGGAATTCAGGAGGCTGATGTGTTTTTAGTGATCCTGCCATATTACGATGTGTAGCGGCATATTCATATGGCAGACTCATAAACTCAGCAGAGGTTCCCACACAAATCATTTCCCCCCTAAATACTCCATTTATGTGTTTACCCTCCATGTGCTACGTGGAGCCAGGCTTGAATCTGGTAATTCTGGGTCAAATCAAGACCAAACCAGGATGTGTTGTCGGCGTTTGCGGTGTTTCTGCACACTTGCGGACGCTCGCACTTCAAGATACGAAAGGCACACAAACGTTGAGATTTCCCACAAAGTGATGAAAACTAAGAAAAACATGCATGCACTACAAAGAATGCAAAGTGAAGGTCAATGTGGTTGATTCGAGGGGGAAATGCTGTCCCTCCTGCCTTGCACACAGCACAGGTTTTCCTACTATTGTCATCAGCAAGATTGATAACGGCGCTCATTACAGCCAAGCAATTGTCAGCTTTTCCGGGACAAATTATAAAAAGAAACAAAAGAAATCCACACGCCCTGTCATTGTAACTGAGCTCTGGAGGACCGTTCCCTTTTGCTTGTGTCTTTCGCTCCAGAGCGAGGAATGTTGGCATGATGCGGAAAAACACGCTAAAAACTCTTTTACATTCCCCATTATTTGAGCGCATTGAGTGCCCTACATCTCATCTGAAATGCACTTCTTTATATGTTGGGGGTAACACAATTACAAGTAACGCAAGTTATGTAATCAGATTACTTTTTTCAAGTAACTAGTACAAGTAATGCATTACTTTTAAATTTACAATGAAATATCGGAGTTGCTTTTTCAAATAAGTACCACAAGTTACTTTGTTTTCCTATTTATTCACTGACACCTCTCCTAACCTTGTGTTGAGAGAAATTGGGAGTGAATTGCAGAGGCACTTCCTACAGCCGGAGGCTTATTCATTTAAACTGGAGTGAAATGCTGTTTACAGTTGCCAAAAATATCACTTTTAGGTTTTTTGTTATTAAAAACAAATAAGCAAGCCATGCCCAAGTGACAAAAGTAACGCAAAATTAACGTAATGCATTACTTTCCATAAAGAGTAACTAAGTAACACAATTAGTAACTTTCTCATGGGGTAACGTAGTATTGTAAATTGTAAATAAACAGTCAAATGACTGGCAGCTATGGCTGCCAAACAAAAACCGTAAAATTACTGTAAAATATCTTAATTGAAATAAAGTAGAAAAACAATAATTTTACAGAGATTTTCATTAAAGGTTTTACAGAAAAAAAAATGTTATTTTAAAGATTTTTCCTTGTTTCAATTACGATATTTTACTTTAATTTTAAGGTTTTTGTTTGGCTGCCGTAGCTTCCAGTAATTTGACAGTTAATTATTATATTATTTTTTTACAGTGTAATACATGATTTTTAAAATAACTTTCCTCAACACTGCAGCAAGTAAAGAGACACTGCTATCAGTTTGGGAGTTTCCACACACTGACCCCAAAAAATTATTTGAAAAAGTTATAAAACAAGAGATATACTGTTCAAAACACTTGGATAGTTTCTGGTTGGACCTATTTTTTTTGGTTAAAAGTACTAGCAAAAGTAGAATGCAAATTTTTACAAATGTGGGCCAAGTAACACTCCATGTTATTTCTTTGATTTGGCCCCTACTATCACCCTTCCCACATGCTCTCTGTCAAATAAGGCGTATGGCAGCGTGCCCAATAGGGCAGAGTCTGATCGCGTCCCGGTGTTGTACAATCGCATAAGGGCCTGGCATGATGGATTAAGCTGTGGGGAAACAGAGAGGTCTGCTGTATATCATCCACCTACAGCCAGAATGCAAAAGCACAGGCCCCCTACTGACAGCTTCATTATTTACTGGAGCTGTTGGCCATGGGAATGCTACGAGCCATTCATGCTCTTCACATGCTATTTGAAACAGTATCCCGAATGACTGTTTATGGTCTTCAGAATGGAGGAAATCCAGGTATGGGATTAATCATGTGCTTGACTTTATCAATTTATCTATCTTGATGAAAACTAGGAACAAAATCCTTTCTGCTGTGGAATGGCAAAGATAATTTTTGAAGAATGTTATTGTCATTATTTTCCATGCAACACAGTGGCCTGTGATGCTCCATTAAACACAATGAATATAAATTGTATGACTCGTGCATCATATTCCAAACCAAAACGTACACTGTTTTTCTTGAATCGTATTGGTGAGTTTGAGTGGAGGGGATGATTTTCAGTCAATGACACATAAGAATATCAATGAAAAATCTAGTTTAAAACACATGTGATTTCAAAACTTTTATTTATTATATTTAATTTGACTCTAAAAATGTATTTTTACCATCAAGTGAAAAGTAAAAACATTTTCTTTACACCTTGTATAGACATGAGTGTATACAAATTAATAATGTATAAAGGTGTTCAATATCTTTAACAAAAATATGAATTATTCATTTATAAATATCGTTATGTTTTGAGGGGCTTGTCTCACATGACATTTAACAACTTAATGTAACCAAGCCATGTCACAAAAGAGTCAAATTATCTGATATTATAAGATACTTATTGACCTTATTGATATAATTTCCTGGGTTTTTTTCTGTTTTCACCACATGAACGAATGAATGAATGAATGAATGAATGAACGAATGAATGAATGAATGAATGAATGAATGAATGAATGAAAAACTACTTTACAATGTTTTCTGTTTTCTTCATTATGATATTAGAACTTGACCACAAAAAAAAATATTTAAATAATTGTAGTTTTAAGTTTTAATTTTAAATGTTAATAATTTTAAAATACTTTTATATAATGTAAATATTTTTTTTTATTATTTTTAATATTTTTAATTAAATAATTTTGTGTAGTAGTAGAGATGTATTCAAGTCATTGTATGTATGAATTATTATATTATATTATATGAACATAAAAATCATTTTGTCATTTCACTGAACCAAATAACAACTTAAATTTAAGTTTGTTTGTCTCACAAAGCTATTATAAGGCTTCAGAAGACTTTTAATAGAATATTCCCCTTGAATGATGTTTTCAATGTAATTTGACAGCCCCTACTTACTGTAACCTTACTGTATAATTTTCTGATACTGTATATAGAAAACATAAAAATGAAATATGAAATATGACAATTCTTCATTGTTCAGTCGAAGAAAGTAAATAAAATGCTATAATAACACTGGTTTGGCATCGAATTGGAAAAGATGTCACACTTTTATAGATGAGAATACAATGATTTGAGATTTCATGCTCAACAGGGTCAATGCAGATGTCCAGGTAACATCATTCCCATGAGCCCTTTAACTGCACTCCGAAGTGCTGACTCCCTTCTGTTTATTTCTGTCTGTCTATTTCTGGCTGCTTATAACACAAACTACACTACAAAAACACAACCCTTACCCCCAAACGAAAAAAACAGGGGAGGGTTCAGAACCCCGAACTCCCTGGGGGAACACATTCCTCTCCATTAGCTGATCCGAACCCACTTCCTGTGGGAGTAGGGCGGCCGCCATCGCTCTCGGAGCCAGGGCCCTCCAGAACAGGAAGTAATCCAGCGAGTAGAGGAATTCATCATTCAGAGCCCCTCCACACATCTGACGGCGACATGTCGATGATTTCAAACGCACACACACAAACACACTCCGCTCCTTATCTTAGCATGGGTCTGACCTCTGCACCTCTGGCTGTTGATAAGGGCTTACAGAGAGGATGTGCATGAGAGAGGCAGAAACATAATTAGATTCTCTCTCTCTCACTCTCTGCACTGTAATCAGCACCTGTAAGAAAGTACATTTAATGCTGTTTGTCACAGGAAGAGGTAAGGGAATCGACTTCCTGTTAGTGCCAGCTCTGGTGGGTGACCCAAGCCCTTTTTCCATTGTCACAACACAAAGATGTACATGACATATGGAACTACTTGCACCACCCAGAACAAAATTACATGTATTTTTTTGGACCACAACATTCAGAGCCGAGGTATTTTTGTGATAACACATTTTGTTGTTGTCGTTGTTGAAAGCTTTGAAAAGTACCTCAAAACTATATTTTTACATTTACTGGAAACATTGTGATTAGTGTTTGCCTGTACAAAACTGCCATTGTGCAGAGGGAATTCTGGGTAGTGGTTGAGAATCCACTGAAAATGCACTGATATAAAAACTCTGGTCAATTTGATAACCCAATAATTAATTTTATACAGCTGATAACAGATAAAGGACAAATATTAAAATGCTACACAATTTTATCAATAAAAAATTGATAATTAAACAAGATTGTAAAAAAATAAAATAAATAAAAAATAAATTATTAAATTAGTCATTTTAAATGCTACAAGGGAATTTAGACATCACAACATTATATTGTACAATATAAAAAATGGATATTCATTTTAATTTAAAGATTACATGTAACAGTGTTATTAAAGGGTTTAACTTCAAGTGAACATTGGATGAAAAAAAAGTGCAAATGAGAATGCAAAATTAAATATCTTCTCCTAAACAATAATGATAAATTAAACAAACATCTCAAAGATATAAAATTAAAATCTAAATTAAAAAAATAAAAACACTACACTATTTTATCCAAATAAATTTTAAAATAAAATGAATAAAATATATTTTTGAATCAGCCATCTCAACATTATAATGTATTTAGTATGAAAACAAAAATTAATTTTAATATTTTCTAAAGATTACTTTAAATTTAAGTAAGCATTACAAGAAAAAGATGGAAATAAGGACCTAAAATTAAATATATAATACCAAATATGAATGAATGAATGAATGAATGAATGCAATCATTAAGTCATACTTATCTAAAAGAGAGGCTTTCTTGCCTTTAAATATATTTATTTATTATAAATTTAATTATGTATTATCGGTCAATGACAAATACATTTTTTTTAATCTTTTTAAAATGAACGTAATGCATATTTTTCATTTAGGTACAATGTGTTGAAACAAGTTTAATTTGTTAAATAACATTTTAAATTCATTTTCTATTTTTTTTCTTCTTTGGGTCATCTTTAGACTTGGTTTATAAATTTACCCCCGTCAAATGTCAGGTGGTACAACCAAAAATATAATTATATTTCTCATTTTATTTCTAAATGAAATCTTAGCAAAGTAACCCTTACAGTGCCTAACACATTATTATTTTGTGATTGTGTATTTAATTCATATTAATTAAAAATGATTGCATTCAATTAGCTGAGTATTTAGTATCTTGAGCTTCAATCTCTGGTGCTGGTACACCACAAACGGATACTAGTCACCTCACAACTAAATTTTCCAACCGTCATTCTGCATCCACACAGGGTGTTTCTACAGTTTGTCTGTGCCTCTGACCCTCCGGCGTTGACAGCGTGCCTGTCCCTTGCTGCTTACA
Organism: Schizothorax lantsangensis; assembly: GCA_027422415.1. Classification (NCBI taxonomy): domain Eukaryota; kingdom Metazoa; phylum Chordata; class Actinopteri; order Cypriniformes; family Cyprinidae; genus Schizothorax; species Schizothorax lantsangensis. The sequence goes on from CM049859.1 coordinate 6,936,086, forward strand.
AGCCGGTTCTGAAGGCTCTGGAGGTCATTCTCTTTTGTGATGTATGCGCGAAGGGGTCGAAAAGCTTCACGCCCTGTCCTCTGCCATACATTTCCATGCTATTCTTGATCTATTATCACCTGAGACAAACCTTCACACTCTTTGTTTCAAGATCCTTGTTTGACGCACCAGGCTTTTCTACATGGAATAACCTCACAATGACTTTTATTAATAGGCCTGTTTATTATTGAACTCCACCGACAAAGACTCACCACACGCTAAAAAACCCACACTGGATGCGATTATTTTTATATCCAAGTGCCAACACCGAGCAAAACTTCCGGCCCGACGATCTCTGCCGCTTTCCACAGACTAAACCATCCGGGCGTTAAAGATGTTGTTAATCTTCTTTGACTTAGATTCTTAGACTGATAAATTATAGGCCAGGCGCTTAACAAGTGAAGATGCAAAAATGTCTGTTTATGCGGTGAGAGACATTAAGAGATGAGGCCCTCGCTGAGGAGACTGTCTAAACAAATCAGAGGGCGCGTGAAAACAAACCAGCGTGTTGTGACTGGAGCTCGCGTGAAACGTCTCCATTCCTCTGCCTGTTTAGAAAACAAACCTCCTTCAGCCAGAAACCGTGAGGATCTGAATCCGCTTGCCTCGCGACTACAAATCCCTGTCGAGCCACTGGCGTGTTCCTTCTGAAAGGTTGACGGGGGTAGGTGTAGGGGGCTGATGAGCATCAGGGGTGGATGGTGAGGGTTCTTACCGAGAAGATTTTCCCTCAGCCGAACTGCACCAGAACATTACCTGAATTTATGATCTAGCTCTTGTGGGTTGGAAGAACAGGACAGATCCCGAAGCCACGACATGGATCTTTTTGTGTGCGGGAAGTAAGCCGTGACTTAAATCAACAAATCAAATGGCTGTCTTTTTGATGGCAAGTGAGTTTAGGTTATGGTTTTGGGTCTCTCAGTGCTGGTATAAAGTTTTGGGAGAAAGCGCCATTTTAACCCACAGCTCGCTGCAAAGTAATTGAACCGATTAGCATCTCATTAGTGTGTGCAATATAAACTATAAGACATTGAACAAGGTTTAAAAAAAGACTTTCAGATTACGCCTGCCAGTTTACAGGTCTAAATCTTCAATTCCAGTTTTTCAGTTGAAATAAATATGTTTAAGGCATCTGTCAATATATATACTTATATATATGTGATCCTGGACCACAAAACCAGTCTTAAGTAGCACAGGTATATTTGTAGCAATAGCCAAAAATACATTGTTTGGGTCAAAATTATACATTTTTATTTTATAATTATCCTAAAATCATTAGGATATTAAGTAAAGATCATGTTCCATGAAGATATTTTGTAAATTTCCTACCGTAAATATATCAAAACTTCATTTTTGATTAGTAATATGCACATATATACTTACACTGTATCACGGGAATATAACTGTGATTTTAAAAACTAGGATTGTGATTTAAAATGTGAAAAAATATATAGATAGATTTGCTGTGCTTGTTTAAAGAGCTGCACAATTTGGCCATATGTTTGTGATTATATATCAGTATTGATATAATAATAATAATAATAATAATAATAATTGATAATTATTTAAAAAATACTAAGATAATAATAATTAAATTTTACATTACAACTGTAAAATGACAATACTATACTAATATTTATAGCTGTCTTAATTTCTTCATTTTCAAACATTAAACCATAGAAATTAATACATAAATAAAACATTCATCCTAGAAGTGGTACATTCATTTTAAGTCACTTTTTTGTATGAATTGCTTTTTAAACATTTTACAGTAAATGAACTAATCCTTATTTTAAAAAATCATAGCATTAAATCATAACATGACTGTTAATGCTGTTGACTGAGCAGCGTTATTCTTTTAGAAAAGGACTATAAAGCAAAGGATGGTGGAGATGAACGAGCGGTGTGCTAAATGCTTGACGGATGGGCCCTGCCTTGTCTCCAATTGACCGTGTGACATCAGCGATGTGAGGCTTGTGTCAGTAACGTGGCGCTAATGGCAGCCTAAGCTACGGTTCCTGACTGAGCAATCTATTAGCGCCTAATCGCCACTGCCATATATCCTGAGCGATCCAGCTTTCCTATGCATCACTGTGTGTGTGTGTGTGTGTGTGTGTGTGTGCAGGAACAAAATCAGCCATCCTGAAACGGCCATCTACAAGCATCTTTTTTAAAACCCACCCTGGCTCCGGAATAGATTTTAATGTGATTTAATTCCATCTAAATGTGCCAGAACTATAGATTTCGATTAAAAAAATGAAAACACGGCTATTAAAGAGAACGGCTACTCGTGTGATTTCTGTTGTAAAAACGGTCGACCAAGTTCTCATTCGCCAATTAAGAATAAAAATGTCAGGGCTATAACTCATTATATTATAGCCACTCAGAAATGAAATAATGTCAGAAGAGGAAGTACCCCTGAACACCAGAACACTTTGACCATGCACGATGCAGTCAAAAAATATCCCTTTTTACTTAAACCACTCATTTATTTGCACTCACTTGCAGTATTGAGATGAAACCCTCAGCTATAAACACAGCGTTCCTGACACAGGCCCTCAGGAAAGATGGATGACTCCATTTCCTCATATTATCTCGTAGCGCTCTGACATTTGTCAACAGAGGAAATGTAGCTATTTCCTCCAACAGGCCGAGATACATGCGTGTCATCATGTGGGCCTTTGAACTTCTTTATTGTTTGGATGGGATCCTTATCCTCCAGTCATAAGCAGTTCTTCTCGATTAGAGACGTCCAGAGAGACTCGAGCACAGGAAGCTAATGAGCTAGTCTAAGATCCACCACAGGATCCTAACGCAACAAGTACGACTGGATGAGAGGCCAAAAGCTCCGGGTTTAACCTTCCGAAGGGTCACTCGATAAATTCCGACTAAACAATTCCTCGGGTGTCCGCTAATCGATACGGACCGCAACACACTTTCCAGTGCCACCATGGCACAGAGCGAGTGTTTTGTTTTATTGCTGTTTATTTTTCACTTTCATTGCGTTTTCCATCTCTCCTTCCCTTAAGGAGAAACAGGAGGAGGTGGCACACCCCAGGCGGTGAGCAATTATTGAAATGGGACCCAGGTGGCCTGCCATCGGTCTTGCCACTTGAGCAAGGCGGCAATGCCTTGACGGCTAATCGATTAGCGCTCTCATGAAAGCAGCGTTGTGACCCTTGACCCCCGGATAAGCTTCCTGCCTGACAGCTGACATGGGGAGTGCTTTACTTGACTGAATTAGAAATCTGCAGCGTTTCTCTTTTTTGATTTCTCTGCGTTTCTTATTCCGCCCCGAGGAGGTGAAGGAGTGGACATGTCTTTTTTTTCTAAGTATGAATGTTAGGTGAAAAGAGCACGACTTTCTTTAGCACTTAATCTCAATCGATGAAGAGTATTTGATGTTGAAGCTGTGCGAGGTGTTTCGAGCTAGACGTCCCAAGAGGCATCGCCGTCCCCTGAACTAATATGCTTTGTTTTGATCTTAAACTCTTGTTTTTCTCTGAAGTCAACAAAGAAATGGCACCACAACAAGCCTAAACAATGTCATCATACAACAGAAATAACAGACAATAACAATGATAACAGTCTTGGACAAACAAAGCCAAGTCTTAAAAATTGGTTTAAGGGATGTATAATCTTTAATCTTTCATGTCAATTTGCATAAGCTTCTTTGCAGCTTTATCGAGTATCTGTGCAAATAATTCCTGAATATGAACGGGATGTTACACTACAGCTGCTGTCAGGGTCAGGCAAAACAACTGATATGGGATATATGAATGAAAACATCACTGACACAACACACTTCACACGTTACACTGGTTACTCAGAAACACAGCTCACATTAGGGACTGAAAAGCTATGATTAGATGAGGAAATGACGAACATCCTATACATTATTATACATTAAAATAAGATCAATTTAGTTTAGACAGTAACACTTTAGTATAGGGACCAATTCTCACTATTAACTAGTTGCTTATTAGCGTGCCTATTATTAACAAATTGGCTGTTTATTAGTACTTATAAAGCACATATTCTGCACGACCATATTCTACATCTCTAATCCTACCCAATATCTAAACTTAACAACTACCTAACTATTAATAAGCAACAAATAAAGAGTTTATTGAGGCAAAAGTCGTAGTTAATGGTTTGTTAATAGCGAGAATTGGACTAAAATAAAGTGTGACCGTTTAGACACAGGGACTGCAGCTTATATATTTTTAGGCAATGTATAATAATATATTAATATTAATAGTATATTTTGATAATATTTAATAATAATAAATCATAATGATAATAATTAATACATATTTTATATTTTATAAATATATTTAAACAAATTATATATAAATATGTAATATATAATTAATAATACATTTATATAAACTTATTTATACATTAAAATAAGTTAATTTTAGTTTAGACATAGGGACTGTAGTTGATCTATTTTTAGGCAATGTAAAATAATATATTAATATTAATAGTGTATTTTGATAATGTTTAATAATAAAATTAATAATTATTTATTTTTATATTTATATTTTTAACTTAATAATAATTATTATATATTTTAATTAATATATATATATATACGTATGTATGTATATAATAAATCAGAAATGGCAAACAGAGACCTTCAAATGAATCACTGAATCAGTTTTGAATTGATTCATTAAAATGAACAATCTGAACTAATTTGCAAAAAATGAATCCAATTAAACACCATTTTTGCTAGTGAACTTTACGGTCAAATAAAGAGCACATTCAAATAAACGCAAAATCTGTTCATTAACTTCATATGACAAATCACATTGCAAATATATGGTGAAAATTTGATATACAGCCCAGCTTGGTTGCACGCCCTCTGTCTTGGTGGCTCAAGTGCACTCATGATTTACGCCCATCGTCTCAGGGCATGTTTGTTGTTGTACAGCCGTCTTGCGTGTTGCCGGGGACAACCAGGACGATGAATAAGGCCATCGATCAGGGCAGCTGGCGCGGAGGGAGCAGAGACCCACAGAGGGGACAACAATGCTGTGCTCGGCGGGACACTGGTCTACTCTTCCTGGAGCGCTTTGCAGGGGAAGTCGTCTGTCGAACACCCTCCGAGCCCGATCGCCGGAGAGACCTGTAGAACAGGAAAAGCCCACTGATCCACACAAAAGGTCCGACGGCACGGCCAGACACATGACATCATCTCCTATCACGGACAGGCTGAGGGACTCTGAACGACCCCTGATGAAGACGCTGAAATGAGATGCTAACGGCGTTCTCTCTTCATCCCCGTCTCAGATTTGTTTACAGACACTGACAGTCAGACGGTGGTGGGGTGGCGAGGGTGTGGGGTGAATGCATTAAAGTTGGCCTGAACAGCAGGAGTGGCAGCTGTGGCAGACTCCAGGCATTCTTCCTTTCATTGTGACTCAGTTGTAGGAGGGAAGCGCCCGAGGACATGAAGCTGTGCGACTCGCATGGCACCGAAAGAGGAGGGCACCTTGTGTTCGTATCCTGCCAATACGAACTCCTGAAATATATCCCAAGCTTTTCAGTTTGGAGTGGTTGCGGCTACCCCGAACCGGCATTCAAAAAACAAAAGCACATAAACACAAGAGGAAAATGAAAGAGTGCTCCATCCCAGTGTTAAAAGAGAGAGGTCAGATTGACTTGCCACCAGTCTGCTCTCGTTTTAGGGCATTGTCACCACAGGGCCTGGCGTGTAATTGGTGGAAAGAGGTTTTATATATTCTTTTATCACGTGGTGGCGGTCGATAAGCCAAGTATCTTCACAGAAAGTGCATGCAAGAATGTGAGGTCCAATTCCTTGCGACATGTTCACCTCACAGATGAAAAGGTCTTCCTCTTGACTACAGTAATGTGTTGTATTTCCAAGAAAGATAATATTTGGTGTGAAACTTTGGAATTTGGTTTAGTTTGATTTAGTGGAAAAAAAAAGTCATTTCAGAGGCAAAGAAAATTACTCCATTGTGGTAAAAGATCATTACAACCAGAGATGTATCTGATATATTTCTACCATCGGCCGATATGATTTTAAGACTTCTTAGAATTGGTATGTAATTGATGTTTATGAATGACTATGAATGATCATTTCACCTATTTTTACAATTACATCATCTTTGCTGTCACCTAAAGCCCACTGAAAGTTCATTTTCCTAATAACTCTAATAATTTAACAATACAATTTTTAGCAAATCTAAATATCCACTTTTCATAACGTTATAATGTGATGCCTAAATTTACTTGTAGCACTAAAAATGACTTTTTTTGTGTTTCATTTTTAACTTACAAATTAGTATAAATAGTACACATTTTATTATCTGGATTTTTTATTTTATTTTATTTTATTTTATTTTATTTTATTTTATTTTATTTTATTTTATTTTATTTTATTTTATTTTATTTTAGTTTAGTTTAGTTTTTATTTTATTTTGTATTTTTATTTTATTTTATGTATTTATTTTACATAGTATAAATTTATTTATTTATCAGTTTCCAGCCATAACATAAAAATAGCTTTCAGGTATTTCAGGTAGCTTTCAATATCAGCCAGAATTTTAATATGGGTGAATCTCTGATGATTTATTTATTTATTTGCATCAATGAATCATACGCAATAGAACATTTGGGAAACGACCCAAGCAGGACTCAAATTCTGGTCATGCAAGCACCGCTGTACAACACGTCAGAGGACACACCACCAACCAAGACCATTCATCAAGAAAACAAGGTCACAGAATGCACATTATTGCTGACTTACTAAAATGCAAGTGAGTGATAAATTAATCTGACAAAATTTTAAATGTTAAAATGACTGAATTTTTTTTTTTCTAAAACCCTCACAAAGCCACCACACACTTAGAAGATGCTTCGCTGCTTGGTCTGTGTCAAGAGGTTGTCTGAGAGAGGCAGAGATCAACAGAGAGATGAGCAATCTTCCACAGAGATGACTGCGGTGTCGGCCGCCTGTTAATTACCCAGCGGTAAAGTGGTCCAGACAGGCTGACACACGGAGTCCTCCACCCTGAACCAGTGGCTCATTCTAGAGCTCCAGGCTGGCTCGCTCCTGCCCACCCTTACACACTTTAAAGAGTTTTCTACACCCAGTGAGGCCATCAAGAGGACCAAGAAATGTATCATATTATAGGCCGTGGAGAGCTTGATAAAACAATATTACGCCTGGGTTATGCGTTTTAAGTAAGCTATGTTACAATGTGGTTATAGCTGAGAAGAATCCAAATAATGTGAAGCAACAGCAAAACAAGTGTATATGACAGCTCAATAGAAGTTTTTACAGTTCATGTAAAACATTATTCATGAGCTGTTTTATCTCTGTTTCTTCAACTTTAGACAAGGGATTTATTAAACAGATGTCAACGTTTTCTATTTGTTATATAAAGACCATATTAAAACTATTAACTTTTTTTTACAATTCCGTTTTTTTTACTTTTCAAATGCCTATTTTTAATGGATTTTATTACTTTATGCTTGTCACATTTGAATTATTACATGTTAAAAAAGTATGATCATCTTAACAAAGGCAAAAACCATCTCAATATTTAATGTCAGAAAAATGATTTACATCTATTTTTAAATATGGTGATTATACGAAATATATGAGATGTGATGTGTTATGAAAAAGTTAAATTAATTTGTGAACATTTAAATTTGTTGATTTATTTGTGAACAGAATTTTCTATTGTGCGTCATTTCCAGTCAAGATGAAATTTTACAAAATTACACAAAAAGTGCCTATATTTGGGATTCATAAAATGCTAGCTATTAAATTAATTAATAAATTAGACGGGAAAAAAAAGTCAGCCATGTTATGAAATGTTAAACATGTCATTTCCATCACAGAATGCTATTGAGCACAATACATCATTTGAGATGTGGTGGAAATGACACTGTAACAGAAATGATGACTTTAAAAAAAGAAAATGACAAAAAGTACCACAAATTCTCCTGTGATGTACGTTCATGCAGAACAAACAGAAAACGTGAAAAGTCTGTTTCAAAAGTTTATTTTCTAAACGTCCGCAGGGCCAAAGTTAAACAAACAGCCATATAGCCTACACTAAAAAATGGTGTAGGATTTACTTTGAAATAATTTTCACTCAGAAACTGCTAGTAAATGTCACAAATAATCACAAAGAAATGGCAAGTAACACATGGAAGTAATGTGAATTTTGAAATTATAGAATTTTCTTGTAAAACATACTCCAATAATCTTTACATATTTACATGTTTGAAAAATATTTTTTTGCACTGTATATAGCTTTAAAGTATATATTATTTATGATGCACTTTGTACTGTTTGGAAATTTGTCCTTGTCTCTATATAAGTTGGATAATATTGTATTCTGCGAGAAAAAGAGGGCATGTTTTATCATGCAACATCGCTTTGACGGCGTGAGCTCTCTTTCCTGGCAACCCTCACCACTCGCTTCCTCCTGCAGGTAGAGCCGTAAAAACACACCGAGACACACACACACACGCGCTCGTTTAGGTTTGGTGGCGCCCCGGTCTTCCAGCACCCCACCGCCTGTCTTTGATGGGCCGACCGTGTGGACGCAGCCATCCGTTAAATCTGACAAGGTTTGCGTTTTTATTCAGACCCTGCTATTAATAATGGAGTGATGCATGACTGCCACGTCCAGAGCCTTCCCCCACTTTTAGATTCTCTCAGCACAGCCCGGAGTGCTGACTCGCTAGCCAACATCTACACCTTGTTTACATTCTCAGCGCGACCCGTTCACTTGAACTCACCTGCAACCTGTATTAATGACTGTTATGGGTCTGAAGTTTCCCCACCGACTGAGACGTTGAACTCTGGAGGCTGGAACTTTTTGGGGAGGAATTCACCAGGGGCTGGGGTCTAGTTCTGCAAGTGATGAAGAAGCTGCAAACGGCCTGTCAATCATCGCTCCCCACCATCCCCAGAGGGTTTTCCTCTGCAGCGACCCCCTCCTCCTTCAAAAAAGCTAAATCGAGGAAGAAGGCGAGTAAAAAGAATTTCAGGGCTATATTGGACCTACTAGCTGGAGGCGCTGGTACTGAAGCTTCTTACATAAATACACATTCCCAGACACCTCCAGGGTGGAGAATAATAAGGCCACCTCCATGTCACCTTCCTCTTAACATAACTGCAAAAAAGCACAGGTATCTGCAAGAGGACACCAACCGGTGGAGATGAATATGCAGCGGGCTTCTGTCTGCTCTTTTAAGACTTTATCATTTATCTGCAGAAAAAACGGCTTGCGTGCACAAACAAAACCTTTTAGACTGACAGCTACCGCGGCATCCTCCATCATGCCCTGCCTGGATGGTGACAGTCAACCCATTCCCCAAGGTCCAGCTGTCCCCAGACCCCCGCTGTCACTGTGAGACCAGACCGGTACCAAAAGACCAGTCGTCGACCCCGAGACTACCAGAGCAGGCAAGTGGATCATACCCCTTTGGAGCCTTCCGTCAAAGTCTGCAAAGTTAAAATCTCAAGTGTCACCCGGCGCGCTTCCCTCTAAAGTGATGGAGGAGCAGGCAGTATGGAAATGAATGGCACATTGATGGAGAGCCGTCTTTAGAGCGGCCTTTTGAAGTCCTGACGGCACGGATCGGTGCGGAGAACTCTCTGAGCAACGCTTCAAAAGCTTGATTTCAAAACAGCCCTCCTCGCGGCGGCAAAATACGGCAGCGATGTGTACACAGAGTTCTGCTAAATTACGTTAGAAAAAAAAACACAGAGCGAGGAATGTTTACCACTTACCAGCCTAATGAAATTACATGTGCACAGACTCACACACACGCAGCCTCGCGATGGGAAATTATACGCGGCCATTACGCCGGGAGGGGTGAGGGACGTGACTGAATCTGTCTATTGAGCAAAAGGGTAGTTGGGTTTCCTGGCCAACAGCGTCCATTTCATTTTAATGGCATTGCTAATGCAAACTCACCGGGTCGGGCGCTGGGTGGGTAGGTGGTGGTGATTTGGGAGCCGTGGGGGGGGTGTGGGTACACAGCGGCCCATTCATGGATACGTGGACTCTCGGGTCAGGTAATGGGAGGGGTGTTCTGGCAGTGATATTAATGACCATTAAGTGAGAGTAGCTCTTTGCATTGGCACCTAAATCCAAACCACAGTTTTATCAGCCAGGAGATGCAGGAGATGTTCCTACTTGTGCTCACAAAAACGTACTGTGGCCACATAGTGGTGGTATCGAATGGTAATACCATGGTACTTTGGCGTGATGGTATTTAAAACAATTACAAGTACGCTACTGTTCAAACGTTTGGGGTCGGTAAGACTTTTTCATGTTTTTGAAAGAAGTCTCTTATGCTCACCAGGGTGGCATTTATTTGATAAAAAATACAGTAAAAATAAAATCAATATGAAATATGAAATATTGTTAAGACTTAAAACAACTTAAAACTGTTTTCTACCGTAAATTAATATATTCCTGTGATGAAAAGCTGAATTTTCAGCAACATTTCCCCAGTCTCCAGTGTCACATGATGCTTCAGAAATCATTCTAATAAACTGATTTGTGCTAAAGAAACATTTATTATTATTATCAATGTTAAAAACAGTTGCTATATATATATATATATATATATAATTTTTTTTTTTTTTGGAAAATGTGATACACAGGATTCTTTGATTAACAGAGAATTTAAAAATATTTTTTGTAATATTCTAAATGTTTTCACTGTCCCTTTTGATCAATTTAATGCATCTTTGCTGAATAAAAGTATTAATTCCTTTAAAAAAAATCTTACTACAAGATAAATAAAGTTATAAATCTTTAGTTTAAAGCACATATGCCAAGTTCGATGTATTCTTTATATTCATGCTGATTTTCAAAAACTTTCATACCATTAAATTTAATGACTATTAAAAATTGTATGTGGTGTATCCATCAAGGTAAACTGACATATCATACACATTATAGTTTTTTTTTTTTTTATGTAATAGGTAAAAGTTTTACAAATATCATTAAGTTATTAATTCATAAATATCAATACTTTTTGGGGGACACACCACATGACATTGTTCAACCTGAAGCTTTTAAAAGCCCTCTAAAACAAAATCAATAGCTGCTACAATAACATTTTTTTGTAATAACATATGTTATATATTGTATAACATAACATATATATAACATATGTTGCTTTCTTTGAATAGCCATCAAAGGATGGTCAGTTTACAGGATGCAAAATGGTTTGAAGGATGAATGGTTAACACTATCCAGCCAAACCTTGGCCCCCTGGTATTTACAGTACATGATAATCTAAGGTATTTCATGCTACATGTCTATAAAACATGATAAACAAAAAAAATATATATAAAAAAAATATTAAAAAAGAATAGTTTTCTGGACAAAGACAAAGTTAAACCTGACATTTCACACATACCGCCCTTTCCACCCTGTCTGTTCTAGTGGGCTGGTTGCCCAGTGCATAATGGGGGGCTGGTTACGCACAGGGACACAGGGACACATCTGTGTGCAACATATCCCGGGGCAAGGCCATTTCTCCCTAACGCTACTTCAAGTCCAGTCCTTATAGCTCCAAGAGGTTGGCTCAGGAGTAGTGTGTGTGAATTTAAACACCGCCTCAGGGCACTTGGTTAGGCCCACCGCAGAGAAACACTAGGTGCAAATGTAAAAGTACTGGGTTTGGTTTGTCTGTTTTTATGGCAGTTAATTCACAAACAAGCCATTCAAAACTGCTTTAGCTGGGATGTTGTCATTTTCAATGTCAAGGAACAGAACAGATTACAAGTTTGTCACATTATAGTTGAATTTCTAAAAATGAGTGAAAAAAATTCTATTGTGTGAGAATTATGCTCGGGTGGAATCTGGGGGCCTATCGTGAATTAGCATCAAATGTAAATGTTGAGCTTTCTAATGATGGAAGGTGCAAAAAGGGATTCAAAATAGGATAAATGAATAAAACATCTTCAGTTCTTCCTCTCTCTCTTTCTCAGTTTTTTTTCTCCCTCTCTGACACAAAGTCAATGGCATGAATAATTCACTGCTCTCTCTCTCTTTCTCTCTCAGAGCCACGGGTGACCTTTCCCCACAGGAAGTGGAATCGAAACACAACAATGGGCCCTAAGCACAGGGGGATCCCAGCTAAGGAGACACTCAAAACACAGCGGGGATACAGAGAGCTTGCGGATCCCATACATTATACATTAATAAATTATTCAGTTACAGTCCCTAAAATTCACATTGAATAAATACAGCCACCCACATGCTGGAGGGAGAAGACCAGCAGAGAGGCTCCGGTCCAGATTGGCCCCAACATCAAACTAAACAGAAGTCTAAATTACTGCTCTGAATCATGGGGTAGTGTTTTTAGTCTGTATAGAATAATTTAATCATAAGTAGCTTATAGATTTAGTAGTATAGTTCTGCAATGCAAAACAAACAAGGGTGCCAAGTTTGACTCAGTAGAGGAAATTAAAATTAAATGTAATTAAATTCTATAATATCAAATATATAATATTTATTATATTTTAAACAAAAATAATTGCATCATTCTTTAATATATTAATATCTTTTAACCAATATACATCATTTATTTATTGAAATGTGCTGGGGTTTTTTTTTTCTTCTAATATGTCTGCCAGGATTTCAGACTTGTATAAACTTGTATAATTTGGTCAGAAGTCATGTTCAGAATAGCATATCATACTACTCCTACTGCAATTTCTGCAGTATACAGTATATATACTATGCACAGTATGCATATTTTATGAATAGAATATCTGTATGACCTATTAGGTTTGGTGAAAACAAATGTGCATTATGAAAACAGAAAACTGTGGGGAATATTGTCTCCCACAATGCAATGTAAAAGATCTAACCTTCCATTTTCCAGTGTTACAGATGAACTGGAAGTAATATTATTTAATTGAACTGCCAATATTCCCAAAAAAAAATTATAGAAAAACTGGATTAAAATGCAAAATATCATAAAATGCAATATGATAATTGTATGCAACTAGTTGAATTAAGTATGCAGCATTATAGGTCATGTGACAACAATGTCACATACTTTTGTTTGAATCATTAATTGTTGCATGCATTATGCATAGTTTCACAAGCTATTTTTAAAATTGAATTATGTATGCAATACAGACACTTTTATTTTAGTAAATAAATTAAATAGAAATTGAGACGTAAATAGACTGTAAATGAATGTCAGAGGAATAATTGCCACCTACAGAGAAAGAAATCTAATTAAAATATCATTATATGGAAAAACATGTTGACAACAAGCTGCATTTCTCTCACACTTTCTTCTTTTGCACCTGCAAACGAGTAGCAGAAAGAAGGAAGTGACATCAATGCCTTAGGAGTGGTCCATCCTGTCTGCCATTATGAGCTCAGGTCAAAATCTCATTTAGCAGGAAGCCCTGATCATCAGAGCTCCGATGTTCACTCACGCAAACACACAGAACACCTTAGCATGGTAAACAACCGTTCCCAGAGTAACATGAGCTCAACATACTGTCCTGATAAAACAAATCACTGAAAATCAATTTCAAACATCTGTGTCTCATGGAAAAGCTGAGATATGCTGTCAGTCGCAGATTTTTAAATTAGAACTTGAGGCATTTTCTGATCTCATTCATGCTGCTTTAAAAATAGTTAATTGCAAAATTCTAGAAGCACAGTACACTTAAACTCAGTTATAAGATACAACATGAACTAAAGCCAGGGTTAATGAGCCACCTAAAATCTGTTCCTGTAACTCAGATGCTAATAGGAAAGCTAAAGAGGCTGACTGATTGACAGCTGAATTCAGTCAGCTTGATTGACAGGTCTCTCACACACACTCAATCCTCTGTTCGAGGCAGTGAGGGAGACGGGGACACACAACTGCTACTTTTACCTTTTGTGCAATGCAAGAAAGTGATATCTCACCAGCAAAACTCAAAAGATGTGTTCAACAGAAACCAAATAAAACAGCATCGAACGGCAAGAAGGAGGAAAAGCCAGTGAAAGAAAGAAAGTGAGCTGATGTTTTAGTGAAAAGTAAGCTGAGACAGAGAGACGGACACGCTCACACGCAGACAAATGCACACGGCGCTTTAGGGGTCAACCAGGCGCATGATAGGATTTTCGGCAGTGAACTAGAAGTCGTTAACCGTATATTAACTTGGAGAGGTAGAGGGCGACACTGTTATTATCATCTTTCCTGGCTGGGATTAAGTGGGCCACACGCAGCCTGTCACAAAGAGCTGGCACTGAGAAAGCACGAGGAACCTCACAGCGCTACACTGACAAGCAGACGCATTCGAACAAGACACGGATATTCACCTCTTTTTCTCCTCTGCCTTTCACTCCTTGCTGATTTCTGCCACTCTTTCTCACACTAGCCACTAAAAGACTTTTTTTGCATTTCTTCTTTCTTCAATAGGCCAATCTGGACTGGATTAATTTAACAATGGTCGCCTCAGTCTAATTTGAGACAATCGTGTGCTGGGTCATAGATAGCGCTAATTAAACCGTTAATGTCACAGTAGTATCCTGCTGGTGTGGTCCGAACGGAACTCTCAGACGATTGCTCCATAAAGTATTTGGGCACTAAAGGGGCACTTGAATGAATGTCTTGCATTAGAACACATCTGTAAACAAATGATGGACATGTCTTTCACAGAACTAACATTCTTCATTTTTGCAATGATTTTAACAGAAGATTTTAGTGGAGGTTTGAAGTCAATATGAAGTTCACAAAGGAGTAACCACAGGTATTCAGCACATGAATTATGAAGATGACAATGTTTGATAACCAGTCGGGGGAAGTGTTTAAATATTATTCATTACTTTAGAACCATACAAATGAGATCATATGAAATAGCCACCAAATCGATAAAACATAAAGAGTAACGAATTGGCATGAGGTTGTATTGGACAAGAATGACAAATAAAGTCGCAATTGACAAATAGTAGTTCTTTGATTGAAAGATATAGTCCCAATTTTCAGAAATAATGCCAAATTATGAGAAATAAAAGTGCAATAACAATTACAAGCCACAGTGAGATAATGAAGTCAGTTTATATACATATATATATATATATTAGTGCTGTCAAATGATTAATCTCTATTAATCACATCCAAAATAAAAGTTTTTGTTTACATAATATATGTGTTTGTACTGTGTATATTTATTATATATATATATATATAAATACACACACATGCAGTATATATTTAGAAAATATTTACATGTATTTACATGTATATATTTATATTCATATAATTTATATTATATATAAATATATAAACATAACATATTTTCTTAAATATATACATGCATGTGTGTGTATTTATATATACCAAAAATACACAGCGCACACACACATATATTATGTAAACAAATATATACAAATATATATATATATTATTTATTTATTAAAAAAGGCTTCTGTTATATGGTATGCCAAAATTACACACTTCACCTTTAACAAGCTTCTTTTTGTGAAATGTTTTGCTTGAAAAGTGCTTTGGCTATCTTTCTTTGAAATAAATGTCACATAGTTTGATATTGTATCAACACTGAACCATTCCTAAATTTGTCCAAATTTGCAAAAATCAACATCAGACCTAAAATAATGTAAAAATTGTACTTGATCATATTTCTTACAAAAAGAATCATGATCATGCACAGCAAGCTAATGCGATTTGAGATCTATTTTGCCTGCACGCCGTGAACTTTTAGCTTAGAGCTGCACTTTTTCAGCAGGCCATTAAATGTAAAATTCAAGGGCATGGTGACCCATTTCCCTCCATCAGCTCTGTGAATGTTGTTTTGGTTAGAGAACAGAGATCCAGATGTTGAGCTCTGAGTGCTGAGAGTCAGGCCAGCCAAGAGAGGCTGAGAACCGAGTCTTGGGGGTACAGGAAGTCCCACGGTATCCACGAGAACTTTCACATTCCATTCTTCGCCGGCCCCTCTGACAGCTTCTGACATCCCTCAGCGTGGGCTCACCGCATCACCACAAGAGCCCTCGCGATCCCAGAGTGGATAGAGAACTACTTCCTCTAAGAGGGGAAGATGAAACATCCTAAAAGCCGACGGCAGAGCGTTCAAGTAACTTCTTGTGGTGTGTTAGAGAAACACACACCCGTTCTTGTACCCCTCCTGCACCAGAGGATCTAACATCACAGATATAATAGGCGGCTGGTAAGTGGAGATGTTTGAAACGGGGCGACAGGAAAGGATTTCGATTGACATGCTACCGTCCGTCGTGTAAAGCAACTACACAGCTCCCTTTGAATAAAAATAAAAACGTTCTCCTAACGCTAATTTTAGGGACACGGCTACTTATCCAAGGCTTTTTTTGGCACTCTGCACATAAACAGAAGTGAGATGGGAGGGTCTGGAATAAAATGAGACGTGAACAATAGACGTCCAGGGCTGCAGGGGTTGGAGTGGAGGAAGGTGGGGGTGGAGGGCCTGAACTGAAAGTGATTAAACCAAGAGGAAGAAAGGAGAAAGTGAGGAGGCGTCTATTAGATGTCAGTGTGCTTTGTGTCCATGTCAATGAGACGGGATTAAAGTATTGGAAATAATCTTACAGAGCCGATGAAAGGTCAGTTCGGGAGAGGGAGAGGCCGAGAGGAACATATGGCCCGGCTGAGGAGTCGCTAATGTTATACAGCACGTTAGAGACGCTAACACACACACACACACACATGAATGTGAGAGGGAGCGGTTCAAATAAAACAAATAAAGAGATCCAGATTAATAAGTATGAAAGGAATTGTTTTATATGTGGCGTAAATCGAAATGAATTCTGTGAGCGGTTATGATTTGTGGTATTCCCCCTGCCTGTGCGAATAAATCGAAAGAACTAACGACAACCTGCAGTCGGACGATTCGGTCAAATATATCCGTCGATAAACGGCGAGGGTGGATATTGTTTGTTTACAGATGTTGTTTACAATCCGAATCTTAGTAAATATGAAATTAGTTGTTTTAACAGCATAATAAGGGTTCATTAGTGTTTTTAACACAGATTTGGATTAGCTGTGTTCTTTGTGTATCTAATTAGAGCATCACTCTCAATGCAAAACCAGCAGAATTAGCCATAGCCAGACTAATTACTGGTGTGAAATCAAATCGGCTCGTTGAAAGAAGTGCGCACTAATGAGCCCTTATTAACCAAGCTAAATAACTCAGAGGGAAAAGGCGGAACTCGGATTTATTTTTCTTTAGGTTATGCATTTAGGAGAAATAATAAGTCATAATCGAGACGCTGTCATTGAGCTTGTGAGAAAATGTGTAGCTGCCAAGGATACATACCAAAATTAGATTGTTTTCTTATTTTTTTCACCTTTTTATTTATTTTTTTGTTCTTTCCTGCATGACCCATTTCTCTGGGCTTCAGAAACATGCGACGAGAGATCAGGAGTGACACAATCAGATCAGATCACAACATCCAAACACTCTCACCTTTATGACAAAAAAGAAAAAGAAAAAAGATTTTATATGCAAAGAAATATGTGTGGGAGGATTATTAAGTAGCACCGAGGGAAAAATTGCAGCACAAATGCATCACAATTCTGCATCAGTGCAGAGAAATTCATAATCAGAATTTTAAATAAATTGTAGTTAAAAAAGAACAAATATGCAGGACAAACAATACAGATATATATATATATATTTAAATCTGCAACATCTGCTACACTAAGTTGAAACATTTCTTTACGCTAAAATGATAGCGCAGAGGTTGGATATATGCCATGTCAAAGCACTTTCTAATGTAAAATAGCAGTGTTATAAATGCATTTACATAGAAAATACGATTGCACGACAATACAAATAATATATATGCACAAAAACTGAATTGAGAACTATTATGATTCCCTAAAACAAAACTGAAAAATTAGGTGCCTGAAGATTCCCTTCTATTTGGGAATGTAGTAATTTTAGATTTGATGGCCATGAAGTTACCAAGACCTTCTAGTGGGCCTTTTCACTGCACATGGGACCAATGCACATGAGATCCTCCAGCAGGTTCATCAGCCTGTGTTCATATCGAGCCTGTGTGCTCAGTGAGGTTTAAAGGCGCATGAGCGTGTATAAGCGAGCCACAGCTGGCTCCCAAGAGTTCTGACCCATTCTGGTCAAGTGAAGCATAAACTGTGTCGGCTACCCACAAACACGTGAGCCAGGTATGAAGGGGGGGGGCAGATCTGTTGTGTCCGAGCGCGGTCGGCTGAGCAGCTCCAGTCACACCTGAGTCCATTCTGCAGGAACGGGTCAGTGGCTGAAACCGAACAGCCACAACTGTCCAACTCCTTACTGACTGCTGTCTAAAACTGAAGTAAACAAGCAGAGCAGAACCGGGAGAGCCGATATAGTGGGAAAGCTTTTTTATTCTTCTCAGTGGGGTTTAATTTTCACAAATGAGCCTGAACGGTCTTTTGACAAACGTCACAAATCAACCTAGTCTGGTCATCTGCACACAATAACTCTTACACACCATTCCATGTGGTGTAAATCAAGTCATTTCCCCTTCGGCAATAGATTCTCACTGAGATATACCCTTGATTTGTGGCCTTTCCCAGTGTTACAGGCAGATTATGGAAAAAAGGCATCTTGGGAAGTTGGGAAGCTGCATATATTCCAGCAAAGGCCTTTTTAGCGATATCAAATGAAACGTGATTCAATGCTGATTTTCTTCAAATAGGCTAAGCAGCTCTTGATATGTTCACCTCATGTGCCTAAATATTGTCTCAAAGGAACGTTTAGCAATTTTCATTGAGCGTAGCAGTTGCAGCAACAATGGGAAAAAGATTGTTTTGTTCAATCCATGAGAACCATGACCTGTCAAAATAAATGCCCTTAGACGTCGGCTAATAGCTTCCACATTGCAAAACACATAACTGCACACAGCTAGCCTGAAGCTAACAACATTAACGGCAATGAAAACACTACCTCAAGGACTGTGAAATTTTTAGCGCTGCTAAGAATCCTATTAGCATTAATGCTAACATTATTACAACAACAATTACATCATTCAAAAAGGATGCAGGGTTTAATTTTGGATTTAAAGAGACGAATGTTAGGTGAAAGAAAGCGATGCCCCGGGGGATCGAGAGAGATGGCGAGAACAGGGTAGCGAGGATGAGGGGGGGCAAGGGTCTCTGGCGTCTATTGTTTCACAGCCCATTATACATGTGGGTTTGATTAAGACAGAATAAAAAGACCAAGAACACTGTCTTTTTTTACTTCTTATGGGGGAACCATAATCCAGAACCGGGCCAGATCTCAATTTGAAATACATACCATGTAGATATTATCTAAATTGCTTACATGTTTACTGTCAAAAATGTTCTCAGGAGAAATTACTCACTAAACACTTTTAACACAAAGACTAGCCTTTGACTAAAGCCTTTAGGCCTGTAATTTACTCAGGCAAAGAAGCAATAAAAAGCACATTAATATCAAGTGTTTGGGCTCAGCCAATCCTGAACCCACAACAAAAAGAACATGGTGAAAAAATAGCTGCAAAAGAAACAACATGACAGAGCATTTAACTAACAAGTGACTCAAACGTACACACACAACAGACCGTGACGGCCGTAAGACTCCAGCGTGTCCTGAGAACTGCTTCAAAAGCGACGTCAACCACCGCCTCAAACAGCATGACGATAACAATGAAAGTATCAGATGTTTTCAGGAACACAAACAGTGTCAGGAAGTGTTAATGAGGGAGAGTTTCCTACCTGTCGATGATGACGGGATCCGAGGGTGTCTCGTTGCGGTTCCCGCAACTCTTTTTGTCACAACAGCGGCTGAAAAAAAGAAAATATCACTTTAAATCATATTTTAAGTCAAATCTAAACCACCTTTTTTGTCTGTTATTTTAGCAAGTCATATTTTTCATGTCTTTGTATTTTGTCTATTAAGATTTATGCACAATTCTATTTTTAAACACTCAAACATACTCAACGTTAGAACCTCGATGTAAATGCTTAGATATGCAAGCTAGACTAGATTTTATCCAACAGTCATTTAACTCAAAAGTCAGATAGTTAAAGGGGAGGGGTTTAAAAGAGGGCTTGGTGACATCACTCAAAAAGGAAATTCATTGCAGAGGCTTAAAATTTAATAGATGAAGGACCTTTTTGTCTTCTGAATAATTTTAACCTATGAATCTTGCACAATGACATGTATAAAGAAAGCAATTAGAGTCAATATTTGATGTCTTGTTGACCTAACAGCTAAACTGTAACTCTATCGCCACCTTGTGTATTGGAGTTTGTTACCGCCACATTAACACGTTAAGCACTTTCAATGGGACTGCTAGACTTTCACTAGTTTAGCAGAATGACGAGAGGAGAATTTAAGGTGTGTGAGGGGCTTCAGCGGAGGTTTGGAGACCACCGGCATCACATTTCCACCGCACAGATGGCAGTATGACACTGAATAAGGGCTGGGGACAAAACTGTCACATGACACCCCTGGCATTGTCCTTCCCCCTTCAGTTTTTCTTCCTCTCACAACTCTCTCTGCTTCCACCCTCCCACCTCACGGTTTCTCTTGTTACCTCATTCCCAGCTCCCTATTTTCTCCAATGACACAGTTTTTAGACGTATCAATAGACTTTATCATTCATTCACGGACTACAAACGTTCAGATCGTATCATGAGATGTACCATGCTTATTCATGAGGATATGTGATTTATATAATACACTTCTTCAGGTATGCATGATGAATGTCTTTCTTTAGAAACTCATCATGAATAGAAGACTAAAATCTCTCTATCCCTCTATCTACATCTACATCTCTATCTCTCTCGCCCCTCCTTTTGCAAGGCTTCCTCAACTAGGTCAGTGTCCTCCCAAAGGACTGGAACAAGGGATTGCAGTGCCTCTGTGTGTGTGTGAATATGTGTGTGTGTGTGTGTGTGTGTGTGTGTGTATTTATACAGTGCAGGAAGAAGATTTGTAGGAGCCTAATGATCAAATCCGGCAGCGCCCCTAGGAGACACGGTTTAGCTCCTGATACACAGAACCTTGAGCATTCAAATTTATAGATACACATTCAAAACAATTAAAGAGAAATATTGTTAACTACATTTTTGCAAAACTCAGTGGCATGATGCAAGAGTGTTGGGGGTGGTTGACAGTGCGTTGCTGTTGCAGTTTTTTGTGGTTAATTGGTCAATGATGGGTCAGTATTCATGTTGTTCTCGTCTGGTTTTGAAAAATGTTTACACATTGCAAAAAAATTGTTACGTTTAGTAATAACAACTTCAAATTTACAGTTTTTTTTGTTTTTGTTTTTTGTTGAGATATCCAATCTAACTAAACTAAACTTATAATTTTACGTCAAGCATGAACACTTTAAGTTGAAACAACACATTATAACTTATTCCAATGTTGAATTTTAAGTTGTAATACCTAATCGCAGCAATTATGTTTTTACAATAAAGGATTAAATCAAATGTAACGACCATAAAATGCTGTGTGATATAACCATCAAGTAAAAAGAAAAACCTTATTTTCCTAAACCTTTAATGAATGTGTACACAACTTTCAAAAAATAATAATATATATAAATAAATATTTAATAAATATATGTAATAAATATTATCTTTTAGATCACTTTTACCTTGAAAAATATTCAAAATATAGAAATATCATGGATTATAAATATCATTGTTTTGAGGAGTTACACTACATGACATTTTACAACTTATTCTAACAATGCCTTGTGATAAAAAGATCAACATTTCCAATATTTTAAAAGACTTTTTGACCTTAACACAGCCATAAAGGTCTTCAAGAGTACTCGCTGCATGTTGGTTGCACCACATGACATTTTTTTTTATATTAATAACCAGCGAAGAATTTCTGTCTCCAGTTTAAAAAATAAAATAAAATAAAATTACATTAAAACATGCTCATCAAAGAAATATACATATTAAAGTCATTGCATATATGTGTTGCATTTTTTATATATTGTTTTAATGAATTAATAGATCTGGACCAAAAAAATAAAAATAAAAACCTGACACAATATTGACCCTAATATCACATTGCTACTTCATGTGGTTGCTATCGAAAATAAGTTATTTGAGGTTAGTAGTATAATATAACACTTATAGAGTTTATATATTTGAACAAACACTTAACACTAAGTATGAAAAATAATAAACACTTGCCTCAGCAAATACAACTGCAAGTAATTATTGCTTGCCTATATTAGCTTATTGGGAGGTTGGGAAGGTTGTAATCTTTTTCCTGATCCTCTTCAAGATCGTCCCGTAGGACACCCAAAGGAAATCACATCTTAGATCTTAACGCTTCCTTCCTGATGCAGCTTTTGAAGAAATGTCTAAATGGGCTCATGTAATTAGCAGGATGTTGTCGGCTCTGTCAACGTTGGAACGTGGCTATCATCACACACCTCCAACATATGTTTCCTTTTCATGATTCCTTTGATTCATGACATTGGATTTGTGTTATGACAACTTTAGTCTTTAGAAGAATAATTTTGGCCAGTTTCAGGACAAACAACATCCTGAAACACATTCTCTGTTCCCCCCCCCCAGTTTGTTAAAATGATAGGAATAAGCACTTTTGTCCCACACTTGCAAGCTGGCATGGCACCATATGGCTAATGGTGGTGCGTGGCAATTAGTGGAGCTGATTAATGGTGAACAGCCTAATTTTCTGCTTATAATTGCGGCAGCGTTTGAAGGTACACATACAGGCTATCGCACGCACACATACACGATTGCCTATCAATGCTGATTTGGCAGGTGGGGGGTGAAGACTACAAGGGTTTGTGTATACATTAGCTGTCAGTTCTAACAGTAAAAAATAAATAAAATTGGTTATTTTTATTGCAAAAGTGCCTATATAACACCTTTAAGTTGCGTGATGCAG
Organism: Schizothorax lantsangensis; assembly: GCA_027422415.1. Taxonomy (NCBI): domain Eukaryota; kingdom Metazoa; phylum Chordata; class Actinopteri; order Cypriniformes; family Cyprinidae; genus Schizothorax; species Schizothorax lantsangensis. Next base: position 6,959,067 of record CM049859.1, read on the forward strand.
TGCTGATAAAACCTGCCATATATTTCATAGATGCCACGTGAGCCAGGGCACATTTGTTAACGGAGCAGACTGAATTTTCAGATTGAGTAATGAGTTTCTGCTTGTCCTAATTAACCAGGCATCAGGGTGATATTCATGGGGGGGGAGGTTACAAGGGTGGGCGGCACTGTTAAAATACCACTAAAAATAGGCGCGAGTCGATCATCACAACCTACTTTAAAGCAAATTCATCTTTGGATGTTAATTAAATACATAGCATTTGATAGAAAAAGTCATCTTCTACTTGTTTTTTCTCTCTCTCTCTCTCTCTGTTGTTCACTAGGGGTTTGTGAGTTTGACCTGGATAGTATTAGTATGAATTGAAACAGAATACAGCACTAGAGTGTCCCAGGCAACAGAGTGAAGTGACAAGCAGCAGGACATTTTGATGGTCAGAGCAGAATCTCATTGATGATAAAATACCCCATGTAATCAAAATCTAAAGCTGCGTCCGAAATCGCAAACTTTGCGAATGTTAGAAAAGAATGTTCTGTATAGCATGAACATATGTAGTATGAATGAAATCCAGATGTACTACATCCGCCATGTTGTCACTGTCATGTGACTTACAGCGCCAGTTGCGTCTCTTCACTGTCATTCACATCTCCTCTCCTGTGGCCTCATGGGATAGTAAAGCATCCATCAGATGTGTATTTCAGAATCTCAGCGGAAATTTTCAGGTACGTTTTGCCTACAGTTTTATGAGTACTGTGAATTCGGACATAGGCTACTACTCATTCCATGTGCTGTTTCTAGTATACTACATAGCAGGGAAGTAGGCATATTTGAAACACAGAGTGAGTTTTTGCGGCAGTCCATGTTTTTTAGCTTTGAGGCTTGCTATGTGCTAGTGTACTCCCAAATAGCAACTTTAGAGTGGACTAAAAATACAAATGACTTAATATTAATGACTTGAATGATTTTGTTTGCAGGATTATGTCATTTATGTCCAAAAAAATGCTCTCTATAATCAGAATGTCTCTGTCCGCTAATACCACCTGCCTGACTAGAGTTAGCACACAGCAAATTATGGTTTTCCAGTGTCATGAACAGTTCGCCCATTGAGTTGAATCTGCCTAGGACCCCTGAGGGTAGTAGTCTGTAATGCCTAATCAAAAAATAGTATGTATAAAATCAGCTTGAAGAATGCTAATACTCTATTAGTTTTCAAAACATAAGTTAAGTAAAACACAGAGAAAGAATGAGAAGTGTTTAATTGAACAATGTATATATTTGCTGTTATTTCTGTAGGATTTTTAATAAGGCACTGAATAAAGCACCAATTAAAAGTTATTTCAGCCAGTGGAATGGACTGAATTGTTATTTATAATTATTATTTTTTAAAAAAATGTGTTATACAGTTTGATGGGTTTTTAAATATCAAATATGTTCTGATTTGCTGTGATTTTCAGCAGGACATAGGAATCACTTGGAAACTTGTCGCATCGCACCTGGTTGGGACAAAGTTTAAAGGAAAAAGTCTCACCTGCACATGATTTCATGAGTCAGGAGCACACGGCACATCTCCGGATTCTTGTCCTGACCTTCATATATGATGGCCTTTGAACAGAGAGGAAAAAAGTCAGTGTTTGGACTCGCACAGGCTTTATTCAACACTAGAATGAATCTTTTGGGCAATCAAAATTAAATGAAGCACATTACATATGAAGAAATATATATTTTAGGAAATTGAGTCTGACCACACAACATCCCAAAAAAAACATTTCCTCCACTTATCCACCCTCACATTCAGCTATGGATTCACAGAAGCCAATTCCACTTGAGAAACACGCTGCGAGGAGGCGTAATTCTGCCTTTAAAGCCTGTTGGCCTGGTCATATTTAATAAATATCAGCATGTGTCGTGGGGAATCGTCTAAGCTGTTCCAATATTTCTGGACAGGCTGTCCAGAGCTCTGGCTCCACACAGGACTGTGGCTCATTACGTAAAGGAAAACAGAAGGTGGGAAATGAAGAAGGGCTCATTGTTTCACTTCTAGCTCAAGTAATTACTCTCCCTACAGGGCTTGGGACTGAGGTGGGGTAACATGTGGTAGAGGCTGGGATGTACAATAGCACCAGCTCCGAACGGTTTGAGGGATGGGTAACAAGCCGAAGAACACCTGTTGTAGGTGGAGGAGATGATACGAAACGTAACTGGCTGCTCAGATTCTAACGAGCGGGAGAGATAATGACAGTGATTCCTATGGATAAGAGGAAACATATTTAGCAAAAATTATACAGCTGAATGTCAAAAGGAAATACTGTTCGCAAATTTACTTCTGTAATATAGCGTCGCAAGACCGTTTTTATTGGGGCACAATCCCCTGTGAAATGCAGCTGTATCAAAATTTTACTGATAAATAGGCCTAGTTATTTGTCAATGGGATTCAAATATACCAGCAATATTTCAGCAATCATGTTGTGTGTCTTCTATCAACTATTTAGAATCAGAACTAACATGCCAGATTTGCAAAAGAATCACTCTTTTGATCTAATTGGTCATACGGGTTTGCAAAAAGATCTGAAATTGTTTGCGATTCAGTTTGACGAATTCGGACAGTTCACTTACGCACTGAATCATTTGCCACGGTTTCTCACACTGAAATCGTAATGCATATTTTATAAGATAAGAAAAAATGAGCGCTGACTGAGGGTGGATATTTACCCACTATCCACTCAATTTAAGAAACAAAACGTAATGTCTTCTATCGTTTGTCAACGAACTACTCTGTACTGCAGGTAAAGACGATTTATCCATTTATATCCAAAACAGTATTTCGAAAAGACACCATATCACAAAAAAAACACAATAAAGCTCTATTTAGTTATACTTGCACGCTAAACGTAAAAAGAATCAAACAAACAACGTGACTGTTCTTGTTCGATTCACGAGCAAATGATTCTTACGAACTGCTTTTTGCTGAGGCAAAGTATACGGCGTGACTAGTGTAGTTTGATTCACAAACAAATAAAGTTTTATGAGCCAGTTCTTTTTAGTGTACCTATCAACACATACAGTGCGACAAGTGTGATCCAATTCACAACTCTTATGAGTTGATTGTTTTAAGTGATTCAGCAACATACAGCACGACCAAGTCTGAGCCCTGGGCCTGAGCAAACGATACTTATGAGTTAATTCCTCAATCATATACATACAATAACAGCCAGTCTAGCTCAACAGCAAACGGCTATAGAGCGAATGGCTCAAGACAGTTCATTTAATGATCCATTCAAACGAATGAACGAATAACTCAATGAATCAGTCAGAGTGGATTGTGAATCAAGATCTGACTCACTTACTGATATTTGGGTGATGTCAGTCTCCAAATGAAGTTTTGTGTACGTCAGGACAGGTTAAAGAAATCTAAACATAATTTTTTTTTTTTTTCAAATTTGAACATAATTAGGCTACACTATCAGTCAAAAGTTTGGAACAAGATTTTTAATGTTTAAAAACATCTCTTATACAAGGCTGCATTTATTAATCAGAAATACAGTAAAACCGTAATATTGTGAAACATCATTACCATTTAAAATAACTTATAATATGCTGATTTGCTGCTCAAAAAAAACATGTATTATTATTAAATACAATGTTGAAAACAGTTGTGCTGCTTGATATTTTTGTGATACTCTACCATTAAAACGTTTCAGGTCATTTTTTTCAGAAATTAATATTTTTATTCAGCAAGAATTCATCAAAAGTGACAGTAAAGATATTTATAATGTTACAAAATATTTCTATTTTAAATAAATGCTGTTCTTTTGAATTCTCTATTTACTGAATAATCTTTAAAAAAAGAAACATGGTTTCAACAAAATATTACAGAGCAAAATCTATTTTCAACATTAATAATTATAAGAACCATTATTAATAATTAAACACCAATAATAATCAAACACCAAATATCATATTAGAATGACTTCTGAAGGATCATGTGACACTGAAGACTGGAGTAATGATGCTGAAAATTCAGCTTTAATGTAACAGGAATAAATTACATTTGGAAATATATTCAAATGGAAAACAGTTAGTTTATGTTTCACAATATTACTGTTTCATATGACAGTATTTATCTCTTCAATTCACTCACTCATCTTTTTCTTTCATTTCTGCATCTCTCACTCATGGGTAAAAATGTGAAGTGCCTATGCGCTCACTGGCATACGACCTACGCTAGCATGTGACGTGCCAAACCATCAGTGGCGTGTGGCACAGGGGCGGTGGGGGGAGGCAGGAGGCTGGAGGAGGTGGGTGCGAGAGAGCAGTTGGGATGCCAGACTGGAGCACGGTGCACCATCTGGTACGGCCCCCCAATTTTCTCCCAAATTTTCTCGGCTTTGCTCTCACCCCTCCTTAACACAAAACACAGCTCTGCCAGGCTGGCAAAGCCTTGTGTGTCCCCCCTCCTCCCCGAGCCGAATGTTGGACATGGTATGCCATTCCGAACAGTGCCGCGTTTGACTACGCCAAGCGTGTCACCTTGCTAAGATTCTGGGATCTCGTTCGTAGGCATACCGACTGGCAGCGAATCTGTCCCGTTACGCACAGTCATTACTCTCTGCCATGTAACGGAGGTGTAATTCAGCAAGCCTGTCCAGCATCAAAAAAGTTTGTCACATTGACCTTAACTGGAAAAAAACACTGACGCAAAGTTCTATCTACCAAGAAAAGGGTAATTTGACAGGAGAAATATCCAGAGACAGACGATACATTGGCTCATTGTTTGATGTCTTTCAGATGTACTTTACATTATACAAAGGCACTGAAAGCGATATTGTTACAGCCAGTGCTGGAGTTGGCAAGCTCGGAGCATTTGTTCAGATGGTTTTCTTTCACTTTGAGGGAATGGGGGCCAAGGTCTTCTAGAAGTACACAGCATGCATCACTGTCTGCCAGCCCGAAGACCTGCTTCATATTTCTATCTATAAACACCAAATCTATCTTCGCCCATTCTGGCTGAGCTGTGCTCAGGAACAGCGGTATTCTTCACTTGCTTTAATGCCTTAATAAAATATTATGAATCTATTATAAAAAGTCATTCGGGTAATATCCCACCATTAAAGTCAACAATTTATCCTACTTATTTTATGAATGCACATTATTGTTTTTTTAATTTAATATTTATTTTATTTTATTTGATAAGTTATTTCTCACATAATATAATTTTTTTATATTTTAAAAAAAAGCACAAAGCACAAAAATGAATAGAGTAAAAATCACAGTGCATTAAAATTAAATGTTTTGTATTACAAGTTTTACTGAATTTTTAAATATGCAAATGAGGAAATATCTCATTAAATATACACTAATTTGCATACATTTGCACAACAGAAATCTGAATATAGCCAAAATCAGAATATTTATTTATTTATTTCAGGTACAGGCTTTCACAGAGAGGATCTTTCTTTTTATGAATCATATCATATTTTCCACAGGCAGGGAAATAAAATAAAAAAACTTTTTAGTTATATAAATCAAGCAAATGATATAAACAAAACCTTCTGCAAACTTTTAGTATATAGGTAAAAATAAAACGGTAAAGGTGGATGTAAGTGCTACTGACGTCGAGACTTCTGGCTCAGAAAGAGAAAGCCTTTAAAGATATGTATTGTAATTAAAATCTACAGATGAAAGTGTAATAAAATAAACACTTAAAAGTGTAATTTGAATATTTCTTTCCACTAGTCTGAAACAAGACTTTTATTATGGAAGTTTAATAGTCCAAAATCTCAAAATTGTCCAGTGCATGAAACAGTTATTTTTGTCACAAATTCCTCCAGTCATACAAATGGAAGTGACTCATATAAAGATTAATTAGTCTTTGTATATTTTGTTTGTATTAAGCGCTTTCCAAAGGGAAATTTTAAGTTACCGGCTCTTAAAGTGTGCCATCTTGATAACTTTTAAATGCCTTGGCTGCTTTTACTGCGATCAAAGAACAGGAAGCGCTGTGATAAACGCAGGAAATAGTTTCTTTTTGATTTAGAAGGAACATCAAATGTGCAAAGGTGGCGCGTAAAAAATTACCCTATGTTAATGTTACAAGTGTGATATTTAGGGCAGTTTTAACTGCGTGCCAAAGTGCGAGAAGGGCACATTAATAAGCATGCAACATTCATATGCCTTGTAATACATATTTCATCTCGCCAAGCACACTTTTCATACTTCATCCAGCGTTTTCCTCAATGGCTTTGATGTGACGCCTGAAATCGAAGGCAAGTAAACAAGACGCTATAAATACATGGAAACCTACTTCCTACACAGTTGGCATCATCTGTTAGCATGCCATTAAAACACGGCTGCCTTTTTTCTCAGGCCACTGCGCTACCTTTAAAGAGGTGCTGTCTTGGCAGTGATTTCACTCTTTGTTCTCCCACACACACAGAAGCGTTCACATACACGAATAAGTATCTCACCCCACCCCTGATCAGCTGTTCAGACATAAAGCCTGAGAAACAAGAGAAGAGGAAGTGGGAGCAAGAGCTGGGCAGGCAGACAGACAGGAGAATAGACGCAGGGTTTCTAGAGACAGCTAACAGACATCTGAGGGACTTCTAGACGGTGCAAGAATTTGAGCAGGAGAGCAGGGAACAAAACAAGGCTGAAAAGAAGAGACTTGTGGAGTGGATGGGTTAAAAGAGTGATAAAACAAAGCTACAGTACATGAAAAGAAATGTGTATTGCCAAGCCAATCACAATGCATTTTGCATTTGACCTGCCTTTGGAGGGCGGGGTTTTGGAGAGAGGGCGTGGTCTGATTCACCGGCTAAGTTTAGCTCAAGCTCAAGTTAACTCGAGCTAAACAACGAACATCTCGTTCTGCATCTTAAAAACATAAACAGTCCAGGAGGTAATGAGAGAGGAAAAGGAAAAGTAGGAAAGATTAGGGAGGAACGTGGGAGGTCTGCTGTCTCTGCACTATGTTTGTCAGATGTGTCGGCGCTGAATCTGCTGATCACAGTTTTAACTGTCAAACTCACACCTAAAAGCCCCATCACGTCCCCGGCTCCTCCTTCTGTACACCATTAAGAGTTACAATCCCAGTATAAAGGTGTGATTATTTTCGCCAAACCTGTTAAGTGCAAATCCCGCCCCACTGCCAATTCTAAAGATTTCATTTGTCACGTCAGTCACAGTATTTACTGTCTACACAAATACTAATGCCTAACGTTAACCTTGGTATAGCATCGATAGCACATCCTGATAAAAAAAAACATTACTGCTTGTCATTTCTGAACTCTGAACTCAATCCAGGAAGTCTGAACTTTTCTTGACAGGTGACTAAGTGATTGAGTTGACCAATGAAAACTGAGGGGCGGGGTTTGCACTTTACCATTCCTTGAATTAGCATGCTAGAATCTTAGAATGTGAAGTATTCTTCCCTCAACCACCTAAACTCAAGTATTCTGGGTTAAATACAAGTTGAAAGCATGAAAAACTAAATAATACAAAACAAAACAGAAATGCGCTACAGCTCAGCATGTCAGATTCGGAGCACGTATGCTAACCGCTAGGCCCCTGCTAAAACAACAGATGCAGTAAATTAGCACTATAGCTTGAAATGTAAAACAGTGAGATGTTTACGGTATCTGCTGAATCTAATAATTTGCCTGTGACAGTAACTACCAAAATAACAAGCATCTTCATGCAACTGTTGCGCAGTTGCAAGAGTAAATCAGTCTCGCCACAGAATAATAAGCTCTGTACCCGCAGTATAACAGCAAATCTGGACACTAATTACAGTCCAAACTAAAGCTGTTTTAGCTGTTTTTTCCACCGTAACATAAACAGAGTGTAAGTGTTTTAGCCTTGCTAGCATTGCGAAACACAGTAGCAGCCTCTGTGATTAGCATTTGTTCCCACAGCCACTTAGAAAGTAACAGTTTTGCTAACAAATTCAAATCAGCGCTGCGCTCTAAAGTTGTGGTGTTCAGTGATTCGGCCAGGAATCCATGCGATTGGGAATTTCGCGCAAAGGTCACAACTTGGTTTGAAAGTGACTTTCTGTGTGAGCTGGGCGTCGTTCTTCGTTGACGATAGACAATGGACCTTTCGGCCTGCAAAATTTCATTAATGTCGCACCTTAACTCACTCCACAGCCCAATAACTAGCATCTCAGGACTGCTTCTGAGTGATTACAGAAGGCCGACGGGGATATAGAACATCACAAAAGATTACTCAGGTCGTCTGTAACCCGATAACGACTGCCAGCGGAGTAACATCCGCACTCCCTTCTCAAGAGTGTCTCCTCTTCAGTCTGAAAGCTTGTTTTTAGCCCGAGCCGCAACATGGGCCGAGACACCTATAGGTGTCCTGTGGTCAGCTGGTCTCCAGGTCTCATTTCACCCTCTCAACAGGTCTGACTGCCCCAGAGCGAAACCACATCTGATCCTGAACTCTCTCTCGCTCTCATTCACCTGAGGAAATCAAAGACAACAGCCGACCAAGCTGTTGGCGCGATAAATATATCACTCGCTAAGGTGCTTTTTGAGCTGTTACAAGGTAACTAGCTGTCTTGTTGTTGAAGAATGGGATTTGATATCCTCCGACTGCCGTTACACATGTTCCCCAATCTTTAAGTGTAGTTCTAAGCGGATCCCTTTAGCGAGTGATTTAACCATAGGTTGTCTTCACATCTGAAAGTTTCCCGCACACAATGCGGCAGCAAAGGGGATCGCAATCTCATTCCTTGTGACTTCTATTACAAGTGTTGTAATACCTGCGTGAAAATAATGAATACAAGTGCTAAATATATTCCGAGAAGACTGACATGAAAACTGCCGGCAAACAACTACAAAAGATTTGTGAGGGGGAAGCCGAGGCGTCTGGGTGATTATTTTTTAACTTGACACTGATAAACAGCGCTCTAGCGACACTTCGCTCAAAAGTGCCATGTCCTCCCACGAAGTGCAGCAAAGCAGATAGTTAGGAAACAACAGCTCTTCTACCTACTGCCAGACTAGTGCTGTCAAAGTGGCAGCTACTGGGGTTTAATGTGCTTTGATGTTTCCCACCACGCAACTTAGGCGGGAGGGAGAGGGAGCTGCCGCCCGCAGGTAAGTTAGCGACCGTTAGAGAAGTGTAAAGAGCCTAGCGTGGAGCCTTTCTCAGTTTGCAGCAGGCGGCTAATAAACACGGATATGTTTCTCTTTGACAAAAGCTAATCACTAATTCCCATGACATGCTAATTAGGGCTGATCCAAGGTCAGAAAAAAAAAAAAAACACTAGTTATAAACCATCCAGACACTAGCCCAGGGCCACACATGTCTTCGGTGACAGATAAAATCAAACAGGAAACAGGAAACAGGCAACACTAATAATGTAGATCTGCTGTATTGTACATACTAGAAATGAAACAAGCCAGAGTTCAGAAGAAAGCAGCAGAGCATGACATGTGAACCACACCAACGGGCAACACAAACATGTTCACGAAAAGGCTAGAAAGGGCTATGCAATGTGTAGCAAAAAAAAAAAAAAAATGATGAGAAAAATCTGAAAAGAAAATATGGGTGCCCTAAAAATACACTCTATGCCGCACAGTTAAACACCAAACAAACTTTCAAACCGTCGAGCACAAAAAGTCCAAAAGAGGCCACAGGACATCCTATGATGCATGTGAAAATGTGACACTGCCCCTGGGAGATACGCATGCTCTCCGCTGTGAGATTCATCTGTACGGGGCACAAACAGTTCAACCCTTAGCATGTCCTGATGCCCCAACGTGTATGAATTAGCCTCTGGTGACATGCGCAGATGGTGGTGCACGGGACGAGATGAACCCTTACCTGTTTAGTCATGGAGTCAATTAGTCTTACATAAAAATCCTGCTCTGTTCTGATGCCTGGAACACACAGAAACTTGACATCAGCATGTGCTTTTCATTACATTTTCCACAAACACATTCACGATCATTATCTCTAAATCAGCCATTGCAATGCACTGTAATTGCACCAAGCATAATGCTCCTGAAATAACACAAGCCTAATTGTATTGTAATATGTCCACATATTAAATTAACAATATATGCTGTATATGTATATATATTTATAGAGGAAGATATATTAAATAACTAAATAACTATTATTTTTTAGAGAAGATATTTTGTGATGGAAAAATGTATAAGTAGCCTAATTATAACTTTAACACTGAATATGTCACATATCATGAATTAACAGTTTATTTACTACTTTCTAATTCAATTATATAGCCTAGCAAATTATCCTAATTTATATGGTTAATTCTTTATGAAAACACATGATGCATGATTGAATTTAAAAATGAATATACTTAAGTTTAATTACTTCAATTAAAATCTAAATGGTGCCAAAGTCACGACTTGCTATGAGTTCATTGCTTTTCAACCACTTTGAATTTAAATACTGATGAATAAAATCAAAACTCAAAATGACAGAAATGATTGCGATGGAAACTAGTGATGCAAACGTTTACAAAAGCACTGTGCACAATACGCTTGAGAGGTGGCAGAACTAACAGCTGGTTAATTTAGAAACTGACCAGATGACAAATGATAGACAGGCTGTCAGATTACACACTAATGAACATGATCAATTCACACTCACTCCAAGAAAAACACATTAACAATTAATATCGCGTGGTTGGAAATGGGGTTCTAATTGATTTAAACCTTGAGTGAATTATTAATGCTTTAAAATCAAACTGATTCATTGTGAAGAGTTATGCTTTGATTTGAAGAAAGTAAATGAGAATTAGTTGGTGTCACTAATCACTGATTGCGTTTAATTGTTCAGACAGAAACAGTCTCGATCGGTTAAATTATTGATTTAAATCACTGGCAATCTTCGTCAAATGGAGATCTCTAATGACAGCACCTGCTATCGTTGCTGTTTTAGTGTAATGAATTGCAAATCATGATCAATGAAAGTGCGCAAACTCAAGCGTCGTGCGCAAAGGAGCATGTCTTACCGTTGCTGTAGAGAAGTTGCAGTCTGTAATGTATGCCATTGTTTGTCTTTTCTCCTGTAGTCTCCTGAGCATGAAAATAATATAACAACAGGTCTCAAAATCATACGCAACATAGGTACTAATGAGAGGAAAGTTACTGCACTTACAAAATGATATCGTTTGGGCCTGTTCAATAAAATCAGCTGGAGCGCAAATACTGTTTTTCTATAAATAAATAAAAAAACATAGCGTGTGTATAGCTAAACAAAACGGAATTATTAATTGAATTTAATGTATGAGGTCAAATTAATTTATTCTTAGCTGTATTATGTTATGTCACTGAGTACTACATATAGCTGGTCAGTTATAGCATTATAGTAAGTTATAGGCCATTACTGATATTACTTAGGCTATATAACACTGTTTTATTATGTCTACATGCTACATGCATATAAATGCATGGCCTAAATTTTTATAAACATGTAAATTTTGCTCTATTAGGCTGGTTGCAAAATTATTTTAACGGCGGCTGAAAAAATACAGGTTATTGAGTTTTGAAGGCATGCAAAATTAACAAACCTACTCGCGGATTTTATTTATAAATGTAAGAAATGCATATTAAACCTTAAGCTTAAATTTTAAATGAATTTGTATTAGCAATGATCATATTAAATAACTATTTAATTTAAATAACTATCCGATTTCATTCCTAAAATGTTTATTTCAAGGTAATATTGCAATAATTTTGATTATACTGATCACATATTATTTCAAAAGGCCATATTCACATGTTAATTATTTCAGCGGTTTTCAAATGTGCATGATTTTGCTGTTTACTAGTCACATAATATGCACATTTAAAAATAAAAAATATAAAAGCACATGCGATCGTATTTAGTGCTCCGGTGACATCGTGGTGCTGAAAATCAGTTTATGAAGAAGCTCGTTCAGGAAACTCACCTTCTCTTTTTCCACAAATCCGACAAAAGAGGTTCTCTCAATTTCCACCGGCTGTCCTTGTCGGTCATAAAGGGCTAAAACGAAGTGGAAGAAGTTGGATTTGCGAAGATTTGAGGGCGGCTGTTTCTCGAAGTGCGCCCGGGCCAGTCCCACTCCACTGCGGGGAAGACACGCAGAAATGCCCGTGTTAAAAACATCCTTCAGATATTACACGTAGATGTGTTATTGAAATAAAATGGATGTTTAATTTCTAGTCCCACTGATTGGAGAATTAAAAAATGCCTATACATGTGTACATGCGAAATCTTAATTAATTTATAATTTTTATTATAATTATTATTAGGCTATTATTATTATTAGGCAATTAGTATTCTTATTATTTCTCAGCAAGTTCAATCCAGTGGTCTTAGGACCTCCAGATGTGACTGCATGCAAAAGAAGGTGAGCTTTGGCAAAGTACCCAAACTTTGCATCCAAAGGAACTCATCAAAGCTCACTAAACGACAAAGAAAAGCGCATCAAAGGCTTAATCCTCCACAATCCGGATCGAGTTTCCTCAAAACAAACGCCAGCAGCACGATCGGTCCACGCTCCGTGGGAGGTGATCGCAGTCGCAGCCCCGGGGGTCTCTTACCTCTGCGCGGCCGTGTTCGCATCCAGCACCCCGGCGCCTTGCATCCATGTTCGGACTGCGTTCATGCCGGCTCCGATGGGCTCCTCTTTCAAAATACTCCCACTCCTTTGGATGCTCTCCTGAATCCCAAACATGAAACCGGGATCTCTCGCACTCTCTTCCCGTTGGTAGTGTTCTCAGGTGCCCACCTCCCGTGCGTAAAAGAGAGAGTGAGAGAGCGCGCGCGCTTGAGAGAAAGAGAGAGAGAGATGGGAAGGAGTTTGGAAACCAGGACAAGATCCCGGTGTCACCAAGACGCAAAGTGGAAACAAAAAACAAGACGTCTTTTCTGTGCTGCTGATAATGTTTCCTGGGAGCAGCTGGTGCGATCAAGCAGATCTCATATCAAATGTCATCATGACCTAACAACTTTTCTCCTCTTGTCTTCTTTTTCCGATTTTTCTTTGTCAGGACAAAAAAGAAACTCAAAAGTGACTAAATCAAGAGGAGGCTGTATCCTTAGCCCTCTTGATCAAATTGAAGTGATTTGTGTCTCTTCCCAAAGGAATCAATCCTTCCTTTGACTATGAGAGGGAAACTAAACACGAGCGCAGCAGCCCCAGAGGCTTGAAGGAGGAACCGGGAGAGGCGGTCCGAAGGCAAACCAGTGTCAGATCCGCCCAACCAGAGCTGCCATCCTCTCTCTCTCTCCTCCACCCACTCCATCAGTTTGTCAGATAGCATTACTCGAGCATTCAGAAGAAGCTGATTGGAGTTAGACGCTACAAACCTCCCGCAAAATGGGTCTGTATTGATCCATCTAGTTATCTTCTTGACGCTGTAATTGCCGGCGTGACAATAAAACACTTGCGTCTTGTTCACACCTAAAAGCTTAATGTGAACTCGAGAAACCTTTAATAAAGACAGATTGCATGTCGTCGTGTTGTGCAATGTTGCAGTTGCATCCACATTGATATTCGCACGCGCACACAATACTAAAGATTTCAAAATGAAAAGGCTCTGTTTGGGGTTCTTCAAAACCTCTAGCCACGAGGAACTTGAAATCCACAAGATCTTGCACCTGAAACTTAAATATAACCATTAGAGAACGTTATATAAACGTTAGCTAGAGGTTGTCACACAAATAAAAGTGTTCTTGAAATGCTAGTTGATGGTTAACGAAGAGCCTAAAGAAAGAATGTTGAATTGATTGCGTTGGGATTTTGCAGGAATTAAGACGGCTAGCGGTTCATTAAAGACTCGGAGGTCATTTAAATGTACAGTGAAGCTCATGGAGATCATTATAGTGGAGTTATCTGAGGCGTCTTCAAAAGCTCGTCCAGAGGGTCTCCAGAGGGTCTGTGTGACGATCTGAGGGACCAAACGCTGCCTCAAGTGTCTTTTAAACTCTCATTTATAAAGCATGTTTGAATTACGGACGAATTGAAGATAGATAGCAAATAAAGTAGAGCTGACTTATGAATTCGATTTTTTTTATTCTGGTCATAAACTTTTTTAATTCAGAAACGAGTTAAGAGAAAACAGGCGGATTTCTATATCATGTGCTGTTGTAAGGAAATATAGCCATGTGTATTCTGAATCTATAGCACAGAAAAAAAGATGATTTTTATGTGGAAGATATACACGCGCGCACGGAGACTAAGCTGATATGAAATGGTCGATAACACAATATAAATCAAAAATAATACATAGATAGGAATTATACCAATATTATTCAATATTTTATATATTTTGCACATACTCCTGTTCGCAAAAACACGTATCTTATTCGATTTCTACACATTTTGGGCTGTTTCCTCCTTTAGCAATGAGGTAGTCCATTACATACAAAAATACAGAATGTGAGGAAAAAACATTCCAAATATTTCTATTGCATGACAGCACTGTAACATTTGATTGTTTGATATAAGGATATAGATACAAAACACGAATATTTGCTGCGATAGATCACATATATAGTTGATGAATAAACTGCAGGGAAATCATGTGGAATACATTCTGAGACAAACACACACACGGAGCAAAGCATCTCTCACTCGAACAAGCTGTAGCTGTGACTGACAGATCTGCAGCCGTGTGCACTGGCCCCTGGGGCCACTAGATTTATAGTTTGTCCCCTCATTCTCACGCTGAACTCACTACAATGTTTGAAAAAACACTTCTGGAAAAGAGATTTATTTATTATTGATGTTAGTAGGCTATATAATTATTATAAATATAAACAGTAACTACGTTATTAATAGCATACTTACTATTATTATTATTATTAGCTATTATGTAATAGCCTAGTACATTTTATGTTAATTCAACAGGTAACCATAATACTATAGGCTACTTTTCTCGCGGATTTTAATTCTTAATAAAAACAATAAGAATAAGATGGGCTATATTATTAGTGGAGTATTATTTTTTTTTAGTCTGATTCCAAATAATATATGAGATGAAATAAAGACCCAATAGTATTGTAAACAAGAAAAACGAGCTGTGCTCATTACGCTAGTGGTAGGCCTAATCATTGTGTTTTTCAAAATATGAATTAAGAGAATTAAAATTCCATGTCCATGACGTGTCACCCTACCAGTTTTCTGTGTATTGTTTTTAAACATAGCCTATATATTTATAGCCTATTATTTTTTTTTACCCAGAGCATATGAAGGTGGTTTAATAATATTGTTACTCTTTATCGAATTCATTACCAAAATAATTTTAGTAGGCCTATAGCTTTATTAAATAGTGTTCCTCCTTCGTTAAAGAGAATTAATCAAATATGTCATTTTAAGCTCTCAGTTTGAGACGGGTCACTAAACGCGCGAGCACCTCTGTGAACATGTGATGCAGCAGCGCCATCATGTGATCAAACTGAAGATCACACGAGCAGATTCGCTGAATCACCGAAAATCATTCAAGTTACAGTTTAATTACTGATACTGAAAAAAAATAGTTCAATATGTAGGCTAATTAAAATACTATAAAACTAAGAACACACACATATTCATCATTTATTCAAAATAGAAAACTTCAACGTTCAACAGTTTGGGGTTAGGACATTTTTTTCTTTTTTTCAGCAAGGATGTGTTAAATTGATTAAAAGTTATAGTAAAGACCTATATTGTTAGAAAAGATTTCTATTTCGACTAAATGCTGTTCTTTTTAACTTTTTATTCATCAAAGAATCCTGAAAAAAATTTATCAAAGATTCCAAAATAAATAAATAAATAAATATTTTTTCCCTGTAGGTAATTGTGGCCGTTGTGTATTAGAGGAAAAAAAAGATTTCACAATGTGATTTTACCCAACTTTCACTTTTTTTTTTTTACTTCAATTAAATGTTAGATTTCTTTTTCCTTTTAATATTTTGGAAACAAAGGTTCAAATGGTTAAAATGATTTTACAGCTTTCTTTGATATTTACCAAGGGTATGAATAATTTTGAGCACAACTGTGTGTGTGTATATATAAATTGTTTTGATTTTACACTTTTTTTAATGCATTTAGCATTTCAGATTGAAAATGATGAAGTCAGAAAACTGACGTTTACCAAACTGTAATTTCTTAAGAAAGAAACAACTCTGAATCTGTTAAATCACCCACTAAAAAGACAAATCACATCAATCAAAACAACAAAAACATTTGTTCTACATTTCAATTTATTTTCTTTCAAGAAAATAGTGCAAAAACTACTTGATATAGAATGTTTTGAATGTCATTTGTGTTTGCTCATACATCAGATGTATTCATGCACACAAATTTGCCATTCTGAAATGCATCTTTTAAAAAACCAGCAAAAACTCAAAACAAATCTGTGTCCTCAGGATCAATCCCACTTTTGAGAGTGTTCACACGGTCCTCAAGACACTTCATAATGTTCACTGCTGCTTTAACACTGTGTGGCATATCAAAAACACCGTAAAAGAATATACAAACGAATATATCTGCCCATATATGTACACATTTATAATGAGCTATACTTCATCTGCTCTGTAAGCATTTGTTGCCCAACAAGACAAAAATAGTATTCGCTATAAATGACATTAGTGCAAACATAGTATGGCATGACATCTCTGGCAAACAAAATGAAGTGTTCTCCTGACAGAAAATAATGGCAAAATAAGTCTGCAATGACTAAATGAAGTGCTGTTGATGATATAAACAGCCAATATTAAGGTGAAAAACCTTTCAAGAATTAAAAAAAAAACAAAAAAACAACTGAAACGCAGCTTGATTTTGAGATTCAACATTAAACATCACTCACTGAAAGAAACATGCCAGTACTGTGGGATACACAAGATGGCCTTAATAGAACATGCGCTGAATATTAATACAAAAAAAAAAATGTATTGACTTGATTGTCTACCCAGTACCCACCAATAGTCTTTCAAACCAGAAAACAGGTTTAGTCTATATACTCTGCAATATGCTTTTGAAAATGCTCGCTTCCAGGAATCAAGCCAACTGCCAAACTGACAACTTAACGTTTTCCGCAGTGATGGTTTAACATTATTTCTGACACATGGTGAAGAGTGACAAATATATAGATGAAAAAAGCCACCCAGCCTCGGACATCCCTTTAAAAGTGGGGTAAATAACGAGAGGTGCGCTGTAAAACATAGATCAACTGGCTCAATGGCACTTTAAATAACATTCCCGGGGTCTGGATTTTACAGTGGCTCATTTGGGATGCGCTTCCAAAACATATTATACACACACACTTCTACAAAATAGTATAGCATAAGAATCAAGACTCATCCATTACCTCCATAGAGATGATGTTCATTTTCAGTCAAATGGACGCATACTGAAAACTATTCCGCCCTACAAAGGCGAAACGCTGTACCTACACCAGCACTCAAATGGAGAAAAAAGGTTTCTTGATTGAGTTTCTGAATCTGAGAATAGTTGTGCCAAACCCGTCTGTCACAGATATCCAATTTTAAGAGCCTATTTTAGTAACTCAATTTTAACACAAACAAAATGTGTAGTTTCTATGTTTTGTCTCTGTAGGGCAGTACTCTGAAATGTCTTTGACCAGCAATAATGTGAACAGATCATATGAAATGCATCCGTGAGCTGAGACACGTGACCAACCTAAAGAGACCGTTCATTCCAGAAGTCTAAACAGTGTCATCCTTTACTCATGACATTTCAAATTCATACAATGTTCTTTTGTGGAACACAAAATGAGAAGTTTAGCAGATTACAAAAAATAATATATTTTTTTTATATTTTAAGTAACAACTTCATATTGGTCTGTTCCCTAAACAAAGTAATCCAAGCTTTAGGATACTTTGAATTGTATAAACTACTTGTATGGAGATATTTTCACAGTATAAAAAAAAAAAACGTTCCTTGCAACTTTCTCACAATTCTGACTTCTTTTTTCGCTGACTTCTATTACTGTGAGGTAAACTCGCAATTCCAGAATAAAATTGAGATAAAAACACTGCGAAATGTAAACTCAGATTTCAGAGGAAAAAAAAGTCATAACTGCAGAATGTTAACTTGCAATAGTGAGATATAAACTCGCAATTCTGAGAAAAAGTCAACTGTGCGATATAAACTCATAATTGAGATTAAAAGTCGCAATTGCAGAAAAAAAAAATATAGCGAGAATTCACAGAAAAAAAAAAAGAATTGCTGACTTGTAAATTTAAGATTAAATTTACAACATAAACCTTTTTTATTCCATGGTGAAAAAAAAACAACAAAAAAAACAACTGTCAGATGTAAACTCAGAATTGAGAATTAATATTTTGCAATTTTGAATACTTTTTTTATAATTGTGAGAAAGTCCAAATTGTCAGATAATTAGTAGCAATTCTTTTTTATTCTGTGGTGGGAACAAGCTTCCATGTTAACAGCCTTTGTCCCCTTTTCATTATATGGAAAAGAGCAGCTGGAACAAATTTCTAAATATCTTTTGTGTTCCACAAAAAGGGTTTGGCACATCAAGAGTAAATGATGACAGAACTTTTATTTTAGGGTAAATCATCCCAATCGTCTTCTAATGGAGTCCTCAACATTGGCAATATGAAGTGTTTGTGGCGACACCTAACAGGCTGATAAGATCTGAGGGTTGTCATTTGTTAATGAAGAGGAATGGACACCTGACGCGCACGAACCATCATCATTCAAACCAGCATCTGGGCTGGTGCTGCTCTCTGCCGCTAGATCACATTCTTTGGACTGGATTTTTGAGCTCCCTGATTGCAAGTCCGTTCCAAGCTCTGGTTCGGTTGAGGTTTTCATGGGAGGAGTGTTTTTTGCTTGGGTGCCTTCCTCAGTGTCCAGCTCAACCTGTGGTTCACTCTGCTCCTGTTCCACCTCTGCTGGGTTCTGATTGGCTGGTGGAGTGCCTTGGTTGGCGGCACCCGGAGAGCTCGTTGGCTGTAATTGGCTTTTGAGCTGGCCGTGGCACAGAGGACACGTTTCTTGCACGTACAGCCACTTCTTTAAGCAGGCAGCGTGGAAAAAGTGGCTGCATGGCGTGATGACAGCAGACTTCATATCCTGGAATTGAAGGATGGAAGTGAGAAACAATGTTTAAAACTAGAAGCCAAGATAAGAAGTGAAATTATGAGCATGTTGACAAATGAGGAAATGGTTTAATGGCTAGCGGGAGCAAATTCAGATTCAAATGGTGGTGAGCACAGGCAACAACCGTTCAAGATGGTATCGCTAAGTATGTGCAAAACTGCTGAAGCTTGATATCAATAAAGATTTCCACATTTGGTTACAATTCACAATTTCTTGATTTGATTCAATTATGATTCATTTCAATAAAGAACCTTTAATATCCATGAACACTTTTCAGAGCACAAATGGGCCTTCAGATTATTAAAAAAAAATTGTTCTTTTAAGAACTGATCACTGAAAGCTTCATTAAGGAACCAAAAACCCCTTTTGGAACAATTGTGAAGAATGCATAGCAAACAAATCCTCTCTCAGTTACATAGTAAACCCTCTAACTTGGTATAGAATAAAAATAATAATTTAAAACATTAAATAAAAACATGGTCCATGTAATATTCGACAAATTAAAAATTATTATAAAATTTTAAACTGATCAACACTTCAGTAATGAACTCCAGTGAAAGAATACAAAAGTCTTTTTGAATGATTCAAATGAATTTTTGTTGTAAATAAATGCACTGAAAACATCTTAAACACTCCTTACCTGAAAGCATATGGAACAGATGTCATTATGTTGCTGGAGTTGTAATGCGGAAGCAGTGGGCATGCTTTGGATCTTGTGAACTGCATCTCTGCGCAACAGGAAGCTCTGCCAGCCCAGCTGGGCCCTTAGCCACACGTTATAATAGGAGTGAACCAGGATGATGGTGGAGCCCATTACAGTCCATTCTCCAAACAGGGTCTCTGAGACACCGTAGGCCACCACGCAGAAGGCCACCAGGAACTCCAGGAGCCGGTAGGTCCCATTGACACAGTAGATGACTTCATCCATGTTTTCAACAGGAGCCTTACGAAACTCTTCCACCATGAAGAGGATGTAGATCAGAAGTGTACCAAGAACCTGAGAGAGTGTAATCCATTATATCATATATTATTATTAGTGCTGTCAAACGATTAATCGCATCCATAATAACAGTTTTTGTTTACATAAAATGTGTGTACTGTGTATACTTATGTATATATAAATACAAACACATGCATATATATATTTAAGAAAAATATGTTATGTTTATATATTAAATATATTTATATATTATATAAAATATAAGAATATGAATATATAAATGTATAAAACGTAAATATTTTCAAAATATATACTGTATGTGTGTATTTATATATACATAGTAAATATACACAGTACACAAATATATAATGTAAACAAAAACTTTTATTTTGGATGCGATTAAATCGTGATTAATCGTCTTGACAGCACTAATTATTATATTAGACACTTAAATTTATATGCATTTGTAAATGTATACATTATATATCATCTATGCAAAATATTTGAAAAAATAAATAAAAAAAATTCTGCCTCTTAAACAGTATATATTTATTTTGCAATAACAAAGGTAGACAACCCATCATAAATGTCCCGTTACTAAAACACAAAAACTTAAACAACAGAAAATTGTCACAATTAGGGATGAACCGATATGAACATTTTGGCCGATATCGATAATCCCTTATTTCACATGATCCTTCAGAAATCATTTTAATATTCAGATTAGCTGTTCAAAAAACATGTATTATTATGTTGAAAGAGGATTTTTTTCAGGTTTCTTTGATAAATAGAAAGTTCAGAAGAATAGCATTTATCTGATATAGAAATCTTTTATAACATTATAAATGTCTTTATTATAACTTTTGATCAACTTAAAGCATCCTTGCTAAATAAAAGTATTAATTTATATAACTTCTAATTATAGAAATTCTAAATATTTCACAACATTACTGCTTTTGCTGTATTTTTTATCAAATAAATGCAGGCTTGGTGAGCAGAAGAAGAGAATTCTTTAAAAAAAACAAAATCTTACTAAAGACTTTAGTAGTGTATATTGTGCATCCCTAATCACCATAAAAATCAACTGATATTTACTACTATACCACTTCATCTATTAACAAAACTTGACACTGCAGGAGTGTCTATGTGCTGTGATAACGACTGTTCATTTGTATTACTGTGTGAGGTTTGTGTACCTGCAGTGACGTGAGGATGCTGGAGGAGATGATTATGAGCAGCCAGAAGTCCATACGGAAGAACTGGCAGATCATGTAAGCCATGTAAGCAGGGAAGACCAGCAGGAAAAGACATAGACTCACTGCTCGGAAGTGCTTCCACAGACTCCTGCAAAAACCAAAGACAGAAGAAAGAAAGGCTCAATATACAGGTCCTCAGATAGAAAAACCCAGACAGTACTCTTCAGCGTTATAACAAATTTATTTCATGATTAAAAGGCCAATCAAAACTTGCACATTTTTTTTTTTGCATGCATTTTTTTTAGCATGAAGATGATGTATACTTCAATTTTATAAAATTATAAAAAGTCAAAAATAACATGCCCGTAGTGCACATCTCTTAACATTTACTCTGTTTTATCACACTGTCACAATACTTTTTTGGAAGCTAGTTCAATTTTGAAAAAATAAATAAATAAAAAAACTTCAGAAAGTGTCAAAAAGCTGCCAGACTAAAATATTGTTTAAAAAATTAAAACTGTTGTAAACAAATGTACATATGTCTTGTCTGAAAGTTGCAGGAAAGCTGTATTCTGACCAGGCATGAAGTATGCAAGATGTTTTGAGGCTCTTACTTGTCTCTGGAGGCCCCCAGTGCCAGAACTATGGGGTCAGCAATCTCCAGCATGGACTGCAGGATGGAAGCCACCACGACGAAGAGGATGATGCTGAGGAGGAAAGCTCTGTGAATGACCTGCAGCTCAATGAGCCCAGTCTGAACAGCCAAGATCAGCAGAGTGATACCCTCCGTCATGCCCCTGAAAACCAGATGAGAAAACAACTACTGCATACACTCTTATCTATATACAAGTCCCTGCAAAAAGTTGTTTTGAAATGGAGCATTGTAAGCATATTTGGGTTGGACGTTCCTCACCTGTTCATGGCGTTGTCATTCATGAAAGCTCTGTAACCCTGTAGGTAGAACTTGCAGAGGGTGAGGACGCCCAGCGCCACAAAAGACACAGTGAAGACCAGCCCCAGCAGAGAGTAAGGAGTACTACAGCATTCAGCGATACTGCAGAGAACACACACAACCAACAAAACATTTACATTAGGATTTCTACTGCCCTATTTTCCGCTGTTCCAAATCCTTGTTGCAATGCATTCTGGTTTATATCTAGCCTAGGTATGGTCAATTTACAATTATTCCCCAATTAAATTAATGATCAATTAATCATTAAGCTAATAATTCAATATGCTTCTACCGCAGTGGCATATAATCACCAGCATTACAGGATGTGCAAAAACTAAAAGGCTATTAAGCAAGATTGTAAAATGAATCGACACGATAATAATAGTTACGTTTGGGATCATTTTATTTTAGATGGAGGTTATAGTTGGCCGTTTCATATTCTGTCATTGAGACTGCTGAATGCACCATTTTTAAATGATATGATGCTCATTGTTGTATTTTATTTTAAAACAATCACAATGTTTGCAATTAACATTATCACCATTTAAAGTAAAACGATCCCAAATGTAACTAAAGCACATAGGGCTGTGCCAGTAACCATGACTAACCGCTACCACCAGCGGTAATACGACAAAACACGTTTTTGCCCACATGAAACATTTTTACGTGAACATTATGAAATGTAAAGTACAAAGCTTTGTTCACAAGAGAAATAATTGTTTAGAAGGCAAATGTTACATTGCCACAATGGAAACATTTGGACTCAAGCTGAATGAGAGAGGTACATGAGCCCATACATTTAAATTAAGCTTTGTGTTCTGTTTTGCAGGTTGGTTGGTTGCATTTGAATTTTCACAAATTTAACACAAATTAACAATTTGTTCCCACGAACTTAATTTGTTCCCTCACGTAAATTAAATCATGGCCACGTTGTACCTTAGATTTAATTTAACCAAATTAATGAAACGTGGACTGTGGCAACAAATTAATAGATGGTAGGAACTAATAAATATTCATATTTACTTTTTATACCCATTTTTTCAGCATGTCACTCTGTAGGAGTATTTCACATACGCCGGTATTCAGTTTTGCTTTTCCTGACTTGCTTGTGAAGAAAATATTCACTTTTCTGACCATTTACAAATGGTGTCAGCTGCTTTGGAATATCAGGAGAAAACATTGTATTTCTATTTTTCAAATTTCTATCTAATGCACTTTTGAAGTTTGGATCACATAAAAAGCATAATTTGTACTAGGGCTGAACGATTTTGGAAAATAATCTAATTGCGATTTTTTTTTTACCAATATTGCGATTGCGATTTAATATGCGATTATTTTTTAAAGCTCTTTATATTCTGTATTATTCAACAAAGACAAGCAATAAATCATTGTATAGTATGCAGTGTTGGGAACGTTACTTTAAAAAAGTAATTAGTTCTATTACTAGTTACTTCTCACAAATAGTAACTGAGTTACATCATTATAAAAGAAACTAATTACCAGGGAAAGTAACTATTGTTACTTTAAAAAAAAAAAAAAATCAAATGTGTCAAATAACTTGGATGTCCCCAATATTAAATGTTAAATGAATGAAATGGACACTAAATAGAATACATTATTATTATAAAACATTGCACACTAATCTACACTATTTTAATGTTTCTGTGGGACAATGTGAGAGACACCTATCAAATTCAATTGATTATTGTAAATATTATCAACCCTCTATGGACACCTTGGCAATAGAATCTCCATTGGCTTGTCATTTTTTTTAGTTTACTCACCAGACTAATATTAATTATCTGATATACTATATATACAGTCAGGTCCATAAATATTGGGACATCGACACAATTCTAACATTTTTGGCTCTATACACCACCACAATGGATTTCAAATGAAACGAACAAGATGTGCTTTAACTGCAGACTGTCAGCTTTAATTTGAGGGTATTTACATCCAAATCAGGTGAACGGTGTAGGAATTACAACAGTTTGCATATGTGCCTCCCACTTGTTAAGGGACCAAAAGTAATGGGACAATTGGCTTCTCAGCTGTTCCATGGCCAGGTGTGTGTTATTCCCTCATTATCCCAATTACAATGAGCAGATAAAAGGTCCAGAGTTCATTTCAAGTGTGCTATTTGCATTTGGAATCTGTTGCTGTCAACTGTCAAGATGAGATCCAAAGAGCTGTCACTATCAGTGAAGCAAGCCATCATTAGGCTGAAAAAACAAAACAAACCCATCAGAGAGATAGCAAAAACATTAGGCGTGGCCAAAACAACTGTTTGGAACATTCTTAAAAAGAAGGAACGCACCGGTGAGCTCAGCAACACCAAAAGACCCGGAAGACCACGGAAAACAACTGTGGTGGATGACCGAAGAATTCTTTCCCTGGTGAAGAAAACACCCTTCACAACTGTTGGCCAGATCAAGAACACTCTCCAGGAGGTAGGTGTATGTGTGTCAAAGTCAACAATCAAGAGAAGACTTCACCAGAGTGAATACAGAGGGTTCACCACAAGATGTAAACCATTGGTGAGCCTCAAAAACAGGAAGGCCAGATTAGAGTTTGCCAAACGACATCTAAAAAAGCCTTCACAGTTCTGGAACAACATCCTATGGACAGATGAGACCAAGATCAACTTGTACCAGAGTGATGGGAAGAGAAGAGTATGGAGAAGGAAAGGAACTGCTCATGATCCTAAGCATACCACCTCATCAGTGAAGCATGGTGGTGGTAGTGTCATGGCGTGGGCATGTATGGCTGCCAGTGGAACTGGTTCTCTTGTATTTATTGATGATGTGACTGCTGACAAAAGCAGCAGGATGAATTCTGAAGTGTTTCGGGCAATATTATCTGCTCATATTCAGCCAAATGCTTCAGAACTCATTGGACGGCGCTTCACAGTGCAGATGGACAATGACCCAAAGCATACTGCAAAAGCAACCAAAGAGTTTTTGAAGGGAAAGAAGTGGACTGTTATGCAATGGCCAAGTCAATCACCTGACCTGAATCCGATTGAGCATGCATTTCACTTGCTGAAGACAAAACTGAAGGGAAAATGCCCCAAGAACAAGCAGGAACTGAAGACGGTTGCAGTAGAGGCCTGGCAGAGCATCACCAGGGATGAAACCCAGCGTCTGGTGATGTCTATGCGTTCCAGACTTCAGGCTGTAATTGACTGCAAAGGATTTGCAACCAAGTATTAAAAAGTGAAAGTTTGATTTATGATTATTATTCTGTCCCATTACTTTTGGTCCCTTAACAAGTGGGAGGCACATATGCAAACTGTTGTAATTCCTACACCGTTCACCTGATTTGGATGTAAATACCCTCAAATTAAACCTGACAGTCTGCAGTTAAAGCACATCTTGTTCGTTTCATTTGAAATCCATAGTAGTGGTGTATAGAGCCAAAAATGTTAGAATTGTGTCGATGTCCCAATATTTATGGACCCGACTGTATATATATATATATATATATATATATATATATATATATATAATAAAGCTTATGTTTGTAAAATGGCACAGTTTTTTTTAAATATCTCACTTAGCATCAACCAGTCAAACATTACATTTTAGCATTATATGATGATAGAACTTTAGTAATTAGAATAATCATGTATGAATGCATATTTGTCATGTTGACTGAACTTAGGACTGGTAGTGGTGCTTAAGATATTGTTTGTCATTTAGTGTTTCTATAAAAAAAGGAAAAACTACTACGAATTCTACTACTAATAACAATATAAAATGCCCTAAGGATTATTGAGCTGCTGGGTTCATGAATATTAATCAGGTTGTCTGCGTTCGCTCGAACTGATTACCTGAAATCAAAACAGGGATGATAATAGGTGAGCGCCGGCCAATGAGATTGCCGTTTGCGCATTAGCTCCGCCCACCACCGGACAAACCGGCAGTTCTTAAAAGCTGAAGAATTTCAAAGGAACTGGACAGGAATTTTTTTTTTTTGACAGGAAAATACAACAAAGGATATCGTTTACATGTAGCGCGTCAATTCTGCATGTTATGAAAGACTCGCGGACACGAAAACAACCCGCGGCAAACTGCGGACTTGGCAACATAGCGTGCCAACTTGATGCTTCCTCTGAAGACTGCTTAGATGTGTTCGACTTGAAGCAGCGCTGCTGGACCGATCGGTGTGTGCGTCATCAAAGTACTGCGAGAGCTATAAGAGAGCAGACGTCTCCTTATGCTTTCTCTCACCGTACTTTGATGTCATACGATCGATCTTCAAGTCGAACACACCTCTTTACTCTGACTCTAGCGTGTCACGTGACAGTGTAATCGCAGCCTCTGCGGTTGAAAAATTGTGTTTGTTCAAATCGCGATATTTTCGCAAATGCAATTAATCGTTCAGCCCTAATTTGTACATTGTGAATTATTCTCACAAGAGATCCAGCCCATCACTGTCACAGCCCTAAGTGCTCGCTTCTTTTTTTCTTGTGTGTCTGCTGAATGTTTTGTGCATGAACACACTGCACTGAATCGATCGTCAATAAGTTTTTGATTGTCGATTAATCATTAGCATCCATAATCTAGATGCTAACCTTCGTGCTGATTAAAAACAATGGCTATATGTTGCAGCAGTCAGACCTGGTGAGGAACAGGAAGAGCAGCCTCTCTCGGGAGGGCGGCTGGTCCCGTGTGCTGAAGTAGGTGTAAATCTGCAGTGCAAACAGCACCAGCCAAAAGCACATGAAGAGAACAGGCAGAACCAGCTGATTCCACAGAGACATGCCCAGAGCCAGCAAACCATACACCTCCACCACCTACAGAACAGCACAGAAGACAGGGGATGTTACCTAGGGTTCAAAGACTGGCTGGTAGGATGGGCAAAAACATCTTATTTTACTCCACATTATTCACAAACCAAGAAAGTTTAATATTCAAAATTTAGGGGTGGGCGATATGACTAAATTTGTATATCACAATTTGATCCATTTTACTTAACTATATTTTATATATATATATATATATATATATATATATATATATATATATATATATATATATATATATATAGTTATTTTTGTCAAATTCTTGATAACATTGAAATTTCATAATTCTCATAATCAATTTCAACATCACAAAAACACTAAAGCTAGCCTAATAATGCAAGTAAAAAAAACAACAACAAAAAAAACCGATCAAGCTCACTGAAGGCAATTAAACAGTGTAATTAGAAACTGATTACAAGCAATAGGACAACATTTGTTAGAAACAGGGTTTCTGCAGGATTTTTAAACTCAAATTAAAGACCTTTTTAAGACCTGCACAAATAAAATGAATACCATATGAGCGGGGTAGGGCGATGTCTATAGTACCATATTAAATTGTAAAATTACTGTAAAAAGCATAATTTACAGTTCAGATACAAGTTTTCACAAAAACAAAAAGTTTTACAAAATTATAAACTTTACATTTTAGGTTTTAAACCATTTTTAAGAAAATGGATGAGTCAAAAGTATTAATTATTATATTAAACAATTATCATCAATAAATTATTATATAAATTAAATAACACAAATTAGGGGTGTGCAATATTGACAAAAAATGATATCTCGATAATTTTCTGGGATTTTATCGATAACTATAATTAGACAATATTTTGCTGAGTGTGTTATCGTGCTGATATCTTCTCTAATTGTGCTGACAGCTGACTCCTGGATTTTTTTATGTTCTTCATATTCTGTGTGGTCAGTTCACAGCAGTGAAATAAATTAATCACTTCCAACAAGTTTTATGGGCATTTTTACCTTTAAGCCGTTTTTTCTAAACGTGTGCACCCTCTTTTGAGTCAGCTTCTTGCATTCGTGCTGTTACCAAGCAGTATCGGTATCAACAACATTGATCTTTGCAATGCAGGAAACACAGAAGCTGCATTAGAAGTGGCATTTAGATGTATTTACACCCGGTTTAATGCAGCTCCGAGGGACATGGCATACTTTAACCTGCACTTACAAATGCATAAATAATGTTTTGATATTTTAAACATAAAACATTGAAAACTGATGTTTGAAATTATTTTAAAAAATGAAAAGGTACCTTAAATGTGAAATTAAAAGCGCCAGTAGGTAGCAGCAAGTCACTGTTAAGGGAGTCATTGCGATTGCACCGATTCATTTAAACGGTTGATTCATTCAGGAACGAAGCACCGTCATGTTGATCAGATGCGAAACAGCGCTGTGGCAGTGTTTGGAATGATTTTTGTTGAAGAAATAGAGCAAAAACAGGAAATATGGTGTCTAAAACGTAAGTCTCTTAATATTAAATTCTTGTTTATTGAACTGTTGTATAAAATCAACACATTTGTAATCATGCTGACTTTTGGAGAAAAAAAACGGCACTCTTCATGTGATATTAACTGAAATTATATAAATATATACATGCTCTGCCCCATATCTTGAATTATGTGATAATTCTAACTGCATTTTAATAGACTGATTCATGCAGTGAAAGAACGCATATGTGCACGCGCACTAGTCTAACCTGCTGGATTTCATCATGTAATGTGTGTGCGTGCACTCTGTAGGGTGTTTTGTTTGCTTTTCGCGATCCTCGATATCAAATCGCACATCGTTAAAACAACAATTACGATATTATAGCGGACCATAGTGCTGTGTTCGATACATCGATTTGACGATACAAGTATCGATACAGTTGGCCCTGTATCGATATTGTGGCACGTGTGCAGCAGTGGACCTCGCTTAATTTGAATACAAGAATCGAAAAGTGCAAAGTTTCTAAAAAAAATTAGGAATAGAGCATAATATATAGGCTACAACAAGGTTTAATTTGGCCGCAGAGGAACACAACCTGGTTGCCTGATATAAAGAGACGTAATCCCCGAAACAGAGCTTCCCACTTGAGCAATACGGAAATATCTGCTAAATGTGTTACTTATCATTGTCAACCTGGCAACCATGTGTACGAGCTCTCTCTCCACTGTGGATAAACATGCTTGCTTTCTGAAAACATCGGTTAGCTTGCAGTTTAGCGATCTCCACTTCGATATTCTATTTTCAGAAAAGCAT
This sequence comes from Schizothorax lantsangensis, assembly GCA_027422415.1. Lineage (NCBI taxonomy): Eukaryota > Metazoa > Chordata > Actinopteri > Cypriniformes > Cyprinidae > Schizothorax > Schizothorax lantsangensis. The sequence continues at coordinate 6,988,317 of CM049859.1, forward strand.
AATTCATCAAGTGTTTATTTATGAGAGAGAGAGAGAGAGAGAGAGAGAGAGAGAGAGAGAGAGATGCTGTGTATGTATGAATTACCACTGTATTAACAGTGAAGATGTGGCTTTAATTCCTTTAGAAACAATGATGTTACCAGCTCCTTGTTGAAAAAGATAATGTAGCTCTTGAGCGATTAAGCTATTTTATTGATAAAATTGCGGGACATCACTAAAGTTTGTTCCTGAATGTCTGTGTGTGGCCGCAACGTGATCTGTGTGAGTGACTGAGCGTGTGTGTGCGTGAGATTCAGTGAAGACAGCGCATTAGTTTAGAACACTTCTAATATTTATTTTTATTTTTTAAATGTAGAGAGTGCGTTAATTTGTGCAATGATAACCTACCAGCAATATTAAGATGATTTTTTTTTATATGTTAATATGAGTACATTACAATATAAATTTATTGGAACGAGTACATTATTATTTATGGGCTTAAAAACAAGATGCAAGCAATCAGAATATTTTACCTGGTGGGGAGTGCCCAATGTGAACGTGAAATATATGCCATTACCTATATTGTATTGTGGTACAGTTATGGAGGCCATTCATAATGCAGAGATCAACTGCCTGCTCTGCCTATAGTTAGCAATGGCCCTATAGTATGCAGTGTTTAATAAACAGCTGTTTTACTAAATTCTTCTGAGGTGAAATTAAGTGCAGACCCGTATCGTGATACGTATCGTATCGTGGCATCTGTATCGTGATACGTATCGTATCGTGACTTTGCTGGTGATACACAGCCCTAGCGGACCATACATATCGCACATCCCTATACTGTTTAGATTTTTAGAATGCATTGTCTTCTTATCGATCCACCAGTTCACATTTAAAGCTCTGTGTGTTAGCAGAGTAAAAACGGGTCGATTTTTGCATTTGTCTGAACTCTGAACAAAACTAGTTTTATTGAAAATGCTCCTTCATTCTCTGACAGCAGGTGGGGTGTTTGGTAGAAATATAACTGTTTCCCCGGTAACGGCAGAACACAGAACAGTGCAGCACGGACTTTGCAACTTTGAAATCATAGCCTTTTGAAGTTTAATCGTCACATTCAGCCATATCACAATTCTGGTCTTTCCGTCCCCAAATTTAAGACCTCTTGAAATCATAATTAAGTCTTTCTTGTAGAATTTAAGACTTTTTAAGGCCTTAAATTTGATACAACTAAATTTAAGACTTTAAGAACCGCGTAAACCCTGAGAAAAGATTTCTATAAGAAAAGTGTCATTTTGAACTTTCTATTCATCAAAGAATCCCGATGAAAAAAAAAAGAACAGCACATCTGTTTTTATTGTTATTGTTTATTTGGCACCAGATCTGCTGCAATGATTTCTGAAGGATCAAATGATACTGAAGTTCAACCTTGACATAACAGCAATAAATTTAATTTTAAAATACATTAAAACAGAAGTTTTAATAATATTTGGCAATATTACTGTTCTTACTGTACTTATGATTAAATAAATGCAGCTTTGATGAGGATAAGAGACCATTTTCAAAAACGTTTTAAAACCAACCCCAATTAATTAAAAACCAACACCAAACTCTTTAACGGTAGGGTATATGTTTTTCTAAAATATTTTTATACAAATTTGCTTAAAATAAATGTTAAAAAATTATTAATTTAATCTGCCATGCAGAAAAGTAATTTCACATTTGAAAAATCCACATGACGTTGGCAATGATAGCCCTGTGGGCAGCGTGCCGATGTACAGAGCCATTGCGCTTTGGGTGTCCTGAGTTCAAGTCCCAGCTCGTGGACCTTTCCCGATCCCGTCCCCCTCTCTCTCTCTCTCACTTCACTTCCTGTCTAGCTACTATCCTATCATACTAAAGCTAAAAAAATGCTAAAAAATGAATCTAAAAAAATATATATATATTATATATATATATACACATACATATATATATTCCACAAGCACATGATCCCTGGATTGAGGGGGCGACACATCTTACCCCACTCTCTACACCTATGATACTCATACCTGCACCAGCTCTCTGTAGGCAGTTTTGGCCAGATTGTACGGCACCAGCAGGTTGGAGGCGATGAAGTAGAGCACCTCCAGTCCGGTGAAGATCATAGCGAAGCGGTTGATGAAGACGATGGTCTCCAGGGGCACGAGGCACAGTCTAGCCACTAGGGGGAGCAGGTGTGCAGAAAACAGCCAGATCTGTTTGGTCTGCATGACGCAGGAACACAGCGTACACACCACAACCTGACCTGAGGGAGAGGACAGTCTTACTGAACAAACACTAACTTACAGACGCACTGAACAGAAATACATCACACTAACACACATCAATGTTTCCTTTAAAAACTTTCCCAGTGGGAAACAATGTGAGTGCCCACAATGTGATCCGCTTTGCAATGTTGACAGGGCAAATAAAAGACATCTGCTCAATTTGACTCAAATCAAGCAAAACAAAGGGTTAACTACTGAAGTTATGTGTCTATCAGTTTACTCTCTTTCTACTGAAGGGATGAAACTTTTGTATTTAGATATAAAGGATCAAATAATTGTTGTTTCAAAAAAGTTTCATTTCAAATGAATAAATGAATACCTTGTAGTATGTGCGTCACTGACATGACTAATCAAAAGGCTAATAGTTATCTTACATCTTCATTTGGCTGGTCAGCAAAGAACACAGATTTGGCCTATGAATGTTTTCTATTCAAATAGTTTCATTTCAAGTCAAATGATGAAACTGCCCTGCGGTGCTGCTGTCTTTGTGAACTGTGCTAAATGTATTAATGTATTGCAGTGTGATTCTTCTATATTAATACAGAGATTTTCAGGATTAAATATCTGGATATAAAGTCTGTTACTGAGGTAAATATTTGATTACAAATGACTTAAGACTCCCAATCTTTTCCAAGACTTTTCCCAGGATTGCAAAAATATTTATAGATGTTGCATTTGCAAAGAGGCATTTCTACCAGTTGAAATATTTTAGAGCCATTTTAACAGTATATTAGGTGGGAAAAACTATGATGTTTGATTTTTTATTTTTTTATTTCCATGATATTTTCAAACATTTTTGTAATTACTCGCAAAAATAATTTTATCTGTTGTGAGCTTGGCATATCTACAAAACTTATTAAGAAATGTCTGTGATTTTCCACGATTTTCCCAGGATATTAAACATTCCACAGAATTCAGAAGTATTTTACAAAAATTCTATTATAGGGATTCCATGATTTTTTCAAACCCATATTTTTCATGGTTTTCCAGGAAAAGTCTGTAAACTTTGACTTTGCTAAAACAGTTACATGTTAGAGAAGTACAAGTTCTTGTGACGTCCATTACTTCCTGAAAGTATGAAAAACATTCCTTGATACAGAACTGAGCCAAAATGAATTTAGCTATTTCTGTTCTACTGCAGAGAGTTACTCCCGTTTTATCTTGCTTCTCTTTTATCCAACTTTTGAAGCCATGGATGACCTGTCAAACTGATATTCTATATGCCACCTAGGGCTGGACGATAATTCGATAACGATAATTATCACGATATAATTTTACACTGTGTGCTACGAGACAGTCAGAAGGCTTTTCAATCTACACATCACCATCATTTACTATGGATTTAAATGTAGTAACACTCACTGCACCATGGTATTGTGGCAGAAATGTTGGATATTCACATTGAATTTTATTACAGGAGTAATGGTATAAAATTATAGGGATATGTATTTGTGATTAAGCTATAGCATGGGTGCATTTATACAGAATGTTTTTAGACTACTGTTTTTCATACAAATAGGCTACCTAAAAGCCATAGTTATATTTTTACCATGGTATTGAGGTGCTATAGGCTATGTGTGGATTTAACTGTGTTTTTCATGATTTAAATGCATGTTACTATGGGAGACCAATGCTTAATTAAAAAAAAAACAAAAAAAAAAACTTTAACCATATAAAACTGAGGTTGCTACATTTTTTACCGATGCTACTGATTTTGATAATGAACAAAAATTTACCTCTGCATCCTAACTCAAGCTACTATCAAATGTGCATTTCTAAGAGACAAAAACATGATATTATTATTAATATTATCAGGCACCCAAAACCTGTTTCTTGATTTGAAACAGGCTCATTAGAACATGCAGAAACTAATAAAAAAAAATTTTTCTATTTAGATTTGTTAAGGAAAATGAATGGACTGGTTTCTACAACTTGCACTCTGGAGCAAAAATATGGCTTTAAACTTAAAAGAAATAAAGATTTGACATTTATCATGATAATTATCGATATCGACTGATTTTTATTTTGACCATATCGCCCAGCCCTAATGCCTCCTCTATTACATATGTTGATAAAAGCTGATTAGGTGACAATGTCTTGGGTTTTACTACCTTGGGATGAAGTTTCACTCTTTTAAATCAATTAAATTAGTTAGAAATTTATTCAAGGCTGTTTGTCATGGAAAGGTCTGGGGTTGCATGCCATTCCATTTCTAAATGCCTCATTAGTAAAACTGGAAGTATTTCACAGGGCCTATTCATTAGCAAATTGAGCACACTGAGATCTGGTTTCTTCTCTTTCAGATTCTGTGTTACAGTTCAGCAGTCAGGTCTCTTTCTCCAGCATGGGTGGGAAACGAAGTTCAGTAACAACACCAGCTGCGAGTAACTTATCCCTTATAATGCTTCAGGAACAAATGCAGCAGTAAAGAGAACAAAATCATGTTGTTTTGGAGCTGATGATGCAGAACGTACCGACGAGTGCTGTGGTAAAGCGGTTCATGGACAGTGGCTCCAGGTAGAGGGGTCCCTCGAAACCCGAGTCCAGCTCTCCACATACGTAATCCCTGCAGGAACACCAGTCATTGAGCACTGTTTGTTGTACAGTCATTATAACTACTAAACAGTTGCATTAATGTCAAAATGTGTTAAGCGCTCATTTCTATTTGTGTGTGGGTATGTACAAGAACTGTTAATGTAACGTGTCAGCACTTCAAACCCAATGTGTCATTGTGTTTTATACGGTCAAGCATGGGGTGCTGTGAGCACAGACCTGGAGAGCTGGTGTCCAGCGAAGAGCAGAAGAGCTGTGAGCACATAGAGGTAGAGCTGTACCAGATGCTGCCGGGGTAAAGTCAACAACACCAGACTGAGGATGTAGCCTGAAGAAAAGGGAGTCTCAATTACTGACAGGAAGTGTGATATACTTATATACATTCCATTAAATAAACTAACAAACAATGTGCATTTGCAATCTTGGTTTCACAAAACAAAAATTAAATTTTTGGTTTTAAATTATACATAAGTGTCAATGACAAATAACAGCATGCACAATTAAGGAAAACGTTTTTAAAAATGCAGTTAAAAAGCATATGCCAAAGGTTTAAATTAAAAAGGTTTAATTTAATGTCTCTTAAATTTCATGCGGTCTAACCAATAACATTATAGAAATAACATTTTCCCTACACCTTGAATGCATGCGAGCGTACATCTTAACCTTCCTGTTGTGTTCAAAAACTGGGTAAAACCTTAGCATTAGGTGTCAAACTGACACTATATATTCATGCACAAACAAAAAACCTCTACTGTAGCTGGTCAAAGGCTAAAAAATAAGACATGTAATAATTCCCATCTCTTTTATTACGTTATTTCTGTTGTTAGAGGTCAATTTGATGTATATTTTTGTTCAAAATTAGATGTACAGACAATTTGTTCATCACTACTTGTAATGACTAGCTATTTGCACACTGAGATACAAATAACTACAAGCAAGTATAAATAGTACTTACTGTAAAAACCAAGTAATAATAATACGAATATATGCCAAACTAAATGTTTTTTTTCATTGTTTTAAAGTAAATAAATTTTTGTAATTTAAGGTAAGTTTTATTTTGAAACGTTATTCTGATAAACAACAATACAAGACTAGCTCTGTGTTAAGAGATATTTCAGTCCCTCCGGGATTTCGCGGGACTTTTTTCTGATATTTGCGACCTAAAATGACTTATTTTGCTGCGGCTTTTCTCAAAATTTGCGGTGATATTTGCGGCATTTCTTATTGTTTTGCAATGAAAATATACCATGGACAACATTCTTCTAACATTGTTATAACTTTTCTGACTTCGAGAACCATCGTAGGGCTCCAGACTAACATTTGAGGACACCAGTGCCATTAAGTTCTACAGAAGGTGTCACCAGCACCTGACAGTAAAGCACTCACCCTAATCGCACATGTACATCTCGGAGATGTCTATTTGATGTCTGCATTTACATATGCAAGATGTATTTTTTAGGGTGTTTGCTCATCTGCAAGACGTTTCCTGTCAGATGTCAAATAGACATTTATTAGGATGCATGTAAAACTGCTTCTGAGACGTTTATCAGATTACACAGCATGTTTCCCAGATTTTTAGTAGACGTCTTACAGATTTACTTGCGCTGTCTGGGTAGAGATGCAGAAAAAATTAACTTTTATTACTGTCATTCATAATGTCTAGATAGATAGATGGATAGATATTTATTTTTATTATATATATATATATATATATATATTTTTTTTTTATTATTATTTTTTTAGCAGACATCTTACAGATTTACTTGCGCTGTCTGGGTAGTTGAGATGCAGAAATTAACTTTTATTACTGTCATTCATAATGTCTAGATAGATGGATAGATATATATTTTTATTTATATATATATATATATATATATATATATATATATATATATATATATATATATATATATATATATATATATATATATATATATATATATATATATATATATGTGTATATGTATATATATTTATTTATGTATATTTATTTATTTAATAAATAAAAATATATAAATTTAAAAAAAAATAATAATAATATATATATATATATATATATATATATATATATATATATATATATATATATATATATATATATATATATATATATATATAAAATAAATAAATAAATGTATTTATTTATTTATATATTTTTATTTATATATACAGTGGGTACGGAAAGTATTCAGACCCCCTTAAATTTTTCACTCTTTGTTATATTGCAGCCCTTTGCTAAAATCATTTAAGTTCATTTTTTTTCCTCATTAATGTACACACAGCACCCCATATTGACAGAAAAACACAGAATTGTTGACATTTTTGCAGATTTATTAAAAAAGAAAAACTGAAATATCACATGGTCCTAAGTATTCAGACCCTTTGCTCAGTATTTAGTAGAAGCACCCTTTTGATTTAATACAGCCATGAGTCTTTTTGGGAAAGATGCAACAAGTTTATTTGGGGATCCTCTGCCATTCCTCCTTGCAGATCCTCTCCAGTTCTGTCAGGTTGGATGGTAAACGTTGGTGGACAGCCATTTTTAGGTCTCTCCAGAGATGCTCAATTGGGTTTAAGTCAGGGCTCTGGCTGGGCCATTCAAGAACAGTCAGTTGTTGTGAAGCCACTCAGTTATTTTAGCTGTGTGCTTAGGGTCATTGTCTTGTTGGAAGGTAAACCTTCGGCCCAGTCTGAGGTCCTGAGCACTCTGGAGAAGGTTTTCGTCCAGGATATCCCTGTACTTGGCCGCATTCATCTTTCCCTCGATTGCAACCAGTCGTCCTGTCCCTGCAGCTGAAAAACACCCCCACAGCATGATGCTGCCACCACCATGCTTCACTGTTGGGACTGTATTGGACAGGTGATGAGCAGTGCCTGGTTTTCTCCACACATACCGCTTAGAATTAAGGCCAAAAAGTTCTATCTTGGTCTCATCAGACCAGAGAATCTTATTTGTCACCATCTTGGAGTCCTTCAGGTGTTTTTTAGCAAACTCCATGCGGGCTTTCATGTGTCTTGCACTGAGGAGAGGCTTCCGTCGGGCCACTCTGCCATAAAGCCCCGACTGGTGGAGGGCTGCAGTGATGGTTGACTTTCTACAACTTTCTCCCATCTCCCGAATGCATCTCTGGAGCTCAGCCACAGTGATCTTTGGGTTCTTCTTTACCTCTCTCACCAAGGCTCTTCTCCCCCGATAGCTCAGTTTGGCCGGACGGCCAGCTCTAGGAAGGGTTCTGGTCGTCCCAAACGTCTTCCATTTAAGGATTATGGAGGCCACTGTGCTCTTAGGAACCTTAAGTGCAGCAGAAATTTTTTTGTAACCTTGGCCAGATCTGTGCCTTGCCACAATTCTGTCTCTGAGCTCTTCAGGCAGTTCCTTTGACCTCATGATTCTCATTTGCTCTGACATGCACTGTGAGCTGTAAGGTCTTATATAGACAGGTGTGTGGCTTTCCTAATCAAGTCCAATCAGTATAATCAAACACAGCTGGACTCAAATGAAGGTGTAGAACCATCTCAAGGATGATGAGAAGAAATGGACAGCACCTGAGTTAAATATATGAGTGTCACAGCAAAGGGTCTGAATACTTAGGACCATGTGATATTTCAGTTTTTCTTTTTTAATAAATCTGCAAAAATGTCAACAATTCTGTGTTTTTCTGTCAATATGGGGTGCTGTGTGTACATTAATGAGGAAAAAAAATGAACAAATGATTTTAGCAAATGGCTGCAATATAACAAAGAGTGAAAAATTTAAGGGGGTCTGAATACTTTCCGTACCCACTGTATATATAAATAAATAATAATAATAATATATATATATATATATATATATGTATATGTATGGGGAGTGGAAATGGCTAATAAGCCTATAAGTCTCTGCAGCCATATAGTAGTAATTTAATGTCCTTTTTATTTTTAAATAAGTGTTTGCTTTCTTACATTATGTAACTTTTAGTTTTATAAATGGAGGCAACCTATGAAGGATGAACAAATAATGTCATCACACATTAAAAATAACTTTCAAATTTGGTAATACTTAAAGCTTTGAAGTGCTGGGAAAAGTTGTGTGAAGCATTTAAAAACACTTGAAAACATTAGACCATTTCTGCCACAAGTTGTTCCTGTAGCCTACTTATGTTAAATCCATGGTGAATGGTGGAGATTTGTGTATACTGAACAATGTTTTTCCTGGTTTCCACATCAGTGGCGTTTGTTCTAATATCCGTATAGCTTTAACAGAATTCTGCGTCGAATTTGAATGCTTCTCACAAGATTTGACAGAGATGTTATTGATTCTGCGGCGAATTCGACTACTTTCTTCACTGTATCTCCCAGCAGCGCTGTGTATAACGGTGTCCCGTGATAGAGAGCAGTCCCCGGCTCCGGCCCGAGCAAATAAACGTTCCGCTTTCGGTTCGTTTGTCCAATGTAGCTCTTGTAAATCGGGCATAATGAGAAAGCAAGGCTGTTCATTTTTAAAACTGAGAAACAACCTTTCTTTGACAATGCGCGTTGCGATGACGTCACGGGTTTTATCCCCAAATCTGCGGAAAATCTGCGGCAATTACGAAAATTTGCAAGCTTTTGCGAAAATTGCGGAGTTTGCGATAAATTCAGTGATCGCAGAATCGCAAAATCCTGAAGGGACTGATATTTAACCAAATTAACTTGCTAACGCTGGCGATTATAAAAACAACACGTGAAACAGAAAGTGAGATGCAGCTCTGGTTTTTACTTACAGTACTCATTAAAAATGCTGAAGGATTGTGTTATATCAAAGGAAAAGGTATTGATTTCATTTAACCCCATGGGATTGCACAGCATTGTGTTTAAATCACATTAAAAAAGCCTATAACTAGAAACCAGGACTTAAACTTTAGGGTCAAAAGATGGGTCAATGACATTATTGGTGAGAACTTTATTGTAGCAGTAGTGTGAGATCCGCCCTGCCTGTTTAACAGTGTCAGCAGTATCTGTAAGCCACACTAAACCTAAAAGACTGTTCAGGCCGACAGGAACACCCCTTACATCAAACACCCTGATGATTCATCTTCTAGGCTGGCCTGCACACTTCCACTAGGACAGCTCTCTGCTGCAGATATCTTTAGCTGAATGAGCAGGTCTGGGAAAGATTCTGCCATAAGCAAGACCTCATTTGTCTCTGGCTTGCAAACAATTGCTCTTGTTGTGGTTGTTTATGCCTGCTGCACCGAACATGCAGAGAGAATCCAGCATATTCAAATAGGAGGAAATCTAATACACTGCCCTTGACAGCTGGGTGAGGATCTAGCTTGCAAGTGATCATCTATAAAGCATTTGCTGATGCTTAAATCATTCCGAATAGAATTAGACATTAGTCTGTGTGTGTTAGAAGCACAGTGAAGCTGTTCTCTCCATACTGACTACCGAACAACGATTATGCTTATGTAATAGTTAACTCAGATGTCCAAATGCTATAGAGACTATATAAGACTTTTTTTCTCTTTCAATTAAAGCTAAATATAAAGTAGGTTATCCTAAACTATGCAAGTAAACATAACTTTTTAAAAATCTATTTCTATAATTAACTTACATTAAAAACAGTTCATTTTAAAATATTACATGAATCATTTTCTCCTTTGATGAACACTATGCATTGTAGACATCACAATAGGTTTAAAAGATACAATGCATGCCAATATTTGCCAAAGCATGAATGAATGTTTCTGATCTGAAGTGCTTTTAGTTTCTGTAATCATTCGGTGTCTGTTACATCTTGCATGTCGACTAGGGCTGAACGATTTTGGAAAATAATCTAATTGCGATTTTTTTTTACCAATATTGCGATTGCGATTTAATATAAGATTTTTTTTTTTTTAAGCTCTTTATATTCTGTATTATTCAACAAAGACAAGCAATAAATCATTGTATAGTATGCAGTGTTGGGCACGTTACTTTAAAAAAGTAATTAGTTATATTACTATTTACTTCTCACAAATAGTAACTGAGTTACATCATTATAAAATAAACTAATTACCAGGGAAAGTAACTATTGTTACTTTTTTTTTTTTTAAATGTTCAAATATGTCAAATAACTTGGATGTCCCCAATATTAAATGTTAAATGAATGAAATGGACACTAAATAGAATACATTATTATTATAAAACATTGCACACTAATCTACACTATTTTAATGTTTCTGTGGGACAATGTGAGAGACACCTATCAAATTCAATTGATTATTGTAAATATTATCAACCCTCTATAGACACCTTGGCAATAGAATCTGCATTGGCTTGTCATTTTTTATAGTATATCATATAATTAATATTGGCCTGGTGAGTAAACTAAAAAAAATGACAAGCCAATGGAGAGTATATTGCCAAGGTGTCCATAGAGGGTTGATGATATTTACAATAATCAATTGAATGATTTTCAATTATATATAATATCTATATAAAGCTTATGTTTGTAAAATGGCAGTTTTTTTTAAAAAATATCTCACTTAGCATCAGTCAGTCAAAACATTATAATATGATATTATGATAATTTAGCATTAAATTTGAGCAGTATATGATGATATAACTTTAGTAATTAGAATAACCATGTATGAATGTATTTGTCATGTTGACTGAACTTAGGACTGGTGGTGGTGCTTAAGATATTGTTTGTCATTTAGTGTTTCTATAAAAAAAGGAAAAAGAAAACTACAAATAATACTGATAAGATAACAAAACTACAACAAATTATACCACTAATAACAGTATAAAACGCACTAAGGATTATCTGCTGGGTTCATGAATATTAATCAGGTTGTCTGCGTTCGCTCGAACTGATTCGCTGAAATCAAAACAGGGACGATGATAGGTGAGCGCCGGCCAATGAGATTGCCGTTTACGCATTAGCTCCGCCCACTAGCGGAGAACCCGGTAGTTCTTAAAAGCTGAAGAATTCCAAAGGAACTCCGTTATTTTGACAGGAAAATACAACAAAGGATATCGTTTACATGTAGCGCGTCAATTCTGCATGTTATGAAAGACCCGCGGACACGAAAATAACCCGCGGCAAACTGCCGACTTGGCAACATAGCGATGCCAACTTGATGCTTCCTCTGAAGACTGCTTAGATGTGTTTGACTTGAAGCAGCGCTGCTAGACCGATCTGTGTGTGTGTCATCAAAGTACTGCGAGAGCTATAAGAGAGCAGACGTCTCCTTATGCTTTATCTCGCCGTACTTTGATGTCATACGATCGATCTTCAAGTCGAACACACCGCTTTACTGCTTCTCTCGCGTGTCACGTGACAGTGTAATCGCAGCCTCTGCGGTTGAAGAATCGCGTTCTCTCATATCGCGATATTATCGCAAATGCAATTAATCGTTCAGCCCTAATGTCGACTCTATGTGGCATAAATCAGCATCACTGAAACCTGCTCGGTTGGATCGAGTGTCCAGAACAGGTCACGCAAAGAGAGGGAGAGGGAGGAAAGAAAGGTGTGGTAGAGGTGTACAACTATTTAAGGCATACAGTATCTCGCAGAAGTGAGTACACCCCTCCCATTTTTGCAAATATTTTATTATATCTTTTCATGTGACAACCCTGAAGAAATTACACTTTGCTACAATGTAAAGTAGTGAGAGTACAGCTTGTATAACAGTGTAAATTTGCCGTCCCCTCAAAATAACTCAACACACAGCCATTAATGTCTAAACCGCTGGCCACAAAAGTGAGTACACCCCTAAGTGAAAATGTTTTTTTCAGAACTCTGAGGATCTGAAAAAAATAATTGTTGCTCTACATAAAGATGGCGTAGGCTATAAGAAGATTGCCAAGACCCTGAAACTGAGCTGCAGCACGGTGGCCAAGACCATACAGTGGTTTAACAGGACAGGTTCCACTTAGAACATGCCTCGCCATGGTCGACCAAAGAAGTTGAGTGCACGTGCTCAGCGTCATATCCAGAGGTTGTGTTTGGGAAATAGACATATGAGTGCTGCCAGTGTTGCTGCAGAGGTTGAAGGGGTGGGGGGGTCAGCCTGTCAGTGCTCAGACCATATGCCGCACACTGCATTAAATTGGTCTGCATGGCTGTTGTCCCAGAAGGAAGCCTCTTCTAAAGATGATGTACAAGAAAGCCCACAAACAGTTTGCTGAAGACAAGCAGACTAAGGACATGGATTACTGGAACCATGTCCTGTGGTCTGATGAGACCAAGATAAACTTATTTGGTTCAGATGGTGTCAAGCGTGTGTGGCAGCAACCAGGTGAGGAGTACAAAGACAAGTGTGTCTTGCCTAGATGGTGGTGGGAGTGTCATAGTCTGGGGCTGCATGAGTGCTGCCGGCTCTGGGGAGCTACAGTTCATTGAGGAAACCACGAATGCCAACATGTACTGTGACATACTGAAGCAGAGCATGATCCCCTCCCTTCGGAGACTGGGCCGCAGGGCAGTATTCCAACATGATAACGACCCCAAACACATGCTAAAGAAGCTGAGGGTAAAGGTGATGGACTGGCCAAGCATGTCACCAGACCTGAACCCTATTGAGCATCTGAGGGGCATCCTCAAACGGAAGGTCCACCAGCCATCCACCAGCTCTGTGATGTCGTCATGGAGGAGTGGAAGAGGACTCCAGTGGCAACCTGTGAAGCTCTGGTGAACTCTATGCCCAAGAGGGTTAAGGCAGTGCTGGAAAATAATGGTGGCCACACAAAATATTGACACTTTGGGCCTGCCTATTTATTTCCAAGTAGCTAAGAAAATGTTTAAGTGATGGATATGCATGTTTAACTATAATGATTTAAGAACACGCATCCCTGTCACTGGATATGTAGCAGTCGTTTCAGGTTTGTACACTCAGAGATAGGGTGCTGGATAAATGGAGTAGTCAAAATAGTATTTGCAATGCAAAGGTAGCAGGCACCTGCATAATATCAGACACCAAAATGTACTACTAAACGATCACTGAAATATTAATTATTTTTATACAGATGAATTGGCATTGTTAATTCAGCCCTACAACGATTCATTCATACAAAAAAATAATTCTGCTAGTGTTTGATGATTGAGACAATAACTTCACGTCAATAAGCACAAAAGCAATGCCAATGCCAGATACCAATGGGAGCACAGAAAATTATTTGATATAGTTGGATACGCGGCCATAATTTTAAATACTGTAGTATAACAAAATATTGTGGCCCAGATTTACTAACCAGGGAAAATGCCGATGTGAGTGAAAAGTTCTGCGGCTGATCTACTGACAATGTGCACATTAAAGAACACGGACACAACCGGATCATTTTTCATAATGAGCAGCACAAATTGGCTGGTTTAAGACATGCTTTATGGGGCAGTAAATAATGGCGCAAATACCAATAAATTCACTACTGTAAACCTTAGTAACTTATGTTGCACGATTCATTTAAATACTCTCCTCCCACAAATTTTGTGCCTGAAAGGGAAACTCCTACAAATGTATATGCAATAAAGTCAGACGCAAAATTAACTGTGTCCAAGCATTCATTTTTCAGTAAATCCTGACAGTAGATTTTTTAACACCAAAAGATTGTTTGCGCTTGTGCAAGCTGTTAGTAAACCCTTAATATACTATATACAGTGCAGGCGTATTACAAGAGTAATATTTCTGTCTTCTCATCATCATATAGTCCCCCTCAGAGCTATTGGGCCTTAAGGATCTCAGACACAGTGAGTTTCAGTTGATAAGAAAATCTTTTAACTGTAGTCAAAGTAAATTGCATTAGATACGGTCACATTTTATGCCATTAATAATGCAGTAGAATTTTTTTTCTCTGTGGTATCCAAATTAGTATCGAATACAGATTTCTATACAAGGTATTGAGAAGAAATCTCTTAACTAATGCTATAAACTATGAACTCTGTCAGTTGGTATATTACTATATTAAAGTGATTTGTAAATTGTACATAAGGCAGCATTTATATTACAAAAAGTATTGTATACTAAAAAACATACTATAATAAATGTGTATTAACACTTATGTGTCTACTCCAGTATGTGGTTGAAATATAAACATTTAAACAGCAGATATCATCCTTTTTTCATGATGGATTTATTCAAACCTGTGTATATGTAATAAAGTGCATCCAATTAGCAAAATACTCCTTTCTACAGTTAATTTTTCTAGCTAGCAATCGGGTTCATGGACAGTAAATGTCTTACGTGACATACTGTTCACAAGCTTTTTCATTGAAGCCTTTCCGTGGTTGAAACACTGACTGAGGCCAGAGACATTTCAGTAAGTTGTTCCATTTCTTTCAGCATACCATCTGATGTTCATTCATGTTCATTTCATGCAGTAACTGGTAGTAAAGAGGATTGTGTGTTCCTGGTTGTTCTGAGGCGTTACATATTTATTGTTTGTATTTATTGTTTAAATTTTGTGATTAAAATTGACAATCTCTAAGCCGAGTCTAATGTTTCACATCAGAAGTAACAAGCAAAGCCTATTGCGATTTATTAGATGGGACGCACACCACAAAACACATGTTTCATTAAGTTCTGTTCATCAACTGAAAACAGCACACACCAATTCTTAGGACTTTAGAATCAATATCGGTACATCATAATGAGAATCGACGAACATATTTTCCACCCAGCCCTACAAGGTACTATGTTAAACGATCATGACAACGCTACCCAGGGTGCATCTCGTGAGGACAGCTGAGAGAAGCCCATAGTGCAAAGCTGGACTCTAGATGCTTTATTCTGTCTATAAAGAAAAAGAATGATCAAACTCGTTCCCTAACATTTCTAGATGCACAGCTTTTCTCTGTTTCCATGTTTTCTTTGACAAACAAAACAGGCCTTAATTACAGCTTGCAGCTCTATGGTCTTATTACTGCTTTAATGACTAACAACCTAGACTGTTCCCATCATAATCTTCCCAACTCCTGACTCTGCATTTCCATTGGCCCATTACAAGAGGACTCCAGCCAGAGTGCAAACACTAGCACTTTGCTTTTCTTAAACAGGGAGCACAGACAGCTAAGAAAACAAGCACACACACACACACACACAAAGACGTTATTGCATGTGGAACATCATCATGATGACCACCACAAATTGAAAACTAGCCATGAAGATACACTTTAATATTGTATATTTTACATTTGGTGAAGAAAATATAAGTGCAACTTAAGTGTTGCAGCTATGGTATTATGGGTGGTATTTTACTGGTCCAAGTAAAAAAAGCCCACCCCCAAGTCTAGATTAGACTCTATAAATAAAAGCAAAAAACTAATAACACAACATCATTCATGCTTTCCCCCATAAGTAATGCCCAAGATTAAGAAAACTCAGACTTTAAGGAGTTCTTTTGAAGAGCATTTCCAGTTCAATGTCATTCAGTGCTTGTTGTGTAGACAGGGAGTGGTTGCTTGGTGTGTTTGGACCTACCAACATAATGCAGGTACAGGGCAATATATTTGTACTGGAAGAGAGGATTATTGTTGAGACTGCTCCTCTGGATCTTCTGGAAAAAGGAGCTGACGTCCCAGCGGTACAGCACCTCTAGCAGCATGATGCTGGGGATCCGCAGACCCACATTCAGAACCGCCTCCACACGGGCCTTCATCGCCATGACCAGCAGGGCACCGAACAGGCCTCAACCTAAACTGAGACAAACATGATTTTAACATAGAGAACAACAGTGCAATCCTATAAAAACCACACAGTGTTGTAGTCTTTGAGGAACTAAATCAAGACACTCAGATGAGGTTGTTTGAGAAAGTTTATTTCAACCTGAAATTTGACTAAATAAAAAATAAGCATCATAATAATGCATATTATACATACACACATTTAAAAAAAATTATATACAAACTGCCTTGTGTACATTTTCATATACAACTCTATAGTCAAAGTTTTAGTTGAGTGTTGATTATGCCTGTGTATTTTAAATGTTTATTTGCAAACATATAAAACACATAATAATACAAATGTCTGAATGTGACATTATCTACAAACAAAATCATAATACATCTCCAAAACCACAGTAATACCCTATCCTATCTTTAAGAAACCATGGGAATTACCAAGGTACTTTTCGGAAATGGAAGAACGACACACCTACTTCTCTTATTACCACCGGATGGGGAAAAAAAACACTACACTTACATAACCATACTACTTTAGTCAACAATATAGTCAAATAATTGTGCTGTGACGAAAATATAGCGTTGTAGTTCTCGTATTTAAACTCACGTGGACTAGTTATTGTCACGCGTGACGTGTTAAACGTGTTTGAACTCTAGTAACCCCGACACATCAACAGTCACAGTTTAAAAACAGGACGCCTGTGAAATATTGAAAAGATAAACCTTATACAGACACATATTACATCGTTAAGACGACAGAACACAGTTTAAACGTGAACCAGAACAATAATGATTGACTTTCATCGGCTGTGCGGAGTTTGTGCTGACTAAAGGGTATCGTCTTAATGCTAATAATTAGGTAAACTTTATATTTAACCACTTCAGAGGTCTTAAAACACTAACAAATAATGTTTTTGAGGTAAATGTGTTAAATACGTAGAGTTAAATTATTTTAAAATCAGTAGCATTACAGAACTGTGCCCGTTATTCCTTTACAAACGCTTCGATAAATATAATAAATTAGACTTACACGTTGGTTAATCACTTCACGCTGTTAGATTTCGTCTTAGGCTGCGTCTCAGGATGAGTGTAAACCATTTTAGCTCAGACGTCTCGACGTTATCCGTTTGTTATGGTCAAATTAAAAGCAGAAGAGACGGGGCATCTCAATTCACTTTATCAGGCAGCCATTACGCACACCGTTTGAATGCGCACCGCGCATGAGCGATTTTGAATAATGAAGATTAGCCGCTAGGTGGCGCTTGTCTAACAGCAATTCTACTATGGCGAAGGCTTGGCTATAATTAATAGTTTTATTGATTACAGTAGAAATGTGACAAGCAGTTACTAAGGAGAGAGTGAAAATATTCGAGGACCGAATTCGGATCTGAGTCTTTCGCGAAAGCTTCAAGGACTAGATCATGAATGTTAATTAGTCATGTTGACGTTCTATGTAATCTTCCTGGAGAGTCGTGACGTAATTAAAATTCATGAGCCAAATATTCGTACATTTGCTTTCTCTAGAAGTTGACAAGTAAATAGTTTTAAACTCTGCTTTTATATTTAATGCAGGATCATTGCATATAATCAGACATCACACATATGTGATTTATCAAGGCCAAATTTGATAAATATCTTGTAAATATTAATAGGAAGGTGCATAAATAGGTGTGAATAAATGGGAAGTTCTCAAGTCACCCACAGCATGTCTTAAGAATGTGTATATTGTTCTGACGCCGAAGAACCTGTAGATGGCACTGGCACACTGTACAGTTTCAAACAATAGCCTATATATTGTTATTTAATGAATTGTAAAATAAACAATTGTATAATTTTAATAAATAATTGTTAAATTTAAAGGAAAGGATTGGCGTTTTATATTTGTGATAAATTACTTTATTCGATATCTACTATAACTTATATAATATTGATGTCATACATCACTTATTAATTTATTGTTGTCCATGTTTTAAGATTTGGAATGGAAATTTAAATTGTTATTTTTTTATGTCAGAATATTTTTTATGCCTTATATAATACAGTTAGCATACTATATCTGATTACAGCCAAATAAGAAACTAAGAGTACAATAGTATAGTGCCTTTTGTCCTCCGTATTTAATTTAATGTAAAATGTCTTAATCTAAACTCTCCCTCTGATAATGTAACGTCATACAGGACGCGTTATTGTTGTGCGTTCCGTCTGCGCTATTTTATAATTGTCTATCGATGTTTTTTGTTGTTGTTGTTTTTTTTAATGTTGCGTTGTTGCGTTGACTTCCTGACAAATTAAACAACAGTTGAACTTAAACAGAACGCGTCTCGAGACCCGGGCGTTTTGCGTCATCCTGTTGCTCTCTTGCGAACGCGTCTTGCGTGAACGCCCCTATAGCTGTCAGAGAGATGCGTTTGTGTCATCGCTGCCATGTTCACTCTAGTGCACTTGTTACGCGGATGTTGAGGAAGTGGTGGTCAGTGGCACTTGGAGGAGTATCATCCGCTCTTGAGTTAATACCGTGAGAAAACGAGTCAAATGCCGCGCTGCTATGGACGCGATCGGAGTATCGCACTCGGATCCGCTCGATGACTATGAGCTGATACACCGCATAGGCAGCGGGACATATGGAGATGTGTTTAAGGTAGGAAAACGACAGAAAGTACGATTTCCGTGCATATTTAATGCACATAAGGCTCTTGTGTTTGTGCCAGTGATGTAAAATATGTTGCAAAAATACAATTACTAAAGTTTCCATCCCAAAACCACATACTTCAGTAAAAGAAGCATTTTAATCTTTCTGACATTGTCTGTATTCATTCATTCATTTATTTATCTCTCTCTCTCTGTGTGTGTGTGTGTGTGTGTGTGTGTGTGTGTGTGTGTGTGTGTGTGTGTGTGTGTGTGTGTGTGTGTGTGTGTTTCATGACAATAGGCTAATACGTCAAGTTACCACAATTTTAGTTTTTTGGCTAAACTATGTTAACCATGGTAAAAGTGATTAGTTGTTCTGATCATGCCTTGCTGCAAGCTCTGTGTTTTGGGGACATAGTAGCTGGTTTGTTGTTGGTGCAAAATGGTCTATCAGCAAATTCACATCTTGTTCCAGTTGTTATAGTTTCATGACACAAATGCTGCATCTTAGTATTTTGTATCTTAGTTATAGCTGCTACATTGTTGATTGTACTTGAATATCATATCCTACTGTGTAACATAGGCTACTATGCAGTTGCATTAACATGTTGAAAGAACTAGTATTAACTACCTATTTCACACTTTGAGTGATGTGTGTACTGACTGTCTGACCATGTTACTCTACTATGATTTCAGTTTTCACACCCCATTGACTTTGATGTTCAGTAACGCCCATGTGGCTCTGGCATGTTTAACAACACCATAAAAACATGCGTTTGTGCATGTATGCATTGTGGATTGTTTCCTCATAAAAAAAGAAACCATGATACTAAACTTGAATTTTCCTTGCAAATGGAATTTGTTACTTTCTATGAACCGAACTGGTCATGGTGGCATACCGTGCAACAGAAATAACAGGGCGTGAAAAACATATTTTTTGCATACAAGGAAGCAAATAATAAAAAGATTTGCAAACTCGGTATGCACATTTTGTCTCTCTGAAATGTTTGTGTAGAGTATCATCCGATGGTGGCATTGTGCCCTGATTGGGTGGATTGTCCATTTATATCACCCTGCCTGAACAAACATGAATCATGGCCTTGATAACGGAGAAAGACACATTACAGGATGTGATTTGGTTCAGCAGGAAAGAAAACAGGAAATGAGCACTGCTACTTTTTTTCATCTCTACTTCACCTTTCCAGTGTCTGCTGATCCGCTATTGGCTGCTGGTTACCATGGTTACTGGCAGACAGCTTCATTTTTCTGTCTTTCGCAGACCACACTGGCACATAATGTGCCTCACAAATCATATGACGTTTTGAGCGGAGGCAGACCGCTTGAATTGCTGTTGTCACACTTGTGATGTTTTGAATGAGACAATCACATTTCTTTCGTTGGTAAAATATTATAAGGCCTTTAAAAGGTATAACTGAAACCAGGTCAGATTTGAAAGAGGTAGCGTGTATTTGTCAGTGTATCAAAATACTTGTGGCTCTTTATGCACTGGATTTTTATGATCCAGGACAACCGCAAAAACAATGTAAAACTTGGAAGCATTGGAACTTGAAAGTGGCGTGACACAATAAATGTGGTGGCTCGATACAAGCGATCTTTCAAAAGAACCAGGAGGAATTTTGTCAGTAACTGACTGATGCAAAGGTCTGATGTCAACATGTATTGCTTATTTGTAGAAGCATTTGATCTGCATAACCACTAACTTGTTTCTCTGTCGTTATAGGCCCGTAGCATTAAGACCTCAGTCATCGCAGCAATTAAAGTGGTCAAACTGGACCCTGGTAAGGTCATAAACCATTTTTAATAAAATGTTCTCATTTGCATTTTACTGATATGATGCACACCATGTATTGACCTTTTCAGTAGATGTGGGTAGTGTTATCTAAAGAGGCTGAAATTATGTCACATAAGTAAAAGACAATTTAATTTTATGAGATGTAAACAAAGTTGATGAAATTATGTTCTATGCAATATTTAGGTTTAGGATAAAACCTTCTTTATCTAGCAAGTTTTAACATGTTGTTAGATATACTTTTTATTTTTTTCTTACAGCCATACTTTCATACACTTTCTTACAGTGTCACACTTCATTTCAGAACACATTTTTAAAAAAAGAAATCTCCAGTTCCTTAAAAGATGTTCTATAGTGCTTGTCATAGTGATGCACAGTAACTAAAAGGGGCAGTTCTACAACCCGAATTCTGGAAATAAAAAAATGTAAACGTTTTTTAAATTTGAATAAAATGAAAACTAAAAGACTTTCAAATCACATGAGCCAATATTTTATTCACAATAGAACATAGAGAACATAACAAAAGTTTAAACGGAGAAATGTTACACTTTTATTCACGAAATGAGCTCATTTCAAATTTGATGCCTGCTACAGGTCTCAAAAAAGGTGGCACGGGGGCAACAAAGGGCTGAAAAAGCAAGACATTTTTAAAAGATTTAGCTGGGAGAACATCTAGCAACTACTTAAGTTATTTGACATCAGGTCTGTAACATGATTAGCTATTAAAGGGATGTCTTAGAGAGGCAGAGTCTCTCAGAAGTAAAGATGGGCAGAGGCTTTCCAATCTGTGAAAGAGTGCTTAAAAAGATTGTGGAATACTTTAAAAACAACGTTCCTCAACGTCAAATTGCAAAGGCTTTGCAAATCTCATCATCTACTATAGTGCATAACATCATAAGATTCAGAGAAACTGGAGAAATCTCTGTGCGTAAGGGACAAGGCTGAAGACCTTTGTTGGATGCCCGTGGTTTTCGGGCCCTCAGACGACACACTCATCAGCATGATTCTGTCATTGACATTACTAAATAGGCCCAGGAATACTTCCAGAAACCATTGTCGGTAAACACAATCCCATCCGCCATGCCATCTGCAGATGCCAACTAAAGCTCTATCATGCAAAAAGGAAGCCATATGTGAACATGGTCCAGAAGCGCCGTCGTGTCATGTGGGCCAAGGCTCATTTAATATGGACCGTTTCAAAGTGGAAAAGTGTTCTATGGTCAGACGAGTCCAAATTTGACATTTTTGTTAGAAATCATGGACGCCGTGTCCTCTGGGCTAAAGAGAGAGACCTTCCAGCATGTCATCAGTGTTCAGTTCAAAAGCCAGCATCTCTGATGGTATGGGGGTGCACAAGTGCATACGGTATGGGCAGCTTGCATTTTTTTGGAAGGCACTATGAATGCTGAAAGATATATAAAGGTTTTAGAGCAACATATGCTCCCCTCCAGATGACGTCTGTTTCAGCAGGACAATACAAAACCACATACTGCAGTTATTACAACAGCATGGCTTCGTAGTAGAAGATTCCGGGTGATGAATTGGCCTGCCTGCAGTCCAGATCTTTCACCTATAGAGAACATTTGGCACATCATTAAACGAAAAATATGTCAAAGACGACCACAAAAGCAGCTGGAAACCTATATCAGGCAAGAATGTGACCTAATTCCAAAACCAAAAACTCCAGAAACTCATAACCCCGTTGCACAGACATCTTCAAACTGTTTTGAAAAGAAGAGGAGATGCTACACCATGGTAAACATGCCCCTGTCCCAACTATTTTGAGACCTGCAGCAGGCATCAAATTTGCAATGAGCTCATTTTGTGCATAAAATTGTAAAATTTCTCAGTTTAAACAATTGTTATGTTATCTATGTTCTATTATGAATAAAATATTGGCTCATGTGATTTGAAAGTCTTTTAGTTTTCATTTTATTCAAATTTAATAAACGTCCCAACATTTCCAGAATTCGGGTTGTAAACAAGGGGTCAAATTAAGTCCAGACAACACCTCATGTTAATTGGCATTTACGGTTATTGGCTGACACTAATTGTGTGTTTAATTAGTTCTTTGCTGTCTAAGCTTCCAAACTTCTGAACACTATATTTAGATTTTAAAACTGAAAATGACTGAGAAAGGCCTGTAGTTGCAACTTTTATATATTTTGAATATATTTGAAGATACCCAGAATATCATAATTTATGCTGTAAATTCAGTTTAATGCTGAATTATTCACTGCAGCATCTGAATTTCAGCTCAGTCTTTTAATCCTTGTGAATCCTGCTGTTATGTTGAGGCAGCATGAAAACATGATGTGTTACTGATAGCGAAGTAGAATCTGAGACGATTACAGACGAGACCCTTGTTTCTTTTTCTGTCAGGTGATGACATCTCAAGCATTCAACATGAAATAACCATGATGAAGGATTGCACTCATAAAAACATTGTGGCCTATTTCGGCAGCTACCTCAGGTCAGTCACACAAAAAACTAATACTACAGTTTGCAGAAAACTGAAGTAAAACTAACAATTAACTTCTTCATATTGCACAGAAATAACAAGTTATGGATCTGCATGGAATTCTGTGGAGGAGGATCATTGCAGGATATTTATCACGGTACAATTGACATATCTAATGTAATAAAATGTTACATTAATGTATATAATTTAAATTACTGTACATAGATGTTGCAGAAAAAATATTAATATATCAATTATTTTTTGCTTAAACAATTTATTGGATTAAAAAAAGCTGAAGTTGTGATGTTTAATGGTTTCAGAACAAGCCTTCCTGTATGTTGTTTTTCTGTATGAAGGGGGATGCAGTTTGCAGTGGTTTCTGTTATTATTTATATTGCCTGCTAGAGGATTAATGCTCATATGTTGTTCTGTGAGTCTAAATGAGGTCATTGTGTTTCTGCAGTCACTGGTCCTCTGAAAGAGAGACAGATAGCTTATGTGAGCAGAGAGACACTTCAGGTGAGGATGCTTTCACATCTTACACTAGGTTTTTATTCTTCACTTGAGGTTCATGAGGTAATAATGTTATTTTTAAATTATCCTAGTCATTTTTTATTGTAGTTTTTCCTTAAATGCACAGTTCACCCAAAAATTAAAATGCTGTCATCGTTTACTCACCCTCATGTTGTTCCAAACCTGTATGAATTTCTTTCTTCTGCTAAGCACAAAAGAATATATCTTGAAGAATGTGGGTGACCTAATAATTGCTTGTCCTCACTGACTTCCAAAGTATGGGGAAAAAATGCTATGGAAGTCAAATGGGAACCAGAAACTATTTGGTTACCAATAATATTTTTTGGGTGAATTATCCCATTAAAGCATTTCACATTATGCTTGACACTTTTTAAAGGGATAGTTCACCCAAAAATGAAAATTGACTTTCTTTCTGTCTTGAGAAATATCTCAGTGTTTTGTTGGAGGTCAGTAGACTCCAATGCTGTTTGGTTCCCATTGTTTTTCCAAAGAGGGCTAAAAGCAGCGCTAACCCTGAAATGCGGTGCCAAAGGTGTACAATGTTACTACAGTATGGTGCTAGAATTGTGTGGCGAGTTGTTTAGCAAAAGACAATGAATCATAAACTAAACAATGCTCCCCTCGTTAAATATTAATGTACAGCCACAGAAACTTCCACATGCTGTGTTTAGTTTCTGCATCTGAGGGAAACAGTTAAACATATCAAATAGTAAAGGCAATTGCATCAGTTATAGCAATGATGATTTGATTTATGTTATGCCATTTCTAAAAAGATTGAATGTTAATTGCATGCATGCTATACTTTTCCAGCCAGTGTTATTAACTTAATTATGTAGGGCTATATTTATCTAAAGTAAATCTTCAATATCACTATAATATGAAATATAAAATTATAGTGATTTAAGAAAAACTGTTAAAAGTAATATTTTGAAAGTCACAAAATCCTTTTTTATACTGTACATTACAATGTATAATGTAAATACACTTTTAACATTTTTGATTGTTTTTAGTCTTTTAAGTTTTTAATTTAAATAAAATTTATTTATTTATTATCGGTCTTATTTGTATCAGACAAAATATAAAAGATGAGATATAATATTAATAGCAGCAGATCTTTTCTTCCGTTAAGAGGATGAGGTTGTTGATTGGACAGAGGCAGATCTAATTGCAAGCTTGAGGCTTTTATTAAGAAAGTCAGGGTTTCAGTCGACTAAATGATGGAGAGGTCTGGCATGCATCACCAGAGAAAAGTTTGATTAAAAATGATGAGGTTATTTTATGCCAACTTTGATGATGAGGTTATTTTATGCCATTTTACATATGTCAAATGTACTGTGTGCAGTAGTACCTTTCTACCCAGGATTAATTATTAATCGGGGTTAAAGGTTAGTAAAAAGGTTAAAAATGACAGCAGGTTAACAATTTCATATACAGCCCATTTATGCCATATTTTTTTACAAGTGTTTTCTGTTTGTTTACAGGGACTACATCATCTCCATGAAACGGGAAAAATGCACAGAGACATAAAAGTAATTGCCTATAACCATGTTGCCATGCAGTGTGTTTGATATACATTAGTAGAGTTCATCTGTATATGAGTGAGTTTCTTCACAGCACAATAGCGCATGTGAGATGATGATAGCGTGGATGTGCTCATTGTGTCATTCTTGATTGCCACAGGGTGCCAACATCCTTTTGACAGAGCGAGGAGATGTCAAACTAGGTCAGTCTGGGTTTATCCCGTCTCAGACCCTCACATGTAAACACACATATGCATGTATTAACTAATACACCATAAATCTCTTAAATATGGGCTTTTGTCTCCCCTCTGTCTGGCAGCGGATTTTGGAGTGGCAGCTGAGATCAACGCATCTGTTGCTAAGAGAAAGTCCTTTATCGGGACGCCATACTGGTGAGTCACCAAGATATTATACTTTTGTAAACTCTGTGCTATTGTTCTTCTTTTTTTACAGTAACATTCAAAAGATTGGAGTCAGTAAAACTGCATTTATTTGACCAAAAATATAGTAGAAACAATAATATTATCAAATATAACAATTTAAAATACATGTTTTCTACTGACATTTATTACTGTGATGCAAAGCTGAATTTTCAATATCATTACGGTCATCAGTGTCACATGACCATACAGAAATGATTCTAATATGCTGATTTGGTGCTCAAGAAACACTTCTGATGTGACACTCTACACTGATTATTATCACAGTTAAAATGATGGTGCTGCTTAATATGTTTGTAGAAACAGTGATACATTTTTCAGAATTCTTTTTTTAACATTATAAATGTCTTTACTGTCACTTGTGATCAATTTAATGCATCTTTTCTGAATAAAAATATTAATTTCTTCCAAAAAAAAAAACCTCCTATATCAGATTGGAATGGTCGTGCATAAAAAAAGAATAACTAATTATACCGATTTCAAAATATATATACAGTATATAAAAATATTAGTAGTAGTATACTGTTATTTAAAAAATAGTTCTAAAATAGTTTATGAGACAGTATGCAAAACCTGTCAAATAGTAGTGTGTCAAATTAAAGTTAATTCAGAGAGCATAATCCAGTTTTCATCTTGGAAATAAATGTATTTATGCATATTTAAGACCATTTTGTGTAAAAAAAAAAAAAGTAAAGCAGGATAATTGCATAATGAGTCATATTAAAAATCCCATCCGGTATTGCTTTGTTATTTGCTTCTTTTATATTTTACTGTGCTGATTTTTCTTCAGGATGGCCCCAGAGGTTGCGGCAGTGGAAAGGAAAGGAGGTTATAACCAGCTGTGTGACATCTGGGCAGTGGGTATCACAGCTATTGAACTAGCAGAGCTGCAGCCGCCTATGTTTGACCTACACCCCATGAGGTGTGAACACACTCAAATATACACATATGCAGATCCTTTCAAAAGAACTGACACCCTTTGAAAGTAGTAACACTACAAAATACATTCCCCTTGTTAAAGGTGCTGTAAGCAGTTTCATTTGTTTATTTGTGCTATCTTTATCTCAGTTTACACAGTCTGAACCAGTCAAACCTTGACCCCTTGGCAACACGAAACTTGCTATTCCAAAAAAAGAAAATTGCTTACGCCACCATGAATAATGTTTTCATATGCTGCAAAGAGTGATGCAAGCTTGTCTAGCAGAAAACTCAAACAAAAAGATGCAACGTTTCATAGACATTGTCCTTTAGGTTGAAAGGTTGAAATGAGATT
Source organism: Schizothorax lantsangensis (assembly GCA_027422415.1). NCBI lineage: Eukaryota > Metazoa > Chordata > Actinopteri > Cypriniformes > Cyprinidae > Schizothorax > Schizothorax lantsangensis. The sequence continues at coordinate 7,015,441 of CM049859.1, forward strand.
TTGGGTTGGGCGGCAGAGAACACAAACCTTTCTGTTGTTGTGCCCTCAGAGCTTTGATGCTGATGTCCAAGAGCAGTTTTCAGCCTCCCAAACTCAAAGACAAGAACAAATGGTAATATGCATGAAATGTAACTGTTGATTTTCCTCATATTTGCATAAATAACAAAGTATTATTTAGTTTGCAAATTCAATAAAATTATGTTTATTTATCAGGTCCACAGAATTCCACAACTTCATCAAAATGGCGCTCACGAAGAGCCCTCGGAAAAGGCCGACAGCAGAAAAACTCCTACAGGTGCGTGTTAACCATATGTGTGATAAAAATCATTTTACTCATGTGATATCCTTGTGGTTTATCTTTAATATACTGGTGTCTCAGTGCTGTTCTTATTACTGGAATGACCTATTTTTGCTTCCTCTGTCTTTTCAGCATGCTTTTGTCACGCAGCTCCTCACGCGTAACCTTGTTATAGAGCTGCTGGATGCGGTCAATAACCCTGATCTGCAACAGACACACACTATGGATGAGAGTGACCTGGAGGTGAATTGAGCGCAATGAAGATAAAATGAGGAAAAATATTTCATTTCAGAACACTTTAGATTAAAGCTGAAGTGTGTAATGTTTTTAATTCCACTTCAGTGTGAAACTAGGCTGATTTTGTGAAACGTGTAAAAACTGTGGCTCTGTGGTGCTTAAAACAGCTGTGTTTGTTTGAGCAGTCTAACATCTCCATCATATTTAGAAAGCCTGTTGGAAACAGGATAAGGCAAAAATGCTCATTTTTTATCCAGATCTATTAATTTATAAAAAAAAAATTATTCAAAAAAATTAAAAATAATTTTGGAACAATTTTGGGGGGCATCAAGTGAGAAATCTCAGGGTGAAATGTCATACAACAATCCTGATATCAAAATGAAGATAAATAAAACCTGAAAAAGGATTCAATTTCTTGAAAAAAAATTTTTTTTAAATATAATAATAATTAAAAATATATAATAATAAATAATTAGAGTAAGGTGTTGGTGTAGTGAAACACCCCAAATAATGTAATGATGTTGAAACAATGATTTTTATTATTAATACATATAAAATCATCAAATAAATGTGTGATTTGCTGTACAAAAAAAAAGATAAAAAAATACACTTTTTAGCTGGGAAAATATACATTTATAATATAAAAATATACATATAGTCATGGTTCGCTGTTGCAGGAAGGACGATGGAGGCACGAGGAAACACCCAAAATAATGTTTAACAGTTTTTATTATTAATACTTTAATAAATGTGTGATTTGCAAGGAAAATATACATTTATAAAATTACTATACATATAGGGTTCGCTGTTGCAAAGGACGATAACGAGGAAACGTTTAACCACAAGGAAACAGGAGCTAGAGCAACACACATAGAAAACAAGTAGACCCAACAGGGGAGAAATACACAGACAGGAACTTAAATACACAGGTTAATTAATTAAACACAGGTGCAGGGAATGAACGAATTAGACCAAACGCGGATAGGAACATGACCACATAAGGGAGCACTGAACAGAAACAGAGGTCCATGATCCTCCTGACACATATATAGCATTTTTGAAAATAAGGACTGAGGTCTGAACACGTTTACTGTAAGGCAGAGGTCTTCAACCCTACTCCTGGGGACCCACTGTCCTGCAAAGTTTATTTCCAGCCTGCTTCAGCACACCTGCCTGTGTTTTTCTAAGTGATCCTGAAGAGCTTGATTCGCTGGTTCAGGTGTGTTTGATTAGAGTTGAACTCTGTAGGACAGTGGGTCCCCGGGAGGTAAGAGCTCTTTATGTGACTTTAGAGTTTATGTCCATGTTTGTGTGTCTGTTTGTTTACAGACGTGCAGTGTCCTACCTGATAAGATTCATTCCCTAGCGAAACGTCCCATTCAGAGAACTCAGTCTGAAGAGCAATGTGAGTCAAGTTCATACTCTAATACACAGTTTCTAATACACATCTTTTTATATTAGTTATCTTAGCAGTATGTTATTGCATCCAAATAGCAGATTAGATGAATCTCAGATTTAATTTTGATGAGCAACACCACATGAATACATTTCTGAGAACCTGAAAAGAGGGACCTTCACTTTGATTCACTCGTTAATTTGTTTTCAACATATTTCAGTTAATAAACAAACATTTTATGAACTAAGTGGGTAATATCATACATTTTTTTTAAATAAATAATTTTAGATTTGTACAGAGGTCTGCTTATAGGTCAGACAATGTTTTTTGCACTAAAAATGTGATTTGGTTTTTAATGAGCATTTTCTATCCACCCTCTGACCTTTACAATTAAAGGGACAAAAATAAAATTCTGTCATCATGTATTAGTTATATAGTTGTTCAAAAACTGCATCTGTGTTGTTTTTTTGTCCATACAATTGAATTCTGTGGGCTCTGATGCGACAACGTTCTTCAAAATATCTTCTTTTTTTGACATGATGATGAGTAAGTGATGACAGAATTTTCATTTCCTGGTGAACCATCCCTTTAAGTGGCCTATTTTAGTATTGAAGCATACTATGTAAACATTCACTTCGCATGTGAAATGATTAACAATGCTTTTGCTGCAATCACAAATACACAAAATGTTTACTGTGGCATGTAAATGTAGTCAATCATTCATGTATCTGTGGTTTTTGCAACTTGATTTCAATAAGTTTTGAGTTCTAAAAGTTAAAGCATTTAAGTCAAGTCACCTTTATTTCTACAGCGCCTTATACGAAACAAATTGTTTTAAAGCTGCTTCACAGTAATAAACCGGAAAAAATAACAGAATAAGTAGCTTATATTGTTATATCAATATTGTTGTTATTCAATTCAAGTCAGTTCAGTGTTGATTTAGTTCACTTTAATAACTGTAAAGTTCATCAATTATGAAAAAAGCTCAATTCAGCTATAAGCAGCTCAGTGTTGTTATTCAGCTTGAGTCAGTTCAGCGTTGATTCCATTCAGTTCAGTTATAGTGTCAGTGTTGCAAAATTTGACAATTATGAAACAAACCTGATTCAGCTTTAAAGCAGCTCCACTGAAAACAATGTCGTCATCCAGCTCAGTTCAGTTCAAGTATTGTTCTCATCAGATAGTGTCAGTGCAGTCAACAATTTACATTAAAACTCTTTTTACATTAAGACCCCTTTAAAGTTGCATATGCTTTTGAAATTTCCATCTCCAACAGTGTAATGACAGAACTGTAGAGTAATAAGACCGTTATGACCTCACCTCACGAGTAGTAAACGCCAAATCAGGAGTGACTAAGAAAGAATGTGACATTAATAAGTGAGTACCATTGTTGTGGTTTGGTAGATTACAGCAAGCCACAGCCACAAGCCAAGGTTAGCTGAACAACAGCCGCTATTGTAATTGAGAAGCCACTCTAGAGCTATGAAAGGACCTATTGTGTGTGTTTCTGAGTGTGTCTTTACTCTTTAGGTTCATGTCTGTTTGTATGAATGCATGAGCGAGCATCCAAATCTGCATGCTAGAATGTCACGCAGACAATACTACGTATAAGAAAGTGGCGTGTTAAACTCCTACCACACGATTGTATGTGAAAGGGGAAGCGTGCAGCAGTTGAATACAGTTATTCTGTTCTGCTTGTGACTATCACTTTTTCTGTTTTCCAGTTGATCATGTGAGGTTTGGACCACCCATGAGAAAGGAGACAGATCCCTGTCCTGATCTGGTGAGATTCAAAATTTGAATAAAAATAGAAATGACTTTGTCCAGTGTATCAAGGTATTTATGTAAATTCTGTCCTGATTTTCTCACCCTCATATAGTTTCTGGGTAACACTCTATTTTAAGGTGTCCTTGTTACATGTTACATGTACTTACTATTATAATAACAATGAATTATGCATACTTAGATGCAAGCCAAACCCTAACCCTGATCATATAGTAAGTACATGTAGTTTATTAATATTACTTAGTACTTAAATGTATAATTACACTGTAACAAGGGCACCTTAAAATAAGGTGTACCAGTTTCTGAACCTGTATGACCGTGTTTCTTCTGTGAAACACTAAAGGAGAAGTTTCTAATAATGTACGGATCACTCATTTCCATACAATCACAATAAGAACACAAAAGCACCAAACTTGAAAATGTTTGTTCCACAACAGAAAGAAATGAAAAAACAATGCTTATGGAATTACATACTGGTTTTCTGTTCTTCATTAGGGGGCGTATGATGACTGGAGCGCTATCAGTGAAAACAAGGACTCACCGTGGGTTATATTTCACTCTTGCTCGTCTAAAATAATGGTGACAGTAGTAAATGTTGTGTCTGATCTGCTAATGCATGTAGGTCATTCAAAACTATTGATTGGCTGAGTGGTTTGACATCCTACAATCACTGATCAAAGTCTAATTTGATAAATCTATTGTTAAATTAAGCTATTAAGAAGCACTAATAATACTTTATCATTCTCAGAAACAGGAGTTTCTAAGAGTTTTCTAAGGGTTGCATTGCTTTTTTTGCTATTTATTTTGCAGGAGTTTGTTAGAGTGTGTGGAAGAGGCCTTGATGGAAAGGTGATCTGGCTTTTTTTTTATATTGAGAGTACTTATGTTTAGTTGATTGCTTCTATGGTTTTCTCCTCAGTCAAAAGTGATTTCTGTTCACTAGAATGAAAATATCTATCTGCATAACTTTGTGGTTAATGAAACATGTGGAAAGCCTATTAAAATTATTATATTTTATATTACAGTAAATTAAAAATATTAAATGCTATACTTATTGTTTTGTTTAAGCTTCTTGTTTTTAACTTTACCCCTTTGGTCTCCCAAATAGATTTGATTGCCACCTTGTTAATACCTTACACTTTTGCTTATCAGAGAAATTTCCCTTAATTAGGTTTTAAGAAAAAAAAAATATATATATGACATAACAATTTGCTTCCTCTTTTACAGGAGTTTGACTATAAAGAGAGGCTCTTCAGCTGAGGTAGGGGAAGAATGAAATAGAAGTGTAAAAAGTCAAATGTCTATTAGAATATGATAATGTACGTGTGTTTAATCCACAGCACTCACAGGATGAAGAGGATAAATATGGGACGGTGAAGAGAGTGGTCTCTTCTCCCCAGTCAACAACAGTCACCAATCAAGAGAGAAAATCTCCCACTCCTGTTCCCTCGCCTCGCCTCTTATTGGCTGCACGATTCTGAAGGGCCCCGCCTCTGACACTAACCCCGCCCTACTCAATGAATCCGCTTTGCTGATTGGTTCAACACTGTCTGACCTGTCACTCCTCACAAACTCCTCCCTCTTCACAGAATCCTCCTTCCTCAGTCATTCCACCAGTCTAGGTTCCCTTTGCTCAACACCAACTGAAGGTGAGATAAACGTCAATTCATGAGTACGTACTAATGACCACACTTTTAAAGCAGAATAACTCCGTTTTAGAAAACAGTTCTGTTTTACTAATTAGTATTAGCAATGTTAAAAGGACTTTACGATCAACATAATAGCTTACACTCCTGCACATAACTCATTTTGTATGCTTTGTGCTTTTATCCTGTTAAAGATATACTCTACCCAAAAATGAAAATTCACTCATCATTTACTTTCCCTCAATCTGTCCCAGAGGTATATGACTTTCTTTCTTTAGATGAGCCAGAAACGATGGTTTATAGTTTATTTTTCTTACACACACCCCTATAGTTTTGATGTGGTCACGTGGATTACCATTATGTCCAATTTTTGTGGTTTTTGAAGTGTCAACTTTGGAGGTCCTGTACATTTGCATTACATGGAGTCATAGAGTGGATTATTGTTCTATAAATTGTTATTTGCGGTTATCTAAAGAAATAAAGTCATATAGATCTGGGGAGGCATTAGGGTAAGTAAATAATGAGAGAATTCTTATTTTTGAGTGGAGTATACCACCTTTGTCCTGTTATACAACCAAAAACACTTAAGACCCCACAAAATCCCTTAAAAACCATGCAACAGCTCACTTAAAACCAGTCAGATCCCATTAGCAACTGCATAGCTCTTTCATAATTTAAATCTGAAGCCTTTTGGTTTTAATCCCAAATGTTGACCTGTTAGGCCACACCACCCAGTGTTATATATATATATATATATATATAAGGAGAATATCATCACACTAAAAAATACTTGTATAATGTATACTTCATTCCACACAGCTTAAAATGTTTATTTCTTTTAATTTTGATGATTATAAGTGACAAACACTATCTCAGATGAATATTGTGAAAAGGTTCAGAAGACCGCCACACTCTAATCAGTAATTAACTCAAAACACCTGCAAAGGCCTTGGTTTCTCAGTCTAGTTCAGGTTTGATAGCAGTTGTCCAGACAACCAAAAGCTCTGTCGCTCCAGGTTTTTTTCTCCACCCAGGAGGAACCAGAAGTAATTTCCCGCCACATGACCCCCCTCTCTCCCCATCCTCCAACTTGAATGGTGCTTTGACACAATCTGTATTGTTAAAAGCTATATAAATAAAGGTGACTCAGGAGGAAACAAGATGAAAAGAGGCTCTGTTCACAGAGCTGTGTCCAGCACATAGAGAGGCGAAGGGAAGGAAAAGATTGGTAGAAAAAAGTGTACAAGCAATAGGTCAAACCATAAAAATTGGGGGAGATTCACAAAGAGTGGACTACAGCTTGTGCTTCACCTACGCACAGACGTGAAGACATGGGTTTCAGGGTCCAAAGCCACTCTAACAACAGGTGAAGCGTCCCCTGGGCTAAAGACAAAACAAAGTTGCTCTGATAAAGTAAATTTTTCTTATGCACTAGGAAGAGAGGAGAGGCACAGAATCCACGTCTGTGTTGTTTCCACAGTGTAGTTTGGGGTGCCATATCTGCTGGTGTTGGTCCACTGTGTTTTCTGATAGTCAACACAGCAAGTAGAGCACTTCATGTGTTCACATGGAGATGCTTTCATTTTCCAACAGACTTGGCACCTGCAATGCCAAAGCTCCAACCTGGTTTAAACCATGGTATCCCTGTTCTTAATTGGCCAAGTGCCTTACCCCATAGAAAATTATGGGGTATTGTGAAGAGGAAGATGCGATATGCCAGACCCAACAATGCAGAAGAGCTGAAGGCCACTATCAGCACTGGGCTCTCAAAATAAGTGCCACAGGAACTCCATGCTACGCCGCATTGCTGCAGTAATTCAGGCAAGGAGCCCCAACTGTATTGGTGCTGTAATGTTACTTTTCATGTTCATACTTTTCAGTTGGCCAAGATTTCACTTCTTTGTATGCAAGTAATATTCTAATTTTCAATACTGTTTGGGGTTTTCATTAGTTGTCAGTTATAATCTTTAATTACGTCGCATTATACAAGAAGGGGGTGATATTCTAATTATATGGGCTATCAGACTCAGGTTTGATAGCGATTATGAATGACAAAATAACCTTATATAATTCACACACTACATGGTTGAGTGCATAGTACATAAGCACATAGTGTATAAGTGCATAGTGTATAGTGTGTCATTTGGGACACAGTTTCTGTCTAAGGGTTTAAACCAGAGATGCCCAAATCAAGGCCTGTGGGCCAAAGTTGCACAATGATGAACTTTGATTTGGCCCACCATGCCATATCACAAAAGAAAGGGTGGGGGGAAACATGCCACTGAAACACATCTTCATTTGTAATTTATATATTTGTTTTAACAATTTTTGTTTTATCTTTGCATTTAAATGTAAAAAACAATATAAGTGAAATTTGACTAAAAATAATTTCAAAATTATACATTTAATACATTATAGTTATAGTTGGATATAATGCATTATTTAGCTACTTTAGATTTTTGGCCCTTTGTATTAAAATGTTGAAAAATGCAATTTTTCATTGGTCACTCACACTTGATTCTGTTTTCATTGATTCCAGAAAGTTGTCCATGGACTGCCACCTACACCACAAGTACATGTACGTACAGAGAATTACATGATTCTAATTCTATTGTGTGCTCTAATTTCATGCTTATTGTTCTGTGATGAATCATAAATTGTCTTCCAGATGGGGGCCTGCTTCTCTAAAGTATTCAACGGCTGTCCATTAAAGACTCAATGTGCTGTTACATGGGTTCTACCAAAGACCAGAGGTGAAGTTTGCTAATAGAATTGTGAGCACTAGAGACAGCCATATTCTCTAGCCGTAACACACACAAAACCATCAAACAAGTATAAAAACTTGCATATGGTTTTGTGGTTAAAGCGAAAAACAAGGTCAGTAGCAGGACAAAATAGCTGGTCTGTTAAAATAGATTTGTGCATTAGTGTGAATGCAGCATATTATAAGCTATTTTCTGTCCTGTTTTTAACCCCCCTCATCAGAACGCTGTGTTTGAGTAGGTGTGGTGGATTGTAGACTCCCACTTCTATGATTGACTAACACTTGTGTATGTTTGATAGCCTACATCCTTCACAGATGGACGCTGCTGTGATTTAGATTAAAACTACATAAATACTCATATCAAACGATCTGTTTAACAGACAAAGCAATAGTGATCATGTAATAAAAACAGTTACTCACACTTGTGTGTTGCAACATTACTGTCAGATCCAATATAGTCAGCACAGCATCGTCTTTCAGTTTCAATCTTTCTGAAAATCCCACGTCAAATTGTGCCTTGTTTGTAAATGAATCTGCCGTGAACAAAAGACAGTTCTTACTGACGCGGTCTGGAACTTCATTAAAAATAAAGTTCATCCACTCTTGCCTAACATTGGGATCAGAAGGAAGGCAATGCAAAGACTATTTTTTTCCACAGCTTGGCAATGAACAGCGTCTGGTTTTCTTTGAAGCTAGACAAGCTGCGCATTTGTCTCTCTCGTAAGCACTACGTACGTGATTCGGTGGGCGGGGCTAAACAGGCAGCGATGTAGAAGCAGGTGTTGATCTTCTTCTGCGGAGGCGGTGTTTAGCCACACTATTATGTCGTTGAGTGGCTTCAATATACTGTAAGCTGTTTTCAGACTAACGAGAAAGTTTTGAGTTTTGAAACTTAACAAGATGTTTTTATAGTACAATGACCTCTTATATGTCAAAAGATCAAGGGAATTTTGGTCTCTCAGTTTATGACCCCTTTAATAAGAAAAAATGTAGATTAAGAATAATTTTAAAATCGGATCATGATTCCCAGAATCGTAATCGGATCGAATCATATGATGCTTAAAGATTCCCACCCCTAGCAATGAACCGATTTAATTTAGGCTTTTATTCACATATAAACATTGATCCACACATATACCTAGAGCGCATCAGATATGGTCATCTGAAACTCAGAAAGTGTGGGCTAGACATGCGAGAACCAGTGAAATTCATTCTTGCGTGTAAAGAAAGTACAGTTGCGCTTCCCTTTACTATATTGATGTGATGTTTGTATGTGCATTGAGAAGTGCTTTTTATGTGAATAAAAGCCTTAATTAAATCTGTTAATCACATAAAGTGATCATATCACTCCACAAGACTTGGATTAAACTGCTCTATTAATATGGATTACTTTTAGAGTGTCTTTATGAATGTTTTGAAGCATGAAAGTTTTGGTGGAACTTTAATGGAGGAACCGAAATCTCTCAGGTTTCATTTTTGGATGAAATAACAGTTGATGGACACCCCGGTCTTATTTTTGTTGTGCTTCACAACTACTTCAGCCACTTCCCGTCCATCTTGAAAAAATATTTTACTATCATATGTATAAACTAATTTCTATTAACTGTCTTGACTTTGGTTATAATAAGACCGATATGCTGATATTTACCCATAGATCAGTACCTTATGCTGGGTGCTGAGGAGGGCATCTACACTCTCAACCTCAATGAGCTCCATGAGGACACCATGGAAAAGGTAGCCATGTTGTCTTTTCTCTATTTACTTGTGGACTCTTTAATTGTTTCAGAGTAAAAAAGAAAAAAGTAATATAAGAAAAATAAGAAATAATATCACATTATGAGATATAAAGGCACCATTACAAAATACAAAGTTACATAATGTTATGTCTCACAATTTTGTATTTTTTATTCTGAGGAAACATGCTTCCATAATTGACCAGAGCAAATATCCCATGAAAGAGTGTGAGATTTTCTTTCTTTTCCAGTTGCTTCCTCAGAGATGCAGTTGGTTGTACGTGATGAACAATGTCCTTATGTCCGTCTCAGGCATGTGCAATGTTATTAATATGACTGTATTTAATGTACCACTAAGATCTGATGTCTTGTTTAACTCTCTGGCTGGTACCCTGCTGTCCTCTGTCCACAGGAAAGTCATCACAGTTGACTTCTCATAGTCTGCCAGCACTTTTTGAGAACCGCAGGAATATGCAGCGTAGACAGGGGCATCTCGCCATTAATGCACACCGCTTGAGCACAAAGATAAACGCAAGGTTTGTAGAATTAAACAGTTTCCCTGTGAATGCTCAGGACTGCATGATGGTCACTCATGAGAACTATTATTCTTGGTTGAGACAGATACCCACAAAGAACAAAATTTTGATCATTTAAACATGCTTCTTCATTTGGTCTGACTTTACAATAATGTAGACTTAAAACTGTTTATAAACAAACTACTGTTTTACTAATTTAATAACCGTTTCAAGAAATCATTTTTAGTCATTTTCATTATTTTTAGTCAAAAAAAGTGCAGTGGCTGAGATTTTGGAGATGAGGCATTCATCAGTATTCATTAAAATTACATTTTTAAGGTGATGTGTAACCTATTAAGTAACAACCTTTTAAAAGTTTGGGGTCATTGGGAATTTTTTAAAGAATTAATACTTTTTTTCTCAGCAAAAGTGACAGTAAAACAATTTATAATGTTAAATGTTAAAGATTTTTATTTCAAATAAATGTTGTTCTTTTGAACTTTTTATTCATCAAAGAATCTTGAATAAATGTATCATGGTTTCCACAAAAATATTAAGCAGCACAACTGTTTTCAGCATTAATAATAGTAATAAATGTCTCTTGAGAAGCAAATCAGCATATTAAAATGATTTCTGGAGGATCACGTGACACCAAAGACTGATGTAATGATGCTTAAAATTCAGCTTTTCCATCACGAGAGTAAATTCATTTTAAAAAATTTTTATATTTCAACATATTTATTTTTACTTGGATTCCTTGGTTCATGTGACACATATTTATTATCTTATTTTATTTATTTAATTTTATTTTATCTTTGTCTTTAGTCAGTTCCTTTGGATTAAAGGGTCTGCTAAATGGCGGTAATTCTTATCTTTCTTCAGGAAGTACGCCATGTCAGTAAAGATCCCAGACACCAAGGGCTGTAGAAGATGCAGTGTGGGTGAGGACCAGTGACCTCTGTAGGAGTGTGAATCATTCTCTAGGCATTTCGTGCACATTTTAATGTTTGTTCCTCTGCTTCTAGTTCGAAACCCCTACACTGACAGCGTTTTCCTTTGTGCTGCTGTTCCCACTGGTTTGGTTCTTCTAATGTGGTATGAACCTCTGCAGAAGTTCATGCAGCTCAAGGTGAGAAATGAGAGATAAGAGTGATGGAAATGTTAAAAATATCCGCACTGTTACGTAATTTTCCTGTCTCTCTCTCTCTCTCTCTCAGCACATTGCTCTGAACCTGCCAGAGTCTCTGCCCATCTTTGAGCTGCTCGTAAATGAAACAGAAGAGCTGCCACAGGTCTGTGTGGGGGTGAGAAGCCGTCCCCACCAAAAAGACAACACTGGACAGATGCACTTTGACATCATCCACCTGGATGACACGCCACAAAGTCTGCCAGGTGCTGCACATGTGTGGATACATTAACAATCACACACAAAACTCTGCTTTTTTACAAAATCAATTATTTATATGAAGAATATTTCAAGTGATCTATATGATTTGCATTGCCACAGTGACAGTAGTGTGTTTTTGCTTGACTGAGTTATGTGACTTCACAGATGGTGAGTCTCTGGAGGTCAAGCAAGTGATTCAGCTCGACAGGGACACAGTTCTCATTGCACTGAAAAGTAAGAAATGCTTGTTTTCACTGAGCCATTTGAAGCCCTTTGTATGTATGTTCAATAGGGGTGTCTGATACTGACCAAAAATTATATGTCTATATTTTTGGGATTTTTTCAACAACGATAATTAATGCGATAATTTTGCTGAGTGTGGTTTTTGTGCTGCTACCTTGGCTGGTTTAGGCCTGTCATGGAAAAATAAATATGACACTAAAACCGCCAGTAGGTGGCAGAACCTGATTTTACCAAGTGCGTCATGTTCCTGGATCAACATCTTTGTTGACCCTGGAACAACATTGTGATTAACCAATCAGATTTGAAGAACCAGTTTATAGTTTTTGTGAAGTTTAGGCTTACAATCAGTGTTTGGTGCTTGTACATCAGTGTCATTCATCTATCATTTCATCTGATTTTAGGGATTACTCATGGTTAAGGTTAGGTTTAGGTGTAGGGATATGGTCAAGATAAAATTAAAAAGATAAAATTGGATTAAAATGTTGTTCCAGTGTCAAAAAATTTGTTGTTATCAGGACGTGCTGTCTTAATGAGTGATTCATTGACTCATTCATTCAAACAATTCCTTCAAAATGACTGATTCATTTAGAAACAAAGCAAGCAAATGTCTTTATGAAAGGATCATGACTCAAATGGTTCAAAAACAGATTCATTCAGGAATGAAATACAGCAGTGTTGCTCTGAGATGCTCAAATGTCCAGCTCCAGCTTTCTTTGGATCTCTTTTCGTTGGTGTAACAGAAAAAACAGACAATATTGTGTCTAAAATCTAACTAACTCAATATTAATTTCTTATTTGTTTAACTGTTTTATGAAATCACATTTCTGAATGTGCTCACTCACTTATATTCAGGAAATGACGCTCGGCTTGTGTGATATTACTTAAATACATATCTTATAAAAACAAAAACCCATACAGGGATATTTTTTGCTTTAATACCTTGCATTATAGGGACATTTAAACTGCTTCACCACGCAGCACATAAAGTACATAATGTCAGCTCACACATCGTTAAAACAATGATTACGATATTACCGTACATAATAAATATCACCCCTAATGCTCAAACTGGCTTTGAAGGTCATATTTTATGTCCCTTGTGTTTGTTAATCATGTTATTCCTGTTTCATCCTTCATTTACTGTTTAAATTAATGACAAAATAAAAGTGTCTAAAATAGAGAAAAGGAAAAAAAACACCTTTAGCCAAGGTCTGAGAAATGTATTCTTTGTATTCATGTTGGTTTCATGTGGTTTGAGAAACTTGTATATAACTTTCAAGAAATAAATGTCATGTGGTGCAATAATATATATATATATATATATATATATATCTTACACTATGAATACACCCTGAGAATACAAAAAAAAGTTTTTAAATACTGTATGTTCTTCAACATATTTTAATTTTTTTTTGACAAATGTATGAATCATTAATGCATAAATATCATGTTTTTAAGTGGTGTACCAGTTGACACAGAGTCGACAGGGTCTTCTGGGGTCCTCTCTCTAATGTCCTCTGTCTCAGTAATTGCTGTAATGTCCTTTTTCATGTTTTTTTTTTCTGCATGTTGGTTGCACCACATGACTTCACACTACATGACACATGAGCCTTTGTAAAAATGCATTTCTTGACCTTGCTTTTTTTCATTCCTTTACCCTTCGTCTCATGTTTTTTAACTTGTTTGACTGTTGTGCTCACGCCTCGGCTCTTTTGCAGAGTCTCATACATGACACATGGCAACTTTTAAAAATACATCTCTAAACCTTGTTTGTTTGTTTTTTTCTTTCATTCCACTACTCAAATCCTTTAACAACCCGTTTTGTTTCAGACACCGTGAAGGTTGTGAATCTGCAGGGATGTGTGAGCCATCAGAAGACTTCTGAACTTGCATTTGAGTTTCCCATTCAGACGCTGGGTAAGTCCTGTTAAGAATGTGACACATCAAGCTGACGGTGTGCCATCAGCCAATGCCAGGCCGTCTTTGAGCATCTCTCAGCCTAGTTTTTGCAGTCTGTCTGCACCATTGTCACTAGAACTGTCTGCAGCTTTTGATTGAGAAGTTTTAGGAAAAAGCATTACAAGTAATGCGAGTTACATAATTCCATTACTTTATTAGTTATTTGAAATAAGTAATCTATTACTTTTTAATTTACAAGAAAATATCTGAGTTACTTTTTCCAATAAGTAATGCCAGTTACTTTGTTCTCCCATTTATTGACTGGTTTATTCTCCTGTCCCCATGTTGAGAGAAATCATAAATTTGACAAAAATATAACTTTTTTATTTTAAAAACAAACAAGCAAGCCCAGCACAGATTACTTTCCATACAAAGTAACTAAATAATGCAATATTGTAATGCATTACTTATAAAAGTACCTTTCCCCAAATCGGCTACGAACCAGTGTGTGAGAAGAAAACCAAAACTGAAGTCAAGAGCACAAGGTGTTGTGTTGAAGAACAATGTTTTAGCCCAGAGGCAATAGCACAGCTGGCTTTCATCGCTGCTAATTATGTGATGTCAGCTTGGTGTGTCAGCTATTAGATAGCATCATGTTTGCTATGTCTATTTAGAATCAGACCTCTTTCTGGTGCATCTGGTGATAATGCGGTTGTCTTTGCAGTGTGTCTACAGGACAGTGTTCTTGCCTTCTGGAAACATGGTCTGAAAGGAAGGAGTTTACAAACTAATGAGGTAAACCTGACGTCTATAACAATGATGGCTTCACTGATGTATGAGGAAGGAAGAAATGATGGAATATTATGCTGTTTACCTCAGGTTACCCAGGAGATCACAGACAGAAGTCGAGTTTTTCAGGTTTTGGGAACAACTAGGTATGTTTTTCCACTGTAGTTTAGCAACATGTCTGGTAATAGACAAATGGAATCATATACTAATAATTTAATGTTACTACAGGGATATTATCTTGCAAAGTACTCCTACGGATGATCCGTCTGCTATGAGCAACCTGTACATCCTCACGGGGCATGAAAGCAGCTACTGATGGGACTGAGACGCTGAGAATGTTCAGCGATAGCTGGAAACACTACAGAGGTTGATAGTCCTCCCTTCCCTACTGAAAGGGTAGAGTCATCAGGCCCAAAAAGCTCCAGGAACAGCGGAGGACATGATGGAGTCACATACACACAGTTCTCCTTTGAGGACAGGAGGATGAATTGGAGCTGATTTGGAGGAACGAGGATCAATCATGAAGGAAAGTGACCTGTGGACTTGCATTAGACCTATACTAGGTTTGAAATAACTTGTAGAAAAGGCTGTTATTATGGGTCAGTGACTAAACAATAGAGATGTTATATTTAATACTAGACAGTCTGTTGTATTTCTTGTTTCGGGAAATATCATATCAACATGTTTTGGTGCAGTGGTTCAAAAATGATCTTCCATTGGCCAGTAAATTAGTTGATAGAATTTTGTAAACCATTGTACTGTAAAACCCACAAAAACCCCAAACTGTGAAATAAATAAATGTAAACGACAAGGATAGTTTGATGAGTATATTCCTGTCGTGGTGTTGTGACATGCACTGCCTGGTTTTATTCGTGTTGCCAGCAGTGGTCGTTTTCAATCACAGCGCTAGCGGGCGCTGTTTCTTTCGTCAGTTCTTTAGATTTGAACAGTGCCTTGTCTTGTTTGGAGAGAGAGACGTTTTAAAAACAGGAAGCGCTTCACCCAATCGTTGAACACGACGCGTTTAGACATGTTAGCGGAAAGAAGCTACAGCAGTGTTAGCCTTATACCCATCTGATAAAGTACTGAGCATCTGGTGGGAATGCGCTGTATTTGCAACGTACCCCTTTCAAAACGTGTTATTCTACCTTTCTGTAGATGAAGAGGTGAATATTATTTTGTCGGTATGAGTCTAGAGGTGGCTTGCTTGTCATTTCGCCAGCCGTACGCTACTCTTGTGTTGAATGGTGTGAAAGCGATAGAGAGCCGCTGGCGGCCCCTGCTGTCAGAGCTGCGGAACTGCACGATAGCGGTTCACATCGCTCAGAAGAGCTGGGAAGGAGAGGACTGGAGACTCATCCTCACCGACAGACTGGGCATGACTGCCGTGCAAACCGAGGAACTGCTGGAGTCTGGAGAAAGGTTCGGGCGTGGTGTTATAGCAGGTGAAATGTACACTGGTTTGATAATAATAATAATAATAATTTTAATGTTTGTATAATATAAGGATTTATAATGTGCATAATCAATGTATGTAAATTAATTAATAATTAAATTCAGCTATGGTGTAGATATTAATATTATTGAGATATATTTAGATCGTGTGTGTGTGTATAATGCTATACATAGATATGCTATACATAGATAGATAGATAGGCTGGACTATACGGCCAAAATTTATATCACGATATATCTCTTAATTTCGGTACGATATAATTCCGATATCGATATGAACAATGTTTATAAAAAATAAAAAAAGCCTCAGAAAAACTGCTAAGAACACCCACACAATGAATGGATCTGTACCAACCAACTTCTGAAAAAAATGACTTTGCCAAGTAGCCTATATGAAACCTCCTTTAAAACTAGGCTATATAATATTTTAGAAATAAAATAGTAGGCCTACAAATAAAATATTGTTCACCTTATTTGTGTTTAGCCTTCATACAAACAAGAAATGAGAAATCACGGTCAAATAAACAAGACTCTCTGACACACCTTATCAATTATAATATCTTTAACATTTCTGAAGACAGTCGTTCTCTTCAAAGATGCATTCATATAAAACACCCACTTCGCCTTTTGATTTTGAAACGTGCAGTGTTCAATCTGCTCATGTTTATTGATGAGCCTGACCGGGCGCCACAAATAAATCAATGTATGAGAAACAATGGTAATGTAGGCCTAACGTATATTGAAATATCAGAAATGTTTAAAAATCATATCACCGTTATTGAAAAAAAATATGATGCGATATATTTTTATACTGAATTATTGTCCAGCCCTGTTAGGTAGATAGATACTGCAACATGATGTTCAAGTATTGAAATTGTCTATCTCCTCATCAAGCTTTTCCTCCGCTTTCAGACGTTATTATTTGTGTATGTTTTTATGTGCTACTGAAGTGTGGTTGTTTATTTATCATATGTTCAGGTCTTGTGGATGTTGGGGAGACGTGGTGTTGTTCTGAGGATATTCCCGGTGAAGAGATGAGAGAGCTGGAAACAGCAGCTTGCTTGACTGAAGTCAAAATGAAATACCTTACAAGACTGTCAAACCCCCGGTGGCTCAATGAACCAATGTATTCCAGGGGCCATAAAGACGTGTGGACGGTACACATCCCAGTTCATCTCCTGCCCTCTGCTCCTTCTCATCCGTAACAGTGAAACAAACTATTCAGTAGTGTATTTGTGTCTGAGACGCTGAGATGTGCCTCCTGGAGATTTGTGATGTATCTAATGTGTTCAGGTTGTTTTTTCAACATTAAATATAAAAAAATGCATTTGTTACATACTCGCATATACTCTATATACTCTATATTCTCTCTCTCTCTCTCTCTCTCTCTCTCTATGTGCGTGCGTGCGTGCGTGCATTCGGTAATACAAGATATCACAATAATGAACATGCATGATATTGTTATCGTGGGCACTTCAAAATACCGTGAATAATTATTACAAATTTAATTTTGTAATTTTGAACACTTTTCCCATCAACTGGTTAAAATGCACAACACTGCTGTAAGCTGCGTCAGTGTTTTATTTAATGGACATGAGCTAATATGAACTAATATTTGTATTTTTTAACAGAATAATAACTTCTGTAACAAATGTAGCTATTGCTCATTGTTAATGTTAGTGCGTTAACTAGGCTTAATGAGATCTTATTATGAAGTGTTACCTATTGTTTCTTATAATTTCTTCTGTAATCTGTTTGAAGCATTTGTTTACTGTAGGCTATGTTTTTTTCTTGTGTATTTATTGTAATTAAATGTTCAGTTCTTTTCGTTATAAGAAAAAAGTTATTAAACCTGTTATGACAACACTTTTTGAAACTTATTTCAATATCGTGATAATAACGTATGCCGTGATAAAAGCTTCAGCAATGATCACAGCATGAAAACTTGATACCGTCACATGCCTATATATAGTGTTTATTTGTAATGATAACAGGGCTTTCGAAACATTAAAATAGTCCACAAACATGTAGGTTAGTTATTTCAGGGAAAGTGAGGATTCAACACTTAAACGCAATACATTTAACATTAAGAAAGCATAGTAAGGACATGTTATTTCTGTTTTCCTCATCACCTGGCCATCGCTGAGAAGGCAGGATTTGGAGAGGATTTGGATTTGGAGCCAGATGGGCGTTAACCCCCACACAATTAATGATATTGACATGTTCTCTTTTTTCCTCAAAATCTTTTATTTTTATTTTTTTTTATTAAATAAATTATTATTATATTATTTTAATCCGCATTGTCACGCTGTTGCATTTTGGGTAGCGTAGTTTGTAGATATTTATTAGCGCCGGCGTGGCGGTGCGGGAGGCGAGTTTACGAATCCTACTGCGTTGAAGACTGCAGTATTAATATTCATGAGCGGAGTCTTTGCCGTTGGAAACTATTGGCGCAGCGTAATTAATATTCAGGAGCAAACCATCACCATTGGTAGGTTGTGCAGCACAGACCTAATTAGTATTCATGAGCGATTCCCTTCGACGTAGTAGGATTCCTGATTTCGAGCCTCGGCGAGTCGCAAAGTTTTAGAGGAAAGCGTTTGCTGATCCAGACACGATGAGCGTTGGATATGCAACATAGCGTTATTTTGTGTTTCTGTAAGCCTACAGTAGAGAATGGATAAGCGACCGACCTCAGCACAGTCAAACGCTGAAACTCCAGACAGGTCAGTGCCAATAACACCCATTTTATGGTTTATGACTGACCACATCCACACTGCTAGTGGATTAAATGCGTTCTTGTCGCGTTGTAGAGCTAGAGTGTCATAAAGGTGTGTTTTACTGCCTTCTAGTTACTGAGTGACTTGATGCAAACAAAGTACTGGGGCTGACTTTGTTTGAATGAGATGTCATATTAAACCAGACATGCAGATAAGAAAGCATTTAATCAACCTGCGCTATACTGATGACTATAACCTTCATAATAAATTATTGGATGATATTCTTTATTAAGGGTGCACTCACATAAACATCGGTTTTGAAAACACTAAAAATCATGAACGCTCGCGAGAGATATGTATAGTGCAGACATATTAGTCTTTTTTGTTATACGTGGAGCGGGTCGACCCCTCATGGGCGCCGCTTTGTTGATATCACATGACCAAGCCGTGTCATGTAATTGGCCAAATTAAAAAGATTTTAATAAGTCTGCTTGCAACGGAAGCCTGCTTCCTCCACTAAATAAAAAAATAAATAAAAAGGTAATTGCGATTTTTTTTTTATCTCACAAAGTTTTTTTTCTTCTTGCAATTGCGAGTTAACATATCGGAATTCACCTTTTTTTCAGAATTCAGAATTTTTTCTCAGAATTGCACGATATAAACTCGCATTTGCGAGTTATAAAAGTTTGCAAGATATAAAGTCGCAGTTAAGTGTTATAAAGTAACACTTCTGAGATAAAAAGTCAGTCTTTTTCCTCAAAATTAGACTTTATAACTCACAATTGTGAAAAGACGTCAGAATTGCGAGATATAAACATCAGAATTGTGTGGGGGAAAAAATCCGAATTTCTAAATAAAAATTCTGAGAAAAGACGTCAGAATTGCAAAATATAAACTCGCAATTGCGAGTAAAAAACTCAGAATTGTACGTTTATATCCCACAATTCTGACTTTGTAACTCACAATTTTTTTGTAATTCTGCAAAAAAAAGTTGGAATTGTATGATAAAAAGTCACAATTACCTTTTTCTTTTTGACATTTTTTATTAATGACGGAAACGGGCTACAATAACTTTCAGCCAGTGCTCAAGATGTTTTCTAAAGTATAAAAATATAATCCATCTAAACTACAGATGCAACATAGATGTCTGACAGCATAGTTCAGAATGATGAATGTTGTTGATGTACTGGTCCTATTGGGATAAAGAGACAGCTGAACATAAACAGAAACCGTGCTCTTCCAAATATCTTACTGTCAGACATACATGTAACTCACTAACACTTTTACATTATAGTCCCACAGGGCCTCATGTTGAATGGTGCAAACAGCTGATTGCAGCCACAATGTCAAGTCAGATCTCTGGACCCATCAGCTCAGAGATGATCTCCAGAGAGTACAAGGTATGAGCGTACTGGTGTGTATATACTTAAAACACTTTTTCTATTGATGCACAACACAGATCTCATATGGTTTGGATTGCATTATTTTACAAAAAGCATGTCTGCTTTCGTTTGTTATGTGGATATTCATGACACTTGACACCCTGATTTATTCATGTTTTCACTTATATTTCATCACAGTTTGGTAATTTGTAGAAGACTGTGTACTGAAGCAAATCTTCAATGTAAAAAAAAACGGGTAAATGCTCGCTAACTCAAAACAGGTCTTGTTTTATTTAATTTTTGTATGCATTGCCAGAGATCTCCACCCAGTGCTTTTAGTTTATATACTCTTATACAAGAGGCAGCAGACTGCTGTTTTGTCATGAATCCACAGTGAATCAGAACATTGCTGATGAAATGCTTCACGGATGCATAGTTCACAAAGTTCTCTCAATATTTACACATTTTGTTACAAAACCCCTTTGGTGGAACATAAAAGGTTCATTTTTCCTGGCCATGTCATGGGACTATAAAAGCATCATAGAAATAGTCCAGACAACTCCTGCAATAAGGGCATCTGGAGTCATAAGAAAGCTTTGTGTGAGGAACAGACTGAAAACAGGTGACTGAAAATTGTGGATAATCTTATCTTTTAGTGTGGTGTTAAAGGAATAGTTCACTTAAAAATGAAAATTCACTGAAAATGTACTCAACGTTAGGTCATCTGAGATGTAGATGAGTTTTTCTTCATCAGAACAGATTTGGAGAAATGTAGCATTCCATCACTTGCTCAGCAATGGATCATTTGCAGTGAATGGGTGCCGTCAGAATGAGAGTCCAACCAGCTGATAAAAACATTGCAATAATTCAAAAGTAATCCACATTACTCCAGTCTATCATTTAAAGTTCTGTGAAGTGAAAAGCTGAGTCCTCTTTCCATAATATTGTTTTCTCCAGTAAAAAAAAATCTAATACTCCGAATCAGGAGAGAAATATGCACAGAACAAAGCACAGTTTACAAGCAAAACAGTCCCAAGCAGTTCTAAACAAATTTGTCTGTGGTTTTTGATGAGGACAGCAGGGGACTTTTTCACTGGAAGTAGTGTTATTATGGATTATACAGTCATATTTTGTCCAGAAGCGACTGATAAAAAAGTAATGATGCTTCAAACACTGATCCCTTATGAGTTGAGATCAACTTCTCTGTTAATCATGCAGAACCTCTGATTTTCACACTGCTTCTGTTCTTCAAGGGGTCATATAACAACACATGCATTTTACTTAACCTTTTGAAATAAATTATGAATAGAAATTGTAACTTTCAGAACTCCGAAATCCCCCATCCTGAAAATAACCTGTACTGAAACATAAATGTAATGTGTGTTTTTGATGTTTAGATGATAAAAACAATCTACTACATCCCTTCTGTCATCTGATTCATATTTTATTCTTTTAGCAAGTAAAAGGCTTTTATTGTAATTGTAGAAATGTCGTGATTCACATGGCTTTAAGTTGTGAAATCTACTGATTTCAGAAATGTAAGAATACATTTTCTATTTTAATATTTAAGCTGAACATTTACTGGACTGAAGCAACTTAGGTTTACTTCATTATCCATGCATAATTTTTTTTAGAAAAAGCATGTTAAGATGTTTTTAAAAATTATCCAAAAGGCTTTTGAACGTTTATTTGTACATCTCTCAATCATCATTGTATTGCATTACATTATATGTTTTGCCCTCCACAATAAAAACTACAGTTTTTATAAAAAATAAGCATTTTAATATTACCTTATTAGGGAGATGTAGAACTATTATTGGGAGATGGTGGCATGTGATATTTATATGCATTTTGTGTAAGTACAAGAAATGATCATCATTTCCTCTTATTTTTAAGCCATATAAATATCAGAAACTGCACCAAATTGCATATTTTGCTCAGTTTGGGAAATTTGAAATGTTTGTATCCTTCCAGTATGAGCTCCATATTCTTCTCACTATAGGAGCCATAAATGCCTTATGATGAATAGGATAATGAACAAAAACACATGCGTTTTTATAATATTTTGTAAAATATATATTTTTTTATCTAAAGGTTCAATAAACAGTTCCTTTTTTATATATATATTTTATATCCTTTTTTTTTTAGAATATATTTTATTTGTCAGGTTAATAGATAGTCAACTAAGACAGGCATATGTTGATTTCCTCCAAATCAGAGTCAGTATCAAAGTGTCCTGTTCAGAGTTTTTAATGCAGAAACCTCGACCATCATCTAAGATCTGGGAAAGTGATCAAATGTATATGACCCCTTTTGACTTCATTACATCTGCATGGATGCTTGAAGTTCTTATAGTTTCTTGAAGTGATTTGCACTTCCACAATCTTTCTGGTGTGATTACATGCACTGTAATGTTTCTGCTCTTTCTTCTTTCTCTTTCCTCATCACTCTGTTTTTCTGTGGTGTTGTGATGTTTCTTTGGTGCAGGACTGTGATGTGGAAGTTAAAGGATTTCTCTTGGACAGTGACCCTCAGCAGACTGCCCCCTCTTCGGCAAGTCTCTTTGTGTGTGTGTGTGTGTGTGTGTGTGACTCTGTTAACTATTTAACTATGATAATTAACTTACTAACAGACTGAATTTCAGAGAGTTTCATCTGTCTGTCTATCTGTCTGTTTATCTATCTATCAAAACAACAGTCTGTATGTCTGTTTTGTATCAACTTTGTATCAAAATCATTTGGAAAAACTATGTAAATGTGGATTTCTTGTATTGTCTGGTCATTATAATGAACTGTTTTTGATCATTACCAGCATGTCCATGTAAATGCACTAATTGTAATATTTGGTCATATTTGTTTGTTTGTACACAGTCGAAAGAGCATGATTTGTGTTTGAATCTCCAGTATGCCTTATTGTATTCTACATTATTGATGCAGTAGAGCACTGAATGTGTGAGGGGGGGAAATACAGATGTTTTGACTCATATGCCATTATGAAATATCACCACCCCGTGCCATCTTTTCAGGGCTTTATTAGCATAATGCTGAACAGATCTCCATAGATCTTTTGTGTTGGTGAAGGTCAAGCCTGTTGAACTCCACAGTGCCGTCGTTGTCTTGCAGCTGGACTGTAAGAGAAAGACTGAATTCTCTGATTCCTCTGTGTCCATGAAGCTGCCAAACAGTTGTGTCACTGTGGGTGGAGCAGACCCATGAGCCCCCATCTCATCCTGCTGAGCTCCCTACGCGTTGTCAACAGAGTGCTGACAGAAAATGAACTTTTGTGGCCAAACATTGACTAGTGGCTCATGGGATCTGAAAATAGTAATCATACTGCTTTCATACTGCATATAGAAGAGATTTTTACTAGTTACTTGTGCTAAATTTACTATCAAGATGCTGGAGTGGTGTACAGTAGATGGTTTCCAGAATGTTGCAGTGTGGTTGTTGGGGTGTTCACAGTGTATTCTAGCCAATCCAAAAATATGAATCTCAAATATTTTGCTCTTGCTGAATTTGCATCATCAGCAGCTTGCTTATTATACCATCATTGTGT
Organism: Schizothorax lantsangensis; assembly: GCA_027422415.1. Lineage (NCBI taxonomy): Eukaryota > Metazoa > Chordata > Actinopteri > Cypriniformes > Cyprinidae > Schizothorax > Schizothorax lantsangensis. The sequence continues at coordinate 7,039,245 of CM049859.1, forward strand.
TTTCTCTGTTTCCTAAATTACAGCCCTGCCTTCCGTGTTTAGTTTACAACCTCAAACGTTGGACGGTCTATTTGCTTTAGGCGGAGAGAGAACTTAAAGTTTGGGAGTGGTAGCAAAGGAAACCACATACAGAGTATCTCTCTGACATGGAGTTATGTTTATACTTTTTTTTTCTTTTTTGGTATGTGTATTTTGTTAGAGGTTTCCGAATAGTTTACTGTCAGTGGCACTTGTGAAGGTAAGCTGCAAAAAACATAATGCCATTATTCTGGGATCTTTAAATACCTTATTCAGAATATCCATGCAGAATATCTAAAACTCCATGCTTAAATGATGCTGATACTGGAATATTCCAATAGGAACATGGAAATGTGTATCCAGAATATAGACCTTAATCAGAAAATGATGTGCATGTAATCAGATGAAAATGTGTTTGTTTCACTGTGTGACAGGCACTCAGAGAAGGAAATAAGCAGGCTCAGATGGAAGAGGCACCGCGTGTTCCTGGAGAAACCATTAAAGCTATTGGTAAAGAACTTCAGAATTGAGCATCTTTTAATGTAATGTATTAATATAGAACCATCATTAAGCATAGCAAGCCAACTATTATAAGAAATAAGTTAATATATGGGTCACAAGGTCAGTGGACAAGGCTAAAAATTGTCATCCTTTTTAGACCGTATAGTTTACAGGTCTTCCACACGTTGTTTATGTCAGTGGTATATGACCATTGTATGCTGTGGTGTTTTTTACAGTCAAAGATGTCATGTATATCTGTCCGTTCTCTGGGGTCATGAGGGGGACTCTAACCATCACTGACTACAAGCTCTTCTTTAAAAGCCTGACGCGGGTAAACACACTTTTCTATTTCTTTTTACATAATATTTGAAACTGTTTTAATACTCATTTTTCTCAGTATCAATATACAGATACTAGCTGCGCTTACTTGCCTTCATTCAGTGTCTTGTCAGCTCAGTTTTTGCTGTGCAAATATTGTCATAACAACATGGTTGTCTGGAAAGAATAAAGATCAGTTGATCAACATGTTAAGCAAATAGGGGTGTGCGGTATTATATCTTAATATTTTTGGGGATTTTTCTTTATTTTGTATTTTGTACTGTACTGTATTTTGCTGAGTATGTTTTTGTGCTGGTACTTTGGCTGTTTTAGGCCTGTCATAGAAAAATAAATATGACACTAAAACCACCAGTAGGTGGCGGCAAGTCCCGTGTTAATGAGTGATTCATTGAATCATTCATTCAAACAATTCGTTCAACTCGGCTAATTCATTTAAAAATGAAGCAACTGGTTGTCTTTATGAAAGGGTCTTTGAATCATTGACTCAAATGATTTGTTCAAAAACACATTCACTTAGGAACGAAACACCACTTCCAATTTTGTTTGGAATTGTTTTCACTGGCGAAACAGAAAAAAAATGGACAACTCGTTTAATATTAACGTCTTGTTTTTTGAACTGTTGTATAAAATGAATATCACATTTGCTATCGTGCTCAAACACTAATATTCAGGAAAAAGGCAGTTTTGCTTTTGTGATATTACTTAAAGGGACAGTTCACCCAAAAATGAAAATTCTGTCATTAATTACTCACCCTCATGTCGTTTCAAACCTGTGAGACATCCATTCATCTTCAGAACACAAATTAAGATATTTTTGATGGAATCTGAGAGCTTTCTGACCCTCCAATAGACAGCAAGGATCCTTACACGATCAAGGTCCAGAAACGTAGTAAGGACATCGATAAAATAATCCACGTGACATCAGGGGTTCAACCGTAATTTTATGAAGCTATGAGAATATTTTTTGTGAGCAAAAGAAAAAAAAAGAAAAAAAGACTTTATTCAAATTCGTCTCCTCCGTGTCACCCTAGCGCCATTTTGGAGAGTGTCCGCTGGACGGAAACTGCGTATGCTCTTCTATGTTAGCCGCATACCGGATGAGCTGTTGTCAAATCAAATAAAATCAAAGCGTAAATATACGTAAAAGAAGTATCCACGCTGACACAGAAGAGCATACGCAGTTTCCGTCCAGCGGATACACTCTTGCTGTCTATGGAGGGTCTGAGAGCTCTCAGATTCCATCAAAAATATCTTAATTTGTGTTCCGAAGATGAGTTTGAACCGACATGAGGGTGAATAATTAATTTATAACAGAATTTTCATTTGTGGGAGAACTAACCCTTTAACTGTACCATATCTTAGCATTATATATATAAAAAAAACATGTAGGGATATTTTTTTTGCTTCATAACTAGAATTATAGGGACATTATTAAGGCTTCATCGCAGTGAAAGCTATTGGACTCTCAAGATGTGTTTTTATTCGTTTTTTGCAACGTAAGTGACATACTTGATAATGTCAGCTCGCATATCAGTAAACAATTACGATAACAACAATTACAATATTATTGCAGATGATAAATACAGCACACCTAAAGCAAGCGCTGCTTTGTTTAGAGTTTGTATAGCCACAATCCTAGGTCTGGTTTTCTTTTTTGAATAATGAATACAGAATACTGCCACCTGCTGTTATGGAGAGTTATTTCCTCTCAGGCAGCGGCAGAACTTTTGTGCTAGTTGGCCGTTTGCTGTACGTTTTGCAGTGTGTTCAAGTACAACTTTTTGGCTCAGACCCAGGTGATGCGAGGCAGCTTTCATCGCCAGTAGTTCTAGTTGGTTTGGTGTGTCACAACCTTAAAAACCAAAGTATGCTCTAGCTTTTGCCCTAATACTGGCATATGCTTTTTCTACATACTCAGAAGTGTAGACTTTCCTATGACCTCCAAAGTGCATAAATCTACTACACACAAATTATGCAAATTCCAACCATGAACTCTATAAAATAGAGTAAAATACAGTTTCTGGCTCAGTAGATTGATATAAAAGTGTCTTCTCAGATCTCAGAGAGCACACATGTTTTAGTTGGTTGATAACGTTGTTTTTGTGTTTGGGAAAGGATCCTCCGTTTGTGCTGGATGTGAATCTTGGAGCCATCAGCAGACTGGAGTCTATCGCTGTTCAGAGTCACGGAGACAACACTCAAGGACTTGAGATAGTTTGCAAGGCAAAGGGCACATCAGTCTATTTCCACTCTTCATTGGCTCTCAGCCTCTTCCTTTTCCTGTCTTTGCTTCTATTTATTCTCTTGCACACACCTTTAAATATTAATTCCTGTTTTTCCACAGGACTTGAGAAACCCCCGGTTTGCATACAAGAAGGAGGGACAGAGCAATTTGGAGGTGTTTGGAACACTGTCAAAGTACACATTCCCTCTCTCCCATAACCTGGTACGACTTTATGAAAACACCCAGCTGTGTGCACTAGCTGAAGGTGTTTCAGTGTGTTTAATGATACACGTTCCCTCTCTTCCCTCAGCCTCTCTTTGCCTTTAAGTACCGGGAGACATTTCCAGAAGATGGCTGGAAGATCTACGACCCAGTCGCTGAGTATAAGAGGCAGGTAAGAACTGTCATCATCACTCACCGTATGTAAAGTATATGTGTTAGTAGTAGCACAGGTCATTATTTTGGTATTATGTACCTGTGTTGATGTTGTGAACGGTAACAGGGTCTTCCGAACGAGAGCTGGGTCATCAGTAAAGTCAACAGCAGTTATGAGCTGTGCGAGACGTATCCCGCTCTGCTGGTTCTGCCTTCAAACGTCACAGAGGACGAACTGAAGAGAGTGGCGGCCTTTAGGGTCAAACGCCGTTTCCCAGTAAGATTATTTTAAATTGAAAAGGAGCATTTGTTGCACCGTTTAGTATTTTTTATGGTCATTTGTTTGACATATTTAAGTTTAAAAAAAAATTAAAATATTAAAATAAATACTGAAATAAAATAAAATATAAAAAAAAACATTAATTTATTTCAGCTAGTTGCCAAGGCATCATTTTTAATTTGCATTTAATTTAACTTGTAGTAAATTAACTCAAACTACAATTTAGATGAAAAATTAATTGAAACAATATAAATAAACATTTTAAAAAACAAACAGTGATTTAAAAAAATGACAAGAACACGACAAAATTACTAAAGCTTTAACTAAAATTTAAATTACAATGGAAAATTCAAAATAATAAAAACTATAATAGTGAGACTACAATAATATTGATTGTAATGCAGCAGTTTTCAAACAATGCTTGATTTGTTGTATCATGACTAATGTCTTAAACATGATCACCTTCCATCAGGTGCTGTCCTGGATTCACCCTGAGAGTCAGGCCGCTATAGTGCGCTGCGGTCAGCCACAGGTGGGTCCATCAGACCGCCGCTGCAGGGAGGATGAGCGGTACCTGCAGACCATTCTCGACGCCAACGCACAGTCTCACAAACTCTGCATCTTTGATGCCCGCCAAAGCACTGTAGCTGACACTAACAAAGTAAGCAACTCTGTTTTAACAAATAAATACTGCAGATATGCACTACCGTTCAAAGGTTTGAGGTCAGTAAGAGTTCTATCAGGACCACTATCGTCAATGATAGACACTTAGCATACAGTTTGGTTTGGCGGTATGGTTCTGTTCTGGGCAAAAACTCCCTGCCCATCCATGCAGCCTGTCATGAATGAGCAGGGAGAGCAGCAATAATAACCCCCCTAACACAAACGATATGCCAGAACCCCCCCAAACCACAACTGATGGCAATCTGAAAGAAGCATGTCCTTCTGGAATAACAGAGACTGGGGCAGAAGTCCAGAAGGGTAGCAGCGAAGGGGTGCTCTTCTTTATAAGCAGCTTAAGAAGAGCAGCAAGCCCCTTTAATGCAGTACCTGAAAAAGATTAAAGATGCAGATAATCATTAGCATAAATAACAACCTGTAGTAGCAAAATCTACATACTGCACGTTGAGTATCGAGCACGTTACCAATGCACTATAGCTTAAGCAACAGCATATCGCTGACTTAAAAACAGCTTGTGAAAAATAATAGACGGATAAGTTTAATGAACAGCATTCCCAATACTAGATGAGCCTTAGGCAGCAAACCCGTTTCATGTCAGACAGCCTAAAACAATCGATTTAAAACCAAGCCTCTGCTGTGGTAAGATAACCTGGTTAAAGTTAATATTACCAGCGTGTCAAGATACAACCAATAACCTAAAGCGACAGCGTGCCTAGCAAACATGTACTGAACAGGATATGTTGCTTAATAATCATATTTATGGGGGAAGCATCACCCCAAGCTCAGCCAGCGAGGCCATGCAACAAGCGTGTTGCTTGAGCTGCTTAGCAACTGTGGTCATGAAAGGGGGAAGCATGCACCCCTAATAGCATCAAGTCTTATACAATAGCATGTTGTATATTATCCAAATAAAGTATCGAACATGCTATTAATCGCATTAAGGAGAAAGCTTCGCCCCAAGCTGGGCAACGAGGACGTGCAACAAGCGTGTTGCTTTGAGCTGCTTAAGCAAATTATGTGATCGTAAAGAGGGAAGCATGCACCCCTAGCAGCAGCAAAGTTTAAGACAACAAGCATATTGTATATCGCATAGTTTAGTATAGAGCTTGTGGAACTACATGACCTTTAATACAAATCACCAGAGGAAACGACTGATGTTACGTAAAACCTTCCCAAGCGCTGCTTGCACTTGCTTAGAATAAATGACTAGCCTAATATTTAAATCATTGTTCATTTGAGCGTTCAGTCATGTGGCCACACTCGAAGAGTCATAAGGCCGCCTGCTATCGTACGTACAGGACCAAGTGATTTTTATTTTATTTTTTTCATTCTTCTTCTTCTTAATGTTAACGTATTAAGGGATGACATAGCCTAACTGTCCTCTCCTCTGTAATGCAAAGAACGTATTTGGAAGCGCTATACCAGTAGTTTATTGATTTAAATCTAAGAAAACAGGAAACATGCACCCTGCTGAAATACTTCGAACAACCGCACACTCACGACTAATGAAAACATCCAACCTTAGGAATTATGCCGCTGAATACGGCGAACCACGGTTGAATGCATACACGAGAATGCTTATTTCATTTAACCCGTTCTCCTGTCCGTTACTATCGGCGTGTCCTCAGAGCGATTACATACACTAGACTGCGTTTGCTTCAGCTGTATAAACACAGATGCGTAAAAGCTGCTGCAAATATGCTTAATATTTTGCTCCAGCAAACCATGCAACTGCTAACATAGTTAATTCAATTGCAGTTCACGCAATATTAGGGGTGGGAGAAAAAATCGATGCATCGCGATTCTCTCTCCAACGATTCGATTCTGAGCTTAGTTTTTAACCAGATGTGCTATGACGCTGAGTTTGCTTTAGAAACACCTGTATTCTGTTTGCTTCCAATTCCTCACACACATACACCACTCGAACCGTCCGTAAACTAATCTTTCATAAAGTTTGGAAAGGTTGAAGCGAATTACAAGGACATTCACAGGCTTCATTGCGCAGGATGCGCTGTGAGAGATGCGCGCTTTGTTTGATGTTACACTTGAAGTGTGCGGTCTCGCCCGTCGGTATTTACCCTACAAATGCTCTACGAAGTCATCATTTATGTGGTTTGGAATGCAGTGGACTTATATATTTAAAATATGAACCTCACTAACAGAAGGCTGCTTTCAATTTCAAATGCTGACGCGCGCTTTGTTTGTGTAGACTGCTCGCGCAGGCGGCTGTGTGTGCGCGACTCCGTGTAAGTGGTTTAATGTACTTGCGTCTCAAAATGATGCAAAATTAATGTAAACACAGCCAGATATGTCTTAGGGGATTAAACGAACAGGACAAACCACATTACTTCTTATATTTCTAAAGAGATCCGTGCGTGAATGCAGCTTAAAGGGATAGTTAACCCAAAAATCAAACTTCTGTCATCATTTACTCACCCTCAAGTAGTTCCAAACCTGTATGAATTTCTTTGTTCTGCCGAACACAAAGGAAGATATTTTGAAGAAAGTTTGTAACCAGGCTGTTTTGGGGCACCATTGACTTCCATAGTAGGGAAAAAAAATATTATGGAAGTCAATGGTGCCCCAGAACTGCTCTGTTTCCCACATTCTTCAGAATATCTTCCTTTGTGTTCAGCAGAACAAAGACATTCATACAGGTTTGGAACTACTTGAGGGTGAGTAAATGATGACAGAAGTTTCATTTTTGGGTGAACTATCCCTTTAATAGATCTCCCGCTGTCAATGATGTCATAGTAAAAAACAACAGTAGGGGAGAGTGGGGACGGTTGCAACATGCTGTCCCTTACCACAACATTGATACACTTGGTTAGCTGCTAGTTGGTCAAACTAGTTCTTAAGACAGTCTTAAGTTAAAAGCCAATTTAACTTATTAAAGACCATGTCTATGCACAAATAAAATAAAGAAACTGCAAAATGATATTTAAGAATGGTTTTAATTACATTTTAATGAATGCCCTGTTGTGGGGTCAGTTGCAACATTTGACTTTGTCTATTCAAGTATAAATTGTATGTATATAATCATATGTGCACGTGTTACAGCAATGTGGGTGAGTAGCCGACTGATGTGGCTTTATTGTATTAAAATTATGGCTAATGCAAACAGTCTCTGAAAACTAAAGGAAATGCAAAAAGTGTTGCAACCGTCCCCACTCTCCCCTATAGATGAAGAAAAATCACTCACAGTTCTTGAATGGAAAACGTTCAGATAATCTTAAATACTGAAAGCACTCTTTGTTTGTTGTTTGTATGTTTCTATGCTCCTCTTTTATTATTTGCTACTTGCTTGTATGTTTTGAAGTTATATTAGTTTAAAATTCTTAACATACAACTGTTTAAAAAAAATCAATTTGTAATTAATATAAAAAGTACTTAATTACTTATTGTATATGTAAATGTAAGGATTTTAAGATTCTCAAGTCGGTAAACTAATGAATTAATAAGGGGGGAAAAAAGTAGATCAAGAATCGTTCACAGAATCGGAATCGGATCGGATCGTGAGGTGACCAAAGATTCCCACCCCTACGCAATATACACAGCGATATGGATTAAAAGAGCATTCACTTATCTTAGATGTTGATTTCGGATGTTCTGAAGCATGCTGCAACAGTTTGATTAATTTGCTCCCGAGCAAGCAAGCTGCTGAATAATACTGAATAGCGCTTATATAGGAATGCCGCGATAGGTGTCGTATCCCTATAGGTAGATGTGATCAGCTGAGAGTCAGCTGATGCAAGCTTGACTCACGTGACCTGCCAGAACTAACGCTACGCTTCATTTTTTGGATGAATTAAATTGAGAAAGAGTGACAAAGACATTTATAATGCTACATTTGTAATGTTTTCTGTTTTAAATAAATGCTGATCTTTTGAACTTTCTATTCATCAAAGAATCCTGAATTTTTTTATCATGGTTACCACAAAAATATTAAGCAGCTCAACTGTTTTTAACATTTATAATAATAAGAAATGTTTCTTGAACAGCAAAACAGCATATTAGAATGATTTCTGAAAGATCATGTGACTGAAGACTGAAGTAATGATGCTGAAAATTCAGCTTTGCATCATAGGAATAAATGGCATTTTAAAATATATTCAAATAGAAAATTCTGTAATAATATTTCACAATATTACTTTTTTCATGAACATTATTTTAGTGTATACCCACTGATCTATATAATTATATTTCTATAATATCTTATCTTTTTCAAGGCCCTATATGGTTGAATCTCGGAGATATGGGGTCTCAATGCGGCTTCATGTCCAAAATTTTGAATATTACCCATTTTCAGTGGTCAAAAACCAAGTGATGGTCATTTTGTATACAGCTTCAAAATGAAGATTACAAAAGAAAAGTTTATTAAGAGACAGAATTTAAAATATTAATATACAGGCACGAGTTACAGGCACATTAATCATTTGTGCACAGGCATGTAAACTTTGGAAAAATAATATTTATGGCACTTGGACAGATATGTTCTATGCAATTGTTTTAATAGAGGGAAACAAGATACATTTCCAGTTTCAACATTATTTGTTCTTCAGACATTCCTCTTTAAAAGAAAAAGAATCAGCTGACTGCAAAGTGTCCAACTTTTGGTTTTCCAAACAGTTTTCTCCTGGAGCCATATTGAGATTCCAGTATCACTGGAATGGAACCAGATAGAGCCTTTAAAATGAAGATACCAAAAGAAAAATTGTTAAAACCCAAAATCTAAAAAGGCATTACGATATCTGTAATATTTCTTGAGTTACAGGTCTGCAAACTTTGGAGAAAAAAAAGTTATTTTTGAACGGTCACCATTCCTAAAGTCAACAGATTTTACTAATAGACCTACCAATCTCTGATTAATCATAACATAATGTTGCTGCCATCTTTCTGAAGTCATTTAACCCCCCTGTAATGTGGCTCCGAATCTCAGCTGAAAATTGTCATTTTGACCCTCTTCTACAAAATTGTGGATTACTCAGTAAATATATATCCATGACATTTCATATGTTGGCTTTCATTTCTATGTGTTTATCTTTCTTAAGAAAAATTATTTAAAAAAAAAACTAAAATTTGAACAGGGGACCTCTAGTTGAGGGATTAAAACGAAAAAAAAAAATCAAAAAATGAAAATTTTGGCATAATTTACTCACCCTCATGTTGCTCCAAACCTGTATGACTTTCTCCTGAGAAACACAAAAGAGGATATTTTACAGAATTTTGGGAATCAAAAAGCAATTGGAGCCCAGTGGCTTCCATTGTATGGACAAAAAGAACATATTTCTCAAAATATCATCTTTGATGTCTTTGATGTTCTACAGCAGAACGAAAGTCATATGGTTTTGAAACAACATGAGAATAAATGAGTAAAATAAGCATTTTTGCTCAGCTAGAATCTCATAATTTTAGATTTATATTACCTGTTATTGGGATTAGTCAAGATGAGGACAAGACAAGGCTTGAGAACATTTCTTAGAAGTTCAGTTCAGTATTTTCATGAAAGAAATGATAAATCTCATAGATAATTCAGGAATGCTGAGGGCCTAACATGTCAAAACATGTTCCCCTTACAAATTACAGCATCATGTAAGATGGCTCTTAAGGCTGGAATACACTACATCTAAACAGATTTTAAAACACTAGGCATCATACATCATGTATTCCAGCCTTTAAGCTGGTTGCTGTTGGTTTCTGGCTGGCCATTGGTTGGTCATTCACTGGTGCAGCCTGGTAGACCATCTTGAGCCAGCAACAAACTAGCTATTGTACCAGATTTTCTGGAATAGCTGATATGTGGCTTCTCTTCTGTAGGCCAAAGATGGAGGATATGAGAATGAGAGTTTCTATATCAATGTGGAGCTGAACTTTCTGGAGATCCCCAACATACACGTGATGAGAGAATCCCTGAGGAAACTCAGGGAGGTGGTGTATCCTGCCATCGACCAACAGCACTGGTTCTCATCTGTGGACTCTACACACTGGCTGGAATACATCAGGGTGAGAATATGTGACTATATCACAGCACTGCACCATGATGGACTCCATCAGATGGTCATTATATCCTGACATTCAAACTCGTGAAGTTTCATTGATGTTTCTGTTCTGTCTTCTCTGTTTTAAAATATTTATTTTGCTTAACATTTACAAGTAAACAATCCAATGGCTGAATCTGTTGCACTGTCAAATTGAAAATCTTCTTAGAGAAAGAAGTTAATAAATAAGAATGTCTTCAGAGTAAGAAGTCTTCATCTAAACAGATTTGGAGTAATTTAGCACTACATCACTTGCTCACCAGTGGATCCTCTGCAGTGAATGGGTGCCGTCAGAATGAGAGTCCAAACAGCTGATAAAAACATCACAATAATCCACACCAATCCAGTGCATCAATTAATGTCTTGTGAAGTGAAAAGCTGCATGTTTGCAATAAAAAAAATCAATATTATGACGTTTTTAACTTGAATCCATTGCTAAAGTGCAAGACCTCTATTCACATCCTATCCACATTCCATTGCATAATTTGTATACATATATATATATATATATATATATATATATATACAGTGCCCTCCACTAATATTGGCACCCTTGATAAATATGAGCAAAGGCGGCTGTGAAAATAAATCTGCATTGTTTATCCTTTTGATCTTTAACTCAATAAATTCACAAAATTCTAACCTATCATTGAAGTAAAACAATTGAGAGTGGGGAGAAAATCTCATGATGAAATAAATGTTTTTCGCCAATGAATGTTGGCCACAATTATTGGCACCCCTAGAAATTCTTATGAGTAAAATATCTCTGAAGTATATTCCCATTCATATTTACATTTTTTAGCACACCAGGGTGACTAGGAGCATGAAATTGTCCAGCCATGACTTTCTGTTCCACAGGATTATAAATATGAGGAACACAAAGGCCAAATTCCCTTAATCATCCATAACAATGAGAAAAAACTAAAAATATATTTCTGATGTGAAGAACAAGATTGTTGAGCATCACAAAATAGAAAGTGGCTGTAAGAAAAGAGTTAAAACATTGAAAATCCCCATTTCCACCATCAGGGTAATAATTAAGAAGTTCCAATCAACTAAAGATGTTAAAAATCTGCCTGAAAGAGGACGTGTGTCTATATCGTCCTAATGCACGCTGAGGAGGAGAGTTTGAGTAGCCAAAGACTCTCCAAGGATCACAGCTGGAGAATTGCAGAGATTAGTTGAGTCTTGGGGTCAGAAACCAAAAAAAAAAAAAAAAACATCCCCTAAATCACCACATGTTGTTCGGGAGGGTTTCAAGAAAAATTCTCCTCACTCATCCAAAAACAAACTCCAGCAAATTCAGTTGTCAGACACGACTGGAACTTCAAATGGCACTGGCTTCTATTGTCAGATGAAACTGAAAAAAGAGCTTTTTGGCAGCAAACCCACCAGATGAGTTTAGTACAAACAGGGATAAAAAAGTACCCCATGTCCACGGTTAAATATACTGCTGGATCTTTAATGTTGTGGGCCTGTTTTTCTGCCAGAGGTCCTGAACATCTTGTTCAGATGCATGGCATCATGGATTCTATCAAATACCAACAGATAGAAAATCAAAACCTGACTGCCTCTGTTAGAAATCTTATAATGGGCCGTGTTTGGATCTTCCACCAGGACAACAATCCAAAACAAACATCAAAATAAACACAAAAATGGGTCACTGAGCACAAAATGAATCTTTTACCATTGCTGTCTCTGTCCTCTGACCTGAACCCTACAGAAAATGAGTGAGGTGAACTGAAGAGAAGAAGCACCGTCATGGAGCTGTGAATCTGAAGGATCTGGAGAGATTCTGTATGAAGAAATGGTCTCTGATCTCTTATCAGGTGTTCTCCAAAGTCTTCAGGCATTATATGAGAAAACTCAGAGCTGTTGTGCTGGGAAAAGGACGTTGCAATAATTGGGTGCCAATAATTGTGGCCAACATGAAATAGTGAAAGCATTTATTTCACAATGAGATCCCCCGCCCCACTTTCAATTGTTTTACTTCAATGATAGGTTGGAAATTTGTGAATTTTTTGAATGAAAGATAAAAAGGATAAACAATGCAGATTTATTTTCACAGCCGCCTTTGCTCATATTTATCAAGGGTGCCAATATTAGTGGAGGGCACTGTATATATATATATTTCTGTCAGGACCACTATCGTCAAAGATAACTGAAAAATTAGCATACAGTTTGGATTGGCAGTATGGTTCTGTTCTGGGCAAGACCTCCCTGCGCATCCATGCAGCCTAGCATGGATAAGACCAGGGAGAGCAGCAATAACCCCCAGGGTAAACAGAACAGAACCAACAAATGTATTGCAGCTTTCATTAAAGTTCATTAATTTAATGTAACATTTTAGAAATTAGTCTGATTCAAAGGAGAATCAGAAGGCTGGATCCTGACTGACAGAGGAGGAGTTGGGGATGGAGGAGGGTAATTAGCTTTTGAGCAACACGAAGCTGGTGATAATACTGATGGACCTTATATATGAGTGCTGTGAGGTGTTGCATCCCTATAGGTAGATGTGGATCAGCTGAGAGATAGCTGATGCAAGCTTGACTAACGTGACCTGCCAGAACTGACGCTGACGCTAGATATATATATATATATGTTTTATTATTATCAAATAATTCTTGCATTGTTTTCTTAGTTTCAGAAAATAAGAAGAAAAACAGTTACGAATTTTATTCACACAGTATGTTTTTGCATTCCACTCTTCTTTTCAATTGTTTTCTATGTAAATATGCACTAGATGGACATGTGGTTTGACCTTTGTGTGCATGTCTAGTGTTGTTTGCTGTGTCTCGCACATAAAACATTCTAAAAACTCAGAGCACAAGTTAAAAGAAGTTTTTAGGATGTTTTAAAAATCGCATCTTTAGACTGTTTTTCAATAAAAATAAATAAAAATGTAAATTCAAAGAAAGAAAAAAGAAAAAATTCATTTAGTAAAATAAAACTAAATTTTACTTCTTAAAATTGCATTAAAAACAGTATTGGCCATTTGATTTTCTTCATATGTTTGTCAATGCTGTTTAAAAATGTTGACAGTTAGTTAGAACTGTCATGTGTGTGTGTATATATATATATATATATATATATATATAGTATTAATGTATATTTACATTTTTGCAGATATTATTATCACATAAGTATTCATAGTATTCAATTTATGAAAAGATGCATGGATTTGTATATACCAATGGTCTCTTGCTCACTATTCACTTTGGTGAAGCAACTAAAGGTAAAAACCTTAAAAGGATATCCCTGTAATTCATCTTTCCCTCGATTGCTAAATGATTTAACACAGACATATAAGAATTTTCTAATGTCAATCCTTAAATTAATTAAATAACATTGAATGCAAGCTCAGCTATGAAATCTTCTCCCCCGATAGCTCAATTAGCTACATTTCCACAAGGAGTGCAGCAGAAATTAAATCTGACAATTCAGGTTCCTTTTCATGATTCTCATTATGCACTCTAAGGATTAGTGTGTGGCGTAATCAGTCAGCTGTCACCATCTCAAGCAGTGAGTTGAGTGTCATGTAATCAGGCACTTAATATACATCCAAAACTTTCCGTATCTAAGTAATAATTTAAAAATTGGTTTGGCTACTGCCTCTACTCCCATTAAACAAAGTGCAGAAATTAGTCATCATAACTATGGCTTAATAATTTAAAACCATTTCTTAAAGGGTTACTCCACCCCAAAATGAAAATTTTGTCATTAATCACTTACCCTCATGTCGTTCCAAACCCGTAAAAGCTTCGTCCGTCTTCAGAACACAATTTAAGATATTTTGGATGAAAACCGGGAGGTTTGTGACTATTGATGGACTATTTTGACGATGTCTTTCATACTTTTCTGGACCTTGACAGTGTTATTTACTTGGCAGTCAATGGGACAGTCACAAGCCTCCCAGTTTTCATCTAAAATATCTTAAAATGTGTTCCGAAGACGGACGAAGCTTTTACGGGTTTGGAACGACATGATTAATGACAAAATTTTCATTTTGGGGTGGAGTAACCATTTAAAGGTACAGCACCCACCAAAATGAGCGTCTGTTTTCTCTGTAGCTCTTGCTAGCAGGTGCGGTGCGCATCGCAGACCGAATCGAGTCGGGAAAGACGTCAGTGGTGGTGCACTGCAGCGATGGCTGGGACCGCACGGCTCAGCTCACCTCTCTGGCCATGCTCATGCTGGACGCACACTACCGCTCGCTCAGGGGATTCCAGGTGCTTCTGGAGAAGGAGTGGCTGAGCTTCGGACACCGCTTTGCCTCGGTCAGTAACATCCTGTGTCTATGGAGAAAAACATTGTGCACTGAACGTTTACTAGCATCTTACGGCTTCCTTCTCTGTCCTTCTGTCTGTCAGAGAGTGGGACATGGAGATGGGAATCATGCAAACTCTGAGCGCTCCCCTCTCTTTGTGCAGTTCATCGACTGTGTCTGGCAAATGACCCGGCAGGTGAGGAACAGTGGAGCTGAAATGAAAAATGCGATGTTTATTATATGACCAAAGTGTTCTCTTTTTTTCTCTCTATAGTTTCCCTCTGCATTTGAATTCAATGAGCTGTTTCTCATCACGGTGCTTGATCACCTGTACAGCTGCCTGTTTGGGACGTTTCTTTACAACAGCGAGCAAGAACGACTCTCAAGGGCAAGGACAGATGCATGCAACTCTTACTTGGTTTTAAAGTCATTCTGTCACGATTTAGTCACCCTAACGTCATCCAGTTCTGATTTTATTTGCAGGAGGTGTACAGCAAGACCGTGTCTCTGTGGTCATATGTGAACAGCCAGCTTGAGGAGTTTACCAACCCGCTGTATGTGAACTACGAGCACCATGTTTTATATCCAGTAGCCAGTTTGAGACATCTCGAGCTTTGGGTCAGTTATTATGTGCGCTGGAACCCTCGCATGAGGCCACAGGTGAGCAGAGGATGATGGTTGATGGCTACTTATTCCACATTTGCTTCAGTGGTTGTAGGTGAAAAATGTGTGTTGCGGTGTTCAACAGTGGAAAACAATTAAGATTCTGAGTTGATTTGTATTTTAAGTTGCATTAAATAAAATCTTAGGATTTCCTGCATTTACTTTAAATGTTATTTTATTTAATATATGGTAAAATTTTTATTTTTAACCATTTATTTTAGAAAATATGCATTATATGGTTTATGTGGTTTTATTTACTATAAATAGGAATCCCTAAAGGGTAATATTTTACTTTTATGTTTTTTTTTTTAATTAATGTTATATATTATTTATTCAAGCTGCGCTAAAAATTCTAAAATGTTGTATGTTTTTCCATTTTTATTGGGATGAAATCCACAGTTTTGTGGTCCATGAATTTTGAACACTATTTTATATATTTATATAATATATTTTATATTATAAATTAATATATAAATGTATATATTTATAATATAAATTAAAAATTGCTTCTCTAGACGTACTGTTTTTTTTTTCATTCCACTGCCTTGTGAATGTGAATTCATTAAAAAAAGGACATAAATTATAAATTATTTAAAAATAAATAAAATGTTTATTTAGTACAATAATTTGTATTTAAATATAACTTTCTAAAATTGTATTAATTGTATATAAAAA
The DNA here is from genome assembly GCA_027422415.1 of Schizothorax lantsangensis. Lineage (NCBI taxonomy): Eukaryota > Metazoa > Chordata > Actinopteri > Cypriniformes > Cyprinidae > Schizothorax > Schizothorax lantsangensis. The sequence goes on from CM049859.1 coordinate 7,055,306, forward strand.
ACTGTATTGGCCATTTAATTTTGATCTGTTTGTCAATGCATTAAATTCTTTAAACTTGGTTGTTGCTCAGATCAGATTATTTTAATTGGATAAAAAAATTAAAATGCATTTAACTGATGCATTTTAAAATTATTCACATTAAAAATTAGTATATATTTATTTATATATAAATATTAATTTGATGTCTTCATTTAGTAAACTTTACTTTTTATTTTTATGACTTTTATTGTTAATTTTATCTTGCAATTTAGTGTAAATTTTACAAAAGTAAAAAATGTTGTGTTGTGTATAGGCCTACTTCACATTCAGTGACACTAAAGGCTCTGTTGTTCCCCGTCTCTGTTTGTCAGGTTCCTGTTCATCAGAGTCTCAAGGAGTTGTTGGTCCTGAAGTCAGAGTTGCAGAAGAGAGTGGATGAGTTAAAACGAGATGCAGCTTCATCACATTCTCTCTCCTCTTCCTCAGAGCATGAAGGCATGTCCATGCAGACAACTGTCTGAGCATATCTTATTAACTTGGTAAATACTGGTGTCAAAAATCATTATATTTGTTCCGATCTCTGTTGCCACAGTTAGATAATAAAACTGTTTACATATGTTTGATAAGATCCTAGTGTAATCCTTGGAATAATAACCACTGTGTGGTTATTGGTGCCCCCTAAAGGCCATAAAACCACTCGCCAAATCACAGAGCACTACAGAGTTTTCTGTGCATAACTTTGTGAAAGCTATTTTGATTTTTATCACACATTATTGGGAACAATTTTTAAAAAATTGCACTTTTGGAGGTTGATTTTAACATCTGAGTTTTATCGAGAGCTGAGTATAATGAAAAGCATATTCCAAGAAATCGTGTTAACAACAATAAAATGTTATTCAGAACTAACCAGTCTCTCTACAGAAAATGCCTGAATATTCCAGTGGCTTTGGCAAAAATGTTCTTGCTCTTATATTGCATACAAGAATTACTCCTCAACACTAATTGAAATGTAACATAATTTAAAATCATGTGAAATATAAAATTTGTGCATAGCTTTGCTCTGTGGTAGTGAGTGACATATTTGTGTACATAAACCGCCACCTTCTTTTATTATTATCTTTTAGTATTATTTTAAATGCATTTCAATATTACTATGACATTATAAGGTTTACTAAAAGTTGCCTAATGCGTATGTTATTTTCTGAATGTGTTTGTAATACCCTTTTTTTAAGTGTTTTATAGTAATTTTATAATAAATTTCTTATAAGCTTAAATTTGTAATAATTGAGTATCTTAATGTTTTAAACTACATTTTGTTGTATAAAGAATAAAAAAATCTTATATCTTACGTGTTATTTCTGCTGCTTTTAGTAATCCATAATAAATCTGCAAATTTGCTGTTAATTAGACCAAATATTGTTCATAATAATAATTAAAAAAAACATGGGTTCAGAGTACATGCACATGCAATTTAATCCAAATACTTATAATAAAACAAATAAATCTTGTTACTCTGCTAAATGTAATATTGAAACCAAAAACCGTATTCATGTATGTCCTTGACACGTGGTTGTGGACAAACCTTTAAACACAATATTTTATGACCATCTTTCTGTTTTTGTAGGCCATCCTCGTTTTCATACGGCAGCCAAACTACCCTATTCTCTACTCCTCTACTCAGTTTTCTCACGCCTTAAACATTGTACAGTATACAGTTCCTCTAACAGTGCACTGTACCGCCTGTAGTTCACGCTCACACGTGGTTTGTCACAGACCTTTTTAACTTCTGTTGTTATGACGCAATTCCCGCCTTGTTTTTGAATAATGGGTGTGGCTTATGCTTCTGTCCAATGGCGGCAAGCAGGTTATGAATATGTATGATCTTTTAACCAATCCACAGTTGTGGAGGCTGTTTTAAATGCGTGCCGGGACTGACCAATCAGGTAAGTCTCGTAGTGAGCTAGCGCGAGGCTGTGTGGTCTTCTATAGAGAGGAAGCGCGACTCGAGGAGGCCGTTAGTGTGACTGAGGAGAACAGACGACAGGACAAACATTAACAGAAGGTAACGTTATCTATAAAAGACTCCATTTTAGGATTTTCACTTGGGGCCTAATATTCTCTTTAAAATCTTATTTTAATTATTTAAAGCCTTTTTTGGTGCGTCAGTCATATTTTATATATAACTAACCGTGTTTTTCTTTTAAAAACTCGATCATACAATGAAATGTTTAACGGTGGTTTTTATTCAGTTAGTTCTAAACTATTTCGCTTTCGTTTACAGTCTAGAAAAGCTAATTTTTTTGTCTGTTAAACCGAAGTTGAGTGACGAACGTGTTTTTAAAATGGCTGGCGATGTAAAAATCTGCCTCAAATATCACGGGGTGCTAAATGGCCTGAAAGGCTGTTGTGAAGTGCACCGTGTGTCGTCGCTGAGTTTTCTGAGTAACAGTTAATAGTTTTGGCTCGTCGTATGTTTTCTGGTTATGGAGAGCATTAAGCCGTTAAAGCGCTGTTGACAGCCAGTGCCGGTCATGGCTGGTTTGCCTCTGCCTTTGTTATAAACGGGTTTGTGCCTGGCGCGAATTTGCGAATCCTACTATGGGGAAGGTTTGGCTCATGAATATTAATGAATTCGCTGACGATGCTGTATAAAATTCCTACAGCGTAACTTGATTTAATATTCATAACGAACGGCTTCTCCATAGCATGATTCGCTGGCTCACTAAATACGCCCACCTAAATACGTCTACATTGCAACCAATCAGTTGGTTATGCGGGGCGAACGTCACGGTGCGTAATTAATATTCATGTCGCAAGCCTACACGATAGTAGGATTTGTGGTTTTTAGCGTCAAGTGTGGAACTGTTAAAACTTTGCAAAAGCTGGCTTCGCAGCTCATCGTATTTAATAAACGACTTTTAAAATGTCTTATCTAGCAGCTTTTAAAAGTCGACGTGTCCTCGAAGTGTCTGCTGTGAAAACGGCGATGTGCAAGTCATTGTTCCTCGACGCTGATAGAGGCCATTTTAATGAATGGAGTCTGATTGAAGAGAAGCGGCCAGTCAGTCCATCTCTTCACACATTACTGGCCTTTAAACTAGTCATGCATTTAAATGACACCTTATTTTGGACATAATCACTGATTTGCAGCTTTACGGTTTAAAATAAAATTTAGTTTCTGTCATCAGTTTGCACTTCACAACATGGAATATATATAAAAAGTCGTGTTTGAAGGCACTTCGGACAATGTGCAGAACAGGCGTTATATATTGAAACAGACGGGTCCCCAAAGTAAATATCCCATTAACTTTTTTTTTTTTAAGATAACTTAAACACAGACCTAATTTAAAGAGCTATGATGTTCGTAATAGATGGTATATGCTTCTGTTGAAGCGATCAGCCTGCATTAATTAATTTTATTATTATTTTATTGTTTAACAGGAGAATTCCTTGTGGAAAACTACGTTACCCATGATTCTGTAAAAATTTACACTAATCAAAGAATTGAAACAGTTTGCACCAAAAGAACTGTTTAGCGCCTGTCCACTCCCATGCACCACTGCATTTAGTACAATTATTAGTGCAATACATGTGATGTATAGCTGTTAAGCGCACAGTCTTTTAACTTTGTCTTTTTTATCTGATTTTCAAATTAAATCGAAGCATATAATGTTGTAATGTTATAGTTCACCTCGTAGTTTGTTGGTTTGAATCGCAACTTACACCTCTTTAACGGTTTCTTTAAAATCCCTATGAGTAAAACGAATATGAAAATTATTTCTAGAACCAATGCAGCTGAAAAGTGGGTGGGCACTATGGCACTCTATTAGGAGAGTCTAGGAATGAGCGATGTATGAAAAGATGCAGTTTATTTGTATTGAAACTGTGGCACCTAATCATTTGTGGGTCCTCTCAGTAATATACACTTGTTTTAGTTTATTAAATTGTCTGTGTATTTCTAGGTGTGGTGATAGTTGAGTGGCTTCGTAATAATGGCAAAGGGTGAACCAGGGAAACCCAAGGGCAAGATGTCCTCCTATGCCTATTTTGTGAAGACGTGCCGTGAAGAGCACAACAAGAAGAACCCTTGTGTCACAGTTAACTTCTCAGAATTTTCCAAGAAGTGCTCCGAGAGATGGAAAGTAGGTTATTCTTATCTGGAGATGTCTATATCTTAAAAAATATAAAAATGTAATAAATTAAAAAATCGGGTAGCGGCTTAAAGAAACTGTCATCTGTTTCAGACTATGTCACCAAAAGAGAAGACTAAATTTGAAGACCTGGCCAAACAGGACAAGGCCCGTTATGACCATGAAATGATGAGCTTCAATCCAGGAAAGAAAGGTCAGAAGCAGAAGAAGGACCCTAATGCTCCAAGGCGGCCACAGTATGCGTTTCCTTTTAGAAGACTGACTTCTAGAGCTTCTCTCATTGATTCTGGTTGGACTATGGGCTTGTCTAATTTAGTAACTTAAACGTTTGTCTTTTTTCTTATTCCCAGGTCTGGATTTTTCCTGTTCTGTGCAGAACAAAGGCCCAACATCAAGGCTCAGACCCCCGGTCTGGGCATTGGAGATGTAGCCAAGAGGCTGGGAGAGATGTGGAACAATCTGTCTGATTCTGAGAAGCAGCCCTTCCTGTTCAAGGCCAACAAACTGAAGGACAAGTATCAGAAGGTGGAGCATGACCTCTCTCAAATGCTGTTCATTATTCAGTGTGGATGGTGGTTAAAGAATGAATGAAAGATTGATTTCTGAAGGATCCTGTGGCACTGAAGACTGGAGTAATGGCTGCTGAAAATTCTGCTTTGGCATCACCGGAATAAATACAATTTTAAAATGTATTCAAATAGGAAAATAATCTTACATTTTGGTAATACTTTGCAATATTACTGATTTACTGTATTGTTTATTCAGTGCAGCCTTGATGACTAAGAGACTCTTTAAAAAAAAAAAAAAAAAAAATACTTTTGACTGCTAGTGTATGTATATCATTAGGTATTTATTTAATGTTTGTTTTGTAATTGTAAAGTTGTCATCGTGTTTTGTTTTCTCAGGACATGGCAGACTACAGAGGAAAGGGAAAAGGAAGCGGAGGGGCATCATCTGCCAAATCCAAACCGAAGGATGATGATGACGATGAAGATGAAGACGAGGAGGAGGACGAAGAAGAGGAAGATGATGAGGATGATTAAATAACTTGTTTCTCCTAATTGGGCAGTAAGTTATTTGTTCGCTGCCAATTAGTATCCGTTAAGTCTGGGTCTACGAGGTCTTGATGTCAAGGCTGCTATAAACTGATCACCAGTAGAGATGCCCAATGCATGCAAGCTCTGACTTTTGACAACCAAACTCTCTCAGTACTGGTGGTCCTGTTACAGCTTGCTATTAAACTGCATTGGCAAAATCAAAATATTTCCACATTCAACAATAAAACAAAAGTGGTAGCAGTGCATACTCTTTTAAAACTATTTAAGGTGGTGTGTTTCTGTACGGCTGTTGACTTAGTTCTCTTTTTTTTTTTTCCCTACTCTCCCAGCTTTCAAAATACACAATTTGTAGATATTTAAGGTTCAGTTCTGTTTGGCCCCATAAGCTTCCTGTAATGTTGAAAGGATGTTTGTGAATTGTGGTTATATTATTATTATTATTTGTGTAATTTTGACTGATTACATTGATAATTTTATGTGTGGAGACTCTAGGGACATTTTCGGCTTTAACCAGAGGCAAGTGATAAGATGTTGAGCTGGGGAAGCTCTTATTTGCACCTTCAGTTGTTACTTTTTTTTATGTCTAGGTGACACTGTGATTTGAAATAAACATGGCATTTTTAGATCTCAAATGATTCAAGCGACTTTCTTATCTGCAAAATGTTCAATGTAGTGTGTAAATACTTGGGGTATTTGTCAATGTTATCAATAAAAGGATAAATGGTGATAGTTTTTTTAAGAGTGCTCTTTTAATTTGGATTAATTTGTTGTCTGTCATCTCTCCATTTTAATGGTAACTCTGATAATGCATTGACTGTGGTGAGCCACTAGATGTCAATGGAGGGCACCAATTGCTCAAACTGTTTAACCTGTTAACCAGCACCCCCCATATTGTGAATCTCAGCTGAAAATGACTAACTAACTTAAAATGGTAACAGTTCCTGACTTCAGTGTGCCACACACACATTTTTGGTGTCTTTGGAAAGAAGACCCTTCGAGCTTTACTATCCATCATCCAGAGTTGATAATGCTCAAAAATATAAAATTATAGACACTGAAGTGCCTTGAAATAAATTGTACCACACTGATTTTTTTTTATTAATTCATATAAAAATACATGAAATCAGTCCCGGAGCAATCCAGAAAAGTAATGGGTTGAAAGTCACATGTCTCACGAGTTTATATTTCAAATCTGAAGAAGATGCCATAAAAAATTAGATTCCTGCAGCCATTCTGAGATTTTTCAATGTACTGTACTATACTGAAGAACTCGAGGCTACATTGTGAATATAGCAACAGCTGAAAAAGTTGCAAGTGCTCTGCTGAACACTGCCTAATAAAACCTTTAGCTTGTTTGGGTTCATCTTAAGTGTAGTTGTTCTTCATTCTAAATATATTAAAATATGAAAAGCTGACAAGTGCATCTATAAGTTATTTTTGCAGTTCATTTCTCATAGATGTATGTTTGTGTGCAATGTGTCAAAGCAGACAGCTCATATGAGACCGAATTAGACTGAGGCATTTATGAAAGGAAGTTCACACTTATTGGATTTTGTTCTTGCCATAAAAGGACATTTTTCATCTTCATCCATATCATAGGACTCACCATGCTATTACTTTAAAAAAGATGGCCAAGGTTTTTAACAAACTAGAGTAAGCTGTCAACAAAACCAAAAATCCCAAAATGCAGTGCAACAATCTTAAAAATCCACGCAAATCTTTCTCAACAGTAACAGGTGAGAGATTAAGACGTGCCTTTTGTCCATCACTATACGGACTGCCTTAAACATTAGCCGTTTGCAAAGGCACATGCATCTAAACATTTTCTCAATAATAAAATAGTTTTATGAATTGCTGTCCTGTCTGCTAGAATCTTTCTAAAAAAAAAAAAAAACAGTGTTTCTGGTATGTGGAGGAGCAATGTGTCAAAAGGCTGTGAAAAGGCCTTCGAATATCCCCTGAGAACTGAACCAAGCCATACATATTTAATGTGGTGTCACTTCAGCTGTTGGTTTTATACTGCAAAAAAGACATTGGCAAATATAACAGAAACAATGAAATTACAAACTACCAGCGACAGTGATATGTGTCTTATGTGCCCGCGCACACACACTCTTATACGAACTCCAAAATGTATTTGGACCCTTGAGGCACATTTAGATAATATAGCAATCCAAGTGGAATTTATTGAAAAAAAATATTTTTTTCAATTTTCAAATAATTTTCCCCACTAAAAAGGTGCATGGCCTGAATTATCCTTAACAAGCTGCACACGCAATAAAGAGCCACTTTAAATTATAGAGGTTTTGTTTTTATTTGTGATATATAAGTAAATATCCACCTCTTATTGTTTTCTGTGTTATGAATGAATCAAAGAATTGTAAACAATTTTAGACCTTATCTGATTCTAAACAGCTGATAGCAAACACACGTGACGTGGATGCTGAAATATTATCAGGGAAAACCCTTCTCTGGTCAATAAGGTAATCTTCATTGACAGACAGGGATTTATTAGTAATATTTTACTGGGGCACAGGGATATTTGTAGCTCATGTTCCTGTAAAAGGGTCTAGTGACGCTCTGTGTGGGTACAAAGCAAATTTGGGATCTTATAATTGGACATAGACACTCCTCCATTTTTAATGCAAATGAATGACTTCATAGTCAACATGACAAGATACAGTAGCTGATATCAATATTGTGACTAAAGCAATATTGAATTCAGTTTTTCAGTGTCAGGATATGTATCTAGTGCTTTCATGCTATTGTCTTGTCTTCTGCAATGAATGGATTTAATATCACATCATTTCCGCTCCAGACATTTTAACCATAAAGCCTACTGTATCATAAAACTTTGCTGAAAGATGTACACAATCTTCTACATGCCTTCTGTCTCGCTGATATTTCATACACTTTTAGTAAAAAGGCCTTTAATTCTATAAATGTCCTCCTTGTCCACAGGTGTCAATTTGCTGTGAAATCAATGTTAAATTGTATATATTACAAATGTGTATACATTATATCTTACAAGACATATTAAGTTATAGATATAGAGTGACAACTGATGTTATGCATTTTATGTAGGTAATCTTTACTGTTATAAAAATCTCATAGACTTACATTACAAGCTCAGAGCTTTCATCTAACATTTTGGCCATATAAATAATGATATCTGCATAAAATGGCACACTTTTGCTTAGTCTGTGCCTCTGAAAAATTAAGGTGTTTTTCCTTCTCAAGAGTGAGCTCAATATTCATGGTATATCATACTATGTGAGCCATTATATAAGGCCTCAGAAAAACCACATATGCAATATTTAATTTTATTTTATTTTAAGTAGTTCACCCAAAACTGAAAATTTGCTGAAAATGCACTCACCCTCAGGCCAGCCAAGAAGTAGATGAGTTTGTTTGTTCATGGGAACAGATTTAGAAAAATATAGCATTACATCACTTGCTCACCAATGGATCCTCTGCAGTGAATGGGTGCCGTCAGAATGAGAGTCCAAACAGCTGATAAAAACATCACAGTAATCCACACCAATCCAGTCTGTCAATTAACATCTTGTGAAGCAAAAAGCTGTTTGGACTCATTCTGACGGCACCCATTCACTGCAGCGGATCCATTGGTGAGCAAGTGATGCAATGCTACATTTCTCTAAATCTATTCCCATGAACAAACTAGAAACTTGGATGGCCTTAGAGTAAGTACATTTTCTGCAAACTATTCATTTTTGAGCGTGAACTAAAAGCAAATACAGAAACATCAAGATATATTAAGATAATGTGAAAGGTTTGAAATGTTTTTCAGATTACTGATCTCTTCTGGGCAACCACCTGCTCTACTTTTCCCAAATCTGTCTCATTCTACATTTTTTTTTCCCCCTCATCAAATATCCTGTTTCACTCTGTAATATCTAAGATTATGCAAGTAAAATGGTCTTCGAAAGGCATTTTATATTAAAACCTAAAAAAACAAAAGCCTATTATTCCTGACACTCCGCACAGTTAAGAAACACAACCCAGCCAGATGCTAACGTTAAAAGATGTATTGTCATAATCTACACAGGACCAGTTTGCATGTTGTTTCCAAGGATGTGGGCCTACCTAACAAGTTTCCCAAATCCCATACATCACCCTCCAGCGTATCCACCAGCCCTCCTGTCTTCCATCGATTTATGCTAACAGCACATTAGCTTTATTCAGTTCATCAAGCCTGCTACATTATAGATTGACGAGAGCATAAAGTATGCTAGCACATGACCAATTATTTGTGGAAGGCTCATTTTCACTTCATTATTGCCTGTCAGACTCATATCTGGATTAGATTTAATGCCCTGACAGATACGTTGTAAAATCCTTCACTTAAAAGTCAGGAGAGCTTATTAATAGCATGTCACTCCAGGCTGCATTTTTTAGGTCAAAGACAGATTTGAAGAGAAATAATTGATGCGACCTGCTATAAAATCTGAAATCTAACACATAAGCCACACTGTTGCTGCTGTGCAGTGGAGATGTGGGTTCTGTAAGGGTGTGTAATGGCTTTATCGACCGCAGGAGCCGGTGTGAAGCCGTGCCCCTGTCATCACCTCGTCTGATTGCCTCTGGACTCATCCACTCGTTTCCAAGAGGCTTTGCACCCACCAGCTTCCTGCAAAAATACAGAATGAATCAGCAGGGTGCAATCACAAACTTTAGGATCTCTTCTTCCTGATGCTGTACAGACGCATTGAAGGAAATTCATCCATTGATACACATCCTGCTGTGATCTGATCATCCTATGTTATTCATTGGTGTTGAGTTGCCTGTGGTGTGTGTTAATGATGCTCTGCCAGCACTGGAGATCAATTGAAGCTAATGAGGTGATTCCTGCACCAGCCCCAAACAGAAAAATAAAGCACAGCTCGCCTTTTCTTTTAGTTCTGACAATGCACATGATGTCCTGTTTTCCCCATCCAGTCATTTTATTATGGAAGCCTTTTTCTGTCAATTCTGACTTTTCTTCTCAGAATGTCAAATGTAAAGTACGAATTGTGAGATATAAACAGAAAAAAAGTCACAATTACTTTTTAAAAAAAAATATCCCATGATGGAAACAAGCGTCCATAATTTCATATATTTTTGGAAATAATGACTTTTTGAAACATGGTTTTAATTTGTGTGTAAAAATGCATTTGGATATTTTTTATGGCATAAAGTCAGGGTGATATAACTGTTATTACTGATATAATGATAATAAAATAATAAGAATAATACAATTCTTGAAAAAAATATATATTGAGAAAAAACAGCAGAATCTATCTGCAGAAGATATCATTATTTATTTATTTATTGTAAAGTCCTCAATATATTCCTGCTTTATCTTTTCTCTCTACCATTGTCAGTTAGAACATAAGAGTCACCATTCATCTATCCGTGTTTATAAATGTACTGTACCATTCAGTTGAGGGTCAGTAAAGTCTCTTATGCTCACCAAGCCTTCATTTATTTGATCAAAAATACAGTAAAAAAAAATTATAACAATTTAAAATAACTGTTGTCTATTTGAATATATTCTAAAATTTAATTTATTTCTGTAAGTCAAAGCTGAATTTTTCAGCATCATTCTTCTGTGTCACATGATCCTTCAGAAATCATTCTCATATGCTGATTTGCTGCTCAAGAAACATTTCTGACTATTATCAGTGTTGAAAACAGTTGTACTGTTTTTTTTTTTGTTCGTTTGTTTTTTTATGAAACCATGTTTTTTAAGTTTTTTTTTTATGAATATGAAGTTCAAAAGAACAACATTTATTTGAAATATATATTTACACCAGCATATTATGTCAGCACACTTGAAAGCCCATGGCTCAATAGTTGTCTGTGTATGATTTGGTTGCAGGGCATTTCAAATGAATGAATTTGGTCAAGTGGAGTGAACTTCTACAGACGTCCCCTGATGAGTGTGTAGGAACCTGAATCGTAATGCAGCTCTAATGACTCCCACAGGCTAGTGTTGCCCATTCCAGCAGGTGGTTTGCTATATGCTGTCATTATTTGTTCCTCCTGTCAAAACTGCAGTTTCTGTGACAGATGCACCTGCCATTCAGATTTTTAAAACAGGATATTTTTGTCTTGATATACTGTATGTCATTTCTGTTCTTATAAGTTTCTGTAAGGTAAAGGAGAACAGTTCCACCCGAGAGAGTATGTACGTCAGTTCCATGTCAAACCGGTGCCTCAATGACAGATGGCTGAGCATGGTACAAGCATGGTAAAATCATTTGTGAATGTAGATTCCATTGCAGCATCTATAAAGGTTGAGTTCATCTAAAGATGAAAATCTTTGAATCATCATTTTCTCACACTCATCATTCTAATCTGGAGTAAATGGGCTCCAGAATAACTGGCATTGTATGGGTAAAAAACAAACAAACAAACAAACAAAAAGTATTACGTAGTTTGGCATAATCTTTCATTAATATTTCATAGAAAAAAATATAAAAGAAACTGCTTCACATTATTCATTGTTTTTTTATACTTGACACTTGTTTTTATTACAAAAACTCAAATGAATGGTGCTACCAAACAAAATGGTGAAAAATAAATAAATAAATAATTCAGGAAATGTTATCATATAAGACTCGTACCGACCCTCATAACTGTATATTGAGGTCAGTAAGTGTCTTAAAATGTCAGATAATTTGACCTTTTTTATGACATTATTCAAAATGTCATGTGGTGCGACTTGCCCCAAAGTGATATTTATTAAATCATAATAATTGTAAAAATTATTTTTAGTAATTACTAGCCTGAAAAATATATTTAAAAACATAATCTGATACAAAAGATACAAATTACTTTCTACTTGATGGTTACACCAGATGACATAAAAAAATGTAAGCTTTTCTTGAAAATAGCATAAAAGTTTAATGCAGTGAAAGTCTGAAAGAGAGAAAAAAAAGACTTTTTATTTTTTCAAAATATATGAAAAAAGTCTGGAACAAAGTGAGGTGTGAGTAAATGACAGAATTTTTATGTTTAGGTGAATTATTCCTTTAAAAATAAACTTTTGGAATGTCTTAAAGGAGACCAAGATGTAATATAAGTCTCAGGTGTCTCCAGAATTTGTCTGTGAAGTTTCATCTCAAAATACCCCACAGATCATTAATAATATCATGCATTCAGAAATCATGCATTTTAAACCATATTAGTTTAAACTTATGATAGGCCTATATAGTTTTCTGAGCGCACACATCTGAAGCATGCACACAGAAAGCGGCTGTCACATGGCTTGTGAGTACTAAATTAAGTTCTCTTTTGTGTCTTATTGCACTTAAACTGTCAAACCCACACAAGTTTATGTTAAAAACACACATGAGTTACGAAAACTGTTGGCTATGTCTGTGAAGGTAAACAGCTGGGAAAGAAATCACATGTTTATATTAGATCTGTGTAATGTAGAGCAGTGTAATATACAGTAAATAAATCAATAAATCCACTGCTCTGAGGCTGGGACTCTAAACAGTGGTTTGTGCTCGTCAGTGCAGCTAAAGACAGAACAGTTAACATGCTTTGCTTGAACTTTCCCCATGCCGTTAGAACTGGTATACTGTTGTCACTTGTGAAAACACAATGTCTGCGCCGTGGGTGGAAACTTGCAGATTAAGGGGTGGTAATATTATAATAAGATCCCCTTTCTACGTCACTGGGGAGTGAAATCCGAGCAGCTCATTTTTTCACAAGCTTGCAGAGAAAGGCTTATATACCAAAAAAATCTACCGGTTAATCTTTTTGACGTTTTCTGGGTTGGTAGATGCACTGGGGACCCGATTATAGCACTTAAACATGGAAAAAGTCAGAAGTTTATGATATGTCACCTTTAAGCTTGAGAAGTTTTTTTTTTTTTTTTTTTTCTAATAAACAAAAAACATTCCCTCATAGTCCTGCGTTCCAGCATACTGTTGCAGTTTCTCTGTCCGTTTTCTTCTGATGGTCTCAGATTTTTGTGCCAGCGGCAGCATGATTCTCCACAATCCGACAAGTCTTCAGCTGCAAAAGCAAAAGATTTCCCAAGTGTCTGTGACAGACTAAGCTGATTGTCTCAATGTGTGGCCTGTGTCAGGATTCTAGCTCTGTCGCAGCTGGACGCGGCCTCTCATGTCTTTATTTCTCACAGGTAATCTCTTGCTATTTAAAATCGCCATTGGGATTCAATTCACCAGTTTTCTCCATCGTTATGTGCATTACAGCAAGAGAGTAGTGTTAAAGTTTTAGTAAGTTATGTTATAGGCATAGGGATCTTACAGAGGTTTTTCCTGCCACTGTCAGTTTGGATTCTTCCCCGAGTGTTTGTGAGGCGCTATACTATTTTTTGTAAAGCTGCTTCGGAAGGATTTGTATTGTGCAAAATACAAATACATCTGAGATCAGTTTAAAGACTTAAAGGCACGTCATGTCTTATTTTCAACTGCTAATTATATGAATCAACATAAAGAGCTCTGTTCCAAAATCTAGTGAGCAGCCTACATGCAGCTTAAAGCATCATAGGGATGCTTCCAACATGAAGGAGTAATTATATGGCCTTCTGAGATGCTGAATTCTAAAACAGCGTAGCATGTATTTTCCATGGAGAAGAAAATCCTATTATGCAGCAACAAAAGTAAACTGAAATCTTATTTCATTTTTTTACAGAAATCAATACATTTATTCAGAAAGGATGCATTAAACTGACAAGAAGTAACATTAAACAAAACACAGTTTCTACAGAATTATGCAGCACAACTGTTTTCAACATTGATAATAATAAAAAAATTTCATGTGCAGCAAATCAAGAATACTGGAGTAACGATCCTGAAAATTCATTGCATCACAGGTATAAATTAAAAAAATATATATATATAAAAAAAATGTATTCAATAGCATAAAAATTGCTTTGTATATATATATATATATATACAGTGGTGTGAAAAAAGTCCTGCTTTTTAATTTTTTTGCATATTTGTCACACTTGAATGATTCAGTTCAAACAAATTTTAATATTACACAAAGATAACCCGAGTAAATACAAAATGCAGTTTTGAAATAATGATTTCATTTATTAAGGGAAAAAAGCTGTCCAAACCTGCCTGGCCCTACATGAAAAAGTAATTGCCCCCTTAATCTTTAGGTTTAATCTCCAGGTTTAACTAATTCGAAATACTTATGCTTAATGTTACACTGTCAGATATGCAAAAGAAATCTGTCTTATCTCTTGCTCTGGCTACTGTGTATAGACCGCCAGGGCCATATACAGATTTCCTAAAAGAATTTGCAGATTTCCTCTCAACCTATTGGTTAATGCGTAAAGCGCTAATTGCGAGATTTTAACTTCATGTTGATAATCAATGAGCATTAGGACTTGCGTTTACCGACATAAACTCTTTTGGAGTCAAGCAAAACGTCACCGGGCCCACTCATCGTTATAATCACACGCTAGATTTAATTATATCGATGGATTTTTACTGATATAGATATCGTACCTCAAAGTGATGATGTTACTGACCATTTCTTTATCGCAGCTGCAACTTACTGATTTAACTGTAGGGCCCCACGTTCGTCCGGGCAGAACTATTGTTCACATAAAGACAGATTCACAAATAACCTGCCTGATTTATCTCAGCTGCTCTGTTACCCATAAATACAAATGAACTTGCAAAATGAAGCAACATGGGCACTATCCTCTCTAATACGTTAGAAACTGTTGCTCCCATCAAATTAAAAAAGGTTAGAGGAAAACGTGCTGCGCCATGGTACAACAGTTATACCCATTCTCTCAAGAAAGAAACTCGTATCTTGAGCGCAAATGGAGAAAAACTAACTTGAAGTTTTTAAGTTGCTGGAAAAACAGTTTCCAGATAGACATTCTAAAAGCTGCCAGGACCGAGCATATCCGCAAACTCATAGATAATAACCAAAATAATAATTTTTATTTAGCACAGTGGCTAGACTAACAAATAACCAGACGTCACCCGATTAAATATTCCCTCACAGTTTAATAGTAATGACTTTATGAATTTCTTCATGATAAAATAGATAACATCAGAAATACAATAACTAATGTAGTTCTACGGCGTCTAGTACTTCAGCTCATTCACCGCACCCAAAGAAAAACTGCAGTGTTTTCAACTATAGGGAAGAGCTAAATAAACATCAACACATCTAAACCAACAACATGTCTGTTTAGATCTGTACTACTAAATTACTGAAAGAGTTACCTGTAGCAGAAGAACCGCTTCTCAATATTATTAACTCATCGTTATCTTTAGTCACGTCCCTAAACCATTCAAGCTGGCAGTTATTAAGCCTCTTATTAAGAAGCCACAACTAGATCCTAGTGAAGGCAAATCACATCTCAACTTCCGTTTATGTCTAAAATTTTAGAAAAAGTTGTGTCTGCTCAATTGGCTCATTCTTGCAAAAAAATGATCTCTGTGAAGAATTTCAGTCAGGTTTCAGGCCCCGCCATAGCACAGAAACTGCACTTGTTAAAATTACAAATGATTGCTTCTTGCGTCAGACCAAGGCTGCATCTCATTGCTAGTTTTATTGATCTTATGCTGCGTTCCATATAGATCAAAATACTCGTAGATGATTACAAAACTATACAGGTATTCAAGGGCAGGCTTTAAGATGGTTTAGATCCTACCTGTCCATCGCTATCACTTTGTTTATTTAAACGGGGAGTCTCTCAATTATCACCAGAAAGTATGGAGTACCACAAGGATCTGCAGGTCCTCTGCTGTTTTCAATATACATGCTGCCCCTTGGTAATATTATTAGAAAATACGGGATTAGTTTCCATTGTTATGCTGAGACCATATATATCACAAGACCAGACGAAACTAAATTATCCAAGTTAACTGAGTGTGTTAAAAATGTAAAAGATTGGATGACAATAATTTTCCATGACAGAGATATTACTTATTGACCAAATGTTCTCTTGGTATGATGTTCTTTTTATCAAAAATCTGGGTGTTAATTAGACAGCAACTGCTGAAAAACATATTTCCAATGTTACAAAAACAGGTTTTAGAAACACCAGAAGGAACATGTACCTGTTTCTGATGGAAAAGACAGTTCAACTTAGACTTGTAATGCACTCATGGTTGTCCTGCATCTTCAATAAACAAGTCAATTAGTCACAGAATATTTGCCCAATTTTACAGTCTCTGCAAAGTCTTGTTACAAAATATTATTACTTACCTATAAGGCCCTAAATGATAATCTTCTATCTCGCTACAATCCATCACGCTCCCTATAAAACTTTTTTGGGGAAAAAGGAGGTGTTTTTCATATTTGAAACTCTGACCTTCCTGAAGCGGGGTTCAGACACACTTTGTTTAAATCTAGTTGTTTTTGGTCACATAATGCATTCATATAATGCATCTCATAAATCGTGTACTACAGTTATATCTTCAAAACGCACATTATTATTCTTTAGCTTGGGTTGAACAAATTGCTTGAATGGAACAACAGCTCTAATTATGTCCTTTGTTTCTCTGTTTCTGCCATGGCTGCACAAGCTGTTGGATCCAGCCCTTGCTGAGATGACCAGTCTCGGAGGACCTTGATCCAACCTTATCCACCAACAACATGCAGAATTAACAAATTTTGAATTAATATATTAAGTTTCATGAAAATATATTGTAGAAACACTGACCTTAACGATTGAGGCAACAAATAAACGTGAATTGAATTAATCTAATAACTTGTTGTGCAGCAACTGCAGTTCTTTAGATGTTAGGAATTTTGTCCCACTCTTCTTTGGAACTTTTTAATTCAGCCACATTGGAGGGTTTTTGAGCATGACTGTTTAAGGTCTCCACAGCATCTCAATCAGATTTAAGTCTGGATGAGGCCACTCCAAAGTTAATTTTTGTTTTTCTTGAGCCATTGAGGTGGACGCTGGTGTGTTTGGGATCTTGTCCTGCTGCATAAGCCAAGTGCGCTTGAGCTTATCACAAACTGACGGCCGGACATTCTCCTTCAGGTTTTCTGATAGGTGCAGAATTCATGGCTCCACAATTATGGCAAGTCTCCAGGTCCTGAAACTGCAAAGCAGCCCCAGACCATCACACTCACCACCATGTCACTGTTGGTATGAGTTTTTTTATGAACTCTGTGTTGGTTTTACACCAGATTTGGGACAGTTCAACTTTTGTCTCATCAGTCCACAGAATATTTGCCCAAAAGTCTTGGGGATAATCAAGATATTTTTTGGGGAAAATGTGAGACAAGCCTTTGTGTTGTTTTTGGTCAGCAGTGGCTTTTGTGGAACTTCCTATGCTGGTTTTTGCCCAGTCCTTTCTTATTGTTGAATCATGAACCTGACCTAATTGAGGCCTGCAGTTCTTTAGATGTTATTTTGGGTTCTTTATACCTCCTGGATGAGTCCGTTGCGCTTTGGAGTAATTTTGGTAGGCCAACCACTCCTGAAGGTTCACCACTGTCACAAGTTTTCTCCATTTGTGGATAATGGCTCTGGCCGTGGTTCGCTGGATCCCAAAGTTAGAAATGGCTTTAACCCTTTCCAGACTGATACATGTCAACTATTTTGTTTCTCATCTGTTCTTGAATTTCTTTAGATCGCAGCATGATGTGTTGCTCTTTAAGCATGCTTCACTTTGTCAGACAGGTTCTATTTAAGTGATTTCTTGATTCAACAGGTCTGGCAGTAATCAGTCCTGGGTGTGTCTAGTGAAATTTAACTCAGCTTTCTAAAATAATGTGTTAAATCACAGTTCTGTCATGATTTAACAGGAGGGGGCAATTCATTTTTCACATAGGGCCAGGTAGGTTTGGACAGCTTTTTTCCCTTAATAAATGAAATCATCATTTAAAAACTGCATTTTGTATTTACTTGCATTATCTTTGTGTAATATTAAAATTTGTTTGATGATCTGAATCTTTTAAGTGTGACAAATATGCAAAAAAAAAAAAAACAGGATGGGGCAAAGACCTTTTCACGGCACTGTATATATCAGAATCAGAATCAGAATCTGAATGAGCTTTATTGGCCAGGTATGTTTACACATACGAGGAATTTGTTATAGTGACAAAGCTCCACAGTACAACAGAATGACAGCAACGGGACAGGACACAGACAACAAAAGAACAATATACAAATATACAAATGTATATGTAGATCGAAGATTATCTAGAAGATACTTTGAATGGAGATCAAGTAATTCAAGCTAATTTAATTGTAGAAAAAAAGTGAAGAATAAGAAGAAATGTAAGGATCATCTTGTAAACACCGTAATTATTGTATGTGAAGGACTGGTTACTGCTGTGGAAAGCTCAACGCAGAGGAGCCATACATTATACATGCCATAGCCCACGGCCACAGCAGACATGATGAATAACCCACCAGTGATTACAACACTGAGGTTATTAAAGCAAATCTGAAGAGTACTGATTTCTTCAATAAAAGTTTGAGAAGATAACTGGACACCTGAAGCATTACATAATTACACTGTATTAGTAAAAGGAAAGAAATTCACTCTGAAATGTTCATTATGCAAGTCTTGTTATTAGGGGTGCACTACCAGATGAACACATTAGTGTGCTGATCTAACAGAAACCTCGGGCTCTTACAGCAGTCATTCAGCCATCATAAATGCAATTCAGAGCGAATGAGAATCATCAAAATTATTTTGTTGTTGTTGTTGTTGTTTCATTTAAGTAACTTTGCCTCCTAAAGCTCTGTAGGAGCAATACAATTACACACAAATGAGACAGATTGTGTAAGAGTGCAGAGTTTTAATGAATCATCATAGCTCAGATCATTTGTGACTGCATAAATTGGATAATAAATGCTTGAGATGCAGGAGACTTTGCTCTCCTTTTAATCATACTGCTTTTCTATAAGAAAGAACTGATATTTTAAATAAACCTCATTTGTGATTTTTCTTTCCTAAAGGCCTGTTCAGATCATGGATAATAACTAAATTTATGAGAATACACTGTTAAAAATACATAGTTGAGCAAACGTAAAAAAATAAGGCAACTTGATGCAGTAAGACTTTCGAGTTCCCTCAACAATAGTTGTTTAGTTCTGCTCAGTAAAGATACTTTGTTGAGCCAATGTAAATTTGTTTGTTCATGCAATGCTGATTGTCTTATTTTGCTGATAGACAAATTCTTGTCACAGCAACTGAAACAACAATTACTGTCGTAGAGGTAATTCATTGTTTTCTGTTTCCTGGAAGTCTAAAAGAATGAGTCAATAATCTCCACACTATCAAATGTATGTTTGTTTACGAATGACAAATGTTAATTAATAACTTAGTCTAGTAAATAGACAACATTGTCTTTGTTTGTAAGACAAATTATAAGACTAAGATATCCAGGAAATGGATATAAGTGATTGAACATACTCTAGGACTCAAAACTAGACACACAAACCTCAAGAACGGTGGCAGATGTTAAAAAGATGAGCTCTTTACATCACAGTACAACAAATAACTAACAATAATGATAAAACAACAACAAAAAAGTTGAAATGAAGTCAGCAAACAGCAAAACAATAATCCTATAACAGTAACTGCATAATTTGTTCATGCTGCAATGCATTCTGGGAACTCACAAAGCCTTAACATTTCAACGATATGAAATATTGTTTTTATATAGTTTCAAGAAAATAGCATTTTTTTGTATTTGAGACTCAAAAAGTTTCGTAAACTGGAAAATGTGCTGTTGCATTTTTTACAGTGTAGTGATGTTCAGATTCAGATTTTCAAACGGCGTCATAAGCTTGCAGATTTTGACATGATTGCAGAGAAAAAAGGGCATCATAATCAACACACTAAATGATTGAGCATCACACACTACCAGACTTTCAAGTTGTTCAGATCTCAACAAACTCACACAGAAACACACACACTGCTGCAGGAAGACACGTGACAAATGTTCTAAAATCAGCTCAATTCATAGTCTGAAGACTTTTGGAAATTAGAATTGACTAATGCAATTTGCACATGCAAAATTTATTTGTTCTTTATTGAAGGGACAGTTGGAATATTTTGAAAAGAATATTTTGGCAATACATCTAGCAGAGATGCAAATAGTCTGCAACTGAACTGAATTAAACTGAAATGGATCAAATCTGGTCAACTGTGTGGAGCTTAATGTGAGCAAAACATAACAGACTGAACTCTAATTAGGATGAATTGCAAAAGAAATGTTTTTATTTTTATTTTCAAACATTACATGGGAATATCTGCCCGTTTGCATGTCCCCATTCATAACCATTAGATTTAAACTGGTTACACAGAATTTAAAGTACACTTAATGGAATTTTGGGTTACACACACACACTTGTCATTGCTACAATGTAATTACACAAATAAAAAATATTATTAATTAACAATTATTAGTAATTAAAGTACTTTGGTATTGGGTAGTAGCTTTTAATTATGTATTAATTATGCAGATTTTTACTGTTATTATACTTTATTATTAGTTTTACTTTATTTAAATTACTTTATTTATTATTTGTTACTAGCCTATTACTTAGTATACTAAGTACATGTAATAATCCAAAATAAGGACACTGTAAAATAATTTGCTTTATACAGTTTCTATGGAAATTAGGAATTTGTCCTTTTCCCTCATTGTTTGTTCAACCCTGTTATACTGTAATATTTCCCTATTAAAATTCACCTGGATCAACTAAAAGCAAGCTTTTCTTAATTCGGTGATCAGCATTTCATCACATTTAGGGTAAATCTAAAAAATATGATACTTCAATGATTAATATCTGGTTGCTAGTAAGTGCCTCAAACAAACACTCAAAATGTCTTGGTGAAACAGAAATAGTGACAGATCCTTTCTTCCATATTGTAATGTACATCCAAGTGTAACGGATTATTGAAAATGTAAAAAATGTAGGACGGAGACTTGGCTCAATCCACCTGTTGTTGATTGGATTTTGGGATGTGCCGGTTGCTCTCACAAATAATGTGAGCTTGTTGATTATGGAGGGGTGGGTTAAGGGAACAAAATGATTGGAGAAGTCTGGCATATGTCACTGACATTTTGGCCAAACATTATGAGGTCAAAAATGAATGAATTTTCATTTCACTCTGACTTTAAAACAGCTGAACCAATGATTGCTTCCTGTCGTCAGACGGCCAGTGACCCGAACTTTGGCTGTGCTTTCTGTGACCATGGAGAAATGTACCAAACTGATACTCACTGCGTATGTTTAGAACGACACTAAGCGCCGCACGCCTGTCTGGTTCTCCAGCCAAACACCTGTACTCCTCCTGTCATTCCCAGCCAGGAAAACCAAGAAAGAACGCTCAGGAGAAAAGCCTCAAACAGCACACTAATGTCAGGGGAGAAATAGAGCAGTGCTGGTAGTTCTGTAAGGCGAGGAACAGACAGGCAGGATTTGAGATGACAACAAGCACAAAAACAACCTGGGTGCCGGAGAGGAGGGGAGAGAGAATGGAGAAGGGGAATTGGGGGGTGCTGCGAGAGGGAGGGAGGGATAGAGACACAGAGACAGAGAGAGGAGGGTGAGGTGGAAAAGGAAGAGAAATGAAAAAACAGGAGAGAGAACAGACAGCCAGAGGTAGAGCAGGGGCAGGAGACGCCACACTCCATCCGGCAACCATGACAACCGAGGCAAGCACATGCCAAGCCCCCGTAACCTCACACCACCCATAGGCGGACAGCGGGGACGACTGCAATACACGCTGGGACGCTGCAAACCTGGAATGGTTTAGATGATTTAGCTCTTTTGTTCAGGTCCTTTCACCTGGGGTTAATTCTGTTCTCTCCTGCCGTTCATCAGGGTGGGCTGAACACGGATCAAAGAGAACAGCTGGAGCCTTTTCCACTGTGACCCATCAATGGAGTCCCTAAGGTGGGCTTAATACCCCTCAATGGTCCTCCTCCGGAGCAAACGACCTGCCGGCAGACTTGAAGACAGAATTGTCTTGAAAACCGCCTGTAAGACGGAAGAGACGAAACATGTAAGCCATATGAGACGGGGTGAGTGCACTTTCCAGATTTTGCATGCGGAACATTTTGAATCACTTGGAAAGGTCTATGAATTTATAACTTGGATCAGGTGCAGTGGGATCATGGTGAGAAAAAAAACAATATACATATTAAATGTATTCGGTAATATAAACCTTTCTAAACTGATTTTTACAAACATTTACTACACTACTAAAACTATTATGTCCTCATTTAGAATATGGTTAAGCAATATATAAAAATTGGCGTTTAGTGGTGCGGCTGTCTGTGACTGTCAACAGGTTATTAAGACTTTAATGAATCTCCCACAGCGATGCTCGATGGCTTGTCCTCAGGAAACGGTACTATGTGTCCCCATGGTTTGCTACTGATATAATTACCAGGACACTGCACTTAGCCACAATCGTTAACAGATTGAACTCTATTAAGGGTGAATTGCAAAAGAAACATACAATTTTATTTTAAATGTTTTATGGGAATATCAGCCTTTTTGAATGTCCTCATTCATAACAAATTAACTATGCATTAATTATGTACAAAGTACATTTGAATAGAATTTGGGGTTACACTTTATTTTAAGTTACAGTGTAGTTACACAAATAAGAAATAAGTAACAACATGTACTGTAGGGTTTAGTGCTGGTTAGTTGCTTTAAATTATGCATAATCTACTGTCATTACTATAGTAAATACTGTACAAGTAACATGTAACAAGGACACAAATAATTTGCTTTATACAATTTCTGAGAAAATTAGGAGTTTGTCTTTTCCTCATTATTTGTTCAATCCCTTTATACTGAACATTTTCTCCATTAAAAATGATCTGGATCATTGAGCTCATTAAGCCTCAATAAGCAATATTTGGTAAGACTTTATTTTAAGGTGTCCTTGTTACACGTTACATGTACTTACTATTGTAATAACAATAAATGATGTATAATTGCATGCAAATAACCCTAAGCCAAACCCTAATCCTAACCCTAACCATATAGTAAGTACATGTAGTTAATTAATATTACTCAGTATTTAAATGTATAATTTTACAGTAACAAGGACACCTTAAGATGATAGCGTATAACCCAATATTTTTTAAATACCACAAAAAAATATCAACAAAATTTGAAATGTTATAGAGCTGGCACAAAACAGGAATGTTTTAAAAGTTAAATGTAATAAATAAAATGCAATAATAATAATAATAATAATAATTTTTATAATAATAATGCACATTTTAATTTAAAACATGTAAAAATTAAATGAATGAATGTGCGTGTGTGTGTGTGTGTATATATATATATATATATATATATATACTGTATATATACAGTATCTCACAAAAGTGAGTACACCCCTCACATTTCGGCAATCAATTAAGTATATCTTCTCAAGGGACAATACTATAGAAATTAAACTTGAATATATTTTAGAGTAGTCAACATGCAACTTGTATAGCAGTAAAGATTTACTGTCCTCTGAAAATAACTCAACATACAGCCATTATTGTCAAAAAAGCTGGCAACAAAACAGAGGACACCCTAAGTGATAACAGCTATACATCGTTTAACCATGCAAAGCCACATGTCCTATTCATCATGTTCATGTTTTTGTCTGCTTGACAGGACCATACAAATTTGTGTATCTTGTTTTAGAGCAGTTCAAATTTGGTTATTTGAGTACAATTCTCTCATACTGACCACTGGATGTTCAACATGGCACCTCATGGCAAATAACTCTCTGAGGATTTGAGAATTAGAATTGTTGCTCTCCACAAAGATGGCCGAGGCTATAAGAAGTTCGGTAACACCCTGAAACTGAGTTACAGTACAGTGGCCAGGGTCATACAGAGGTTTTCCAAGACAGGTTTCACAGGCCTCGCAAGGGTCAATCAAAGAAGTTGAGTCCTCGTGATGTGCGTCAGGTTCAGAAGCTGGCTTCAAAAAACAGATGCATGAGTGCTGCCAGCATTGCTTTAGAGGTTGCAGAAGTGCATGGTCAGCTTGTCAGTGCTCAGACAAATACGCCACACACTGCAACAAGTCGGTTTGCATGGCCGTCATCCCAGAAGGAAGCCTCTTCTGAAGCTGGCTCACAAAAAAGCCTGTAAATAGTTTTTTGAAGACAACCTGGCCAAGAGCATGAATTACTGGAACCATGTCCTGTGGTCTGATGAGTCTAAGGTAAACTTGTTTGACTCAGACGGTGTCCAGCATGTGTGGTGACGCCCTGGTGAGGAGTACCAAGAAAATTGTGCCTTGCCTACAGTCAAGCATGGTGGTGGTAGCATCATGGTCTGGGGCTGCATGACTACTGCTGGTACTGGGGAGCTGCGGTTCATTGATGGAAACATGGATTCCAACATCTACTGTGACATTCTGACGCAGAACATGATGCCTTCCCTTCAGAAACTGTTTTCCAACATAACAACCACCCCAAACACACCGCCAAGATGACAACTGCCTTGCTGCTGAAGGTGAAGGTGATGGAGTGGCCAAGTATGTCTCCAGACCGGAACCGTATTGAGCACATGTGGGGCATCCTCAAGCGGAAGGTGGAGAAGCACCATGTGTCCAACATCCAGCAGCTCTGTGATGTCATTATGGAGGAGTGGAAGAGGATGCCAGGAACAACCTGTGCAGATCTGGTCAATTCCATGCCCAGGAGGATTAAGGCAGTGCTAGATAACAATGGTGCCCCTACAAAATATTGACACGTTGGACACAGTTTTGACATGTTCACTTAGGGTGTACTCATTTCTGTTGTCAGTTATTTGGACAATAATGGTTATATGTTGAGTTATATTTAGAGGACAGTAAATTTGTACTTCTATACAAGCTGCACATTGACTACTCTAAAATATATCCAAGTTTCATTTGTGCAGTATTGTCCCTTGAGAAATTATAATTTTTTTTTGCTGAAATGTGAGGGGTGTACTCACTTTTGTGAGATACTGTATATACATATATATATATATATATATATATATATACACACACACACACACACATATATTATAAATAACAAAAAAACTGAATTTGTAACATTTATTTGTTATACAGAAGTATTATTTATTATTGAACGTTCAACAGCAACATTGTGAAATAATATGATTAAAAACAAAGAAAACAATAACAGCTTTCAGGCACAAATATCAGCGTTTCCTGACAATGGCCCAGTAAGGCAAGTGAGGAAAACATCTAGATTTTTTGACAGCATTGAAAAAAATAATAGTTCATGAGCATACGAGAAGATATAAAAATTATTCAGTAATACAGTATGTAGGTTACAGGCACGTTGCACTGATAGTCACAGGTGTACTTTGATGTACTTGACTTCTGATGTCTGTTTTCAGGCTCAGATCAACCTATGTGTAAATAACATGACATTTCAAGGTTGCTTTCACACATTATGTAACACCATGTGGGTCAGCATCTTTACAGTTCATTTCTGAACACAGACTATTTTTGTCTGCTCGTTTCATTTGACTCTTCAGCAAGAGTCAATAGTACTGAAATAAGCTGCTCTCCAGGTTTCCATGAATATCTCACAAATGTGAAACTGTAACACAGCAACAAGGTGTGAGTCAAATGCTCAATTATCACTAAATGTGTGCTTGATAATTGGCTCATTAGTGTAAACGCTGCATGCATGTTGCTTAACAGTGTGCATTCAAATTATTAAGCAAATTTTTCCTAAATTAAAACAGAAATGGTGTCCCAGTCTACCCACTATATGAGGGAGTCTCGGCCCTCCCAAAACCTTGACTTGACTATGAATTCAAAGGACAGCTCTGAACAAATATTATTTGTTGCTATGTTCAGAATGGAATATTAGTGTACTGAATGCTGTACTGTATACAATGTGTTTAAAATGTGAAATCACAACTATAAACTTTCCCATATTGTTATCAAATGACAGTGAAGTTCTTGTTTTTTAATTCAAGCATGATCAATAATATCACACTGGAAATGAAAGGTTGATTTGAGCACATTCCATTAAGGGATACAGTATTTCATACAGTGTGCTCTGACTGTATACTCCACATTTGTTCATCCCATTCATACATAATAGTTGCATACTAGACACATTATACATACTGCATGCCACAAAAACAGCATGAATAGTATGGTGGTATGCCATTCCGAATATGTTCCTCTTGTCTTTGTGTTTACTGTAGTCACATTAGTGAAAAAAGCTCTGTAATTTTGTAGTACTGTGATGATAATGGTACTGATGACAAATAATGGTACTGTAATGCCTCCTGGGATCATATTAGTGTGTGCTTAACAATACATAAGCCCAAAACTGATCCTGTTGCACATCTCTGTGTTTTATCACAGAACAGCCATCTGACATCACCTCGCTACATCCTGATGTCAGTTCATCCGAAGCCAGTCCAGCTAACGACCCTGTTCTGTGCTGAGAACGTATATGAGTCACTTTAACAAAGAGGTGTTCAGGTTTTACATAGACAAGCCCTCTCGTCTGCTGTCAGTGATGCTCTGTAAAAAACAGCAGCGAAGGGATTGTGACGCAGGTCGGCTCTGTAGAGTTAACAGCGATCAGTACAGTGAGAAACAGAAAGAGAGAGAGAGGAAAAAGATTTCTGTGCTGTGCAATTGCTAACTGGCTTCCCCACGCTCTAGTAAACAGCTGCCTGTGCCTAATTAGCGTTTGGAACTGAATGTCTGCACTGTGTGTGGGCTCCAGTCTCAAAAACACTCTCACTGTTATGGCCAGCTGACGCTTTTACCTAATACCGACTGCCCTGATGCTGTCTGTGTGACTGTGGCTTCCTTTCTTTTCTCTGCAAGCCCCACGATTCCTGACAAGTAAAGGCCCAGGTATACTTCATTTTCCACGGTCTACTCTGTTGAGCACACAAGACCTTTCAAAGTACACTCCATTGATGCACTCTAGTGGATGTTTAGTTTCAAGTGCTCAAATCAGCGTGATTTTTATGTCCGTGGCTTGTAAGTGGACAAAAGCACATATGTGAGGTATTTGACTGCTTGAAAAGGAAGGTCCACTAGTAGGGTTGCCAGGTCTATGAAACAAAACCAGCCCAGCTGCTATTCAAAACTAGCTCAAAACTAGCCCAATCACATTTTTTTTGCAGTTTTCCACTTTGTTGATTTGAACGTACAACAGAACCAGCCTACGAATGGATTTACATATTAAAATGGAATTGTCCAAATCATGCCTGTCTGGACATCCAGTGTACCCTTACACGGTGTCCTAACCAATCACAATGCAATATGATTCTGGCATGTAATTTGTCTTTCCGAATCAGATGTGACACAGCCAATCAGAAGAGCTTCTCTCTCTGCAAACATTGCCTCACACTCACAAATTCGAAAACTACATAATCAAATTAATATAAATTTAAGCATTATTAAAAATCTCTGTAACAATTTTTGTCATTGAATGCACTTGTTTGTATACAGAGATCACGTGCTTAATTTTCTTGTTTAGTTTAATTTATTTTAAAGATCTGAGGTAAATTATCCATTGTCGCTTTCATTGTGGTTATTAAAGTCAGTAAACCTGATTAAAACTTTATACTTTGCACATATTCAGTACCTTAGATTTTCATTGTCATTGGACCCATTGTATGTTCTTGTACTCAACTGTCTGTACTGTGACGTCGCAGAAATAGAAACTATTCCAAAAATAGAGTCCCCTGTCACTCATTGTGTATCACCGTCGCGACTGGTTAAGATACCCAGAGGAACTCACATTCCCAAGTTTGCCAGTTGTCCTTTCCATTTCCTAGCTTGTACCAGCTTCTAAAGGAACATTGTGAGCAGAATTTTGAAAAACCTGCTGCATGTTATGGTCTTGGCCAGTCCTCCTCAAGATCTCTATCACTGCAGCAGCCCCCACTCACATTTCCAATCAGTTTCACTTCACTGCTGAAATAGCCATGGTTTGGAAACTATTAACTGTGCAGCCCTTATTTAAAGGTTGTGATACGATAGAATCGAACTCATGTAGGCCTCGCTCTATGGTACTATGTGTCCAAAAAGTGCTGGAAAAAACTTCACACCCATTGTGTCCAGTACATGATGTTCAGATCTCTGTCATGGTTCACTAACTATGTTCTCACAGAGTTATATAAAAGTAGAACATCTAACTTCTGATTGTCAAGAACAGTCTTAGAGATAACATATTTTTTTTCAGTCTATACTAGGTCAATTCAATAACATTCCACAAGCTTTCAGCAATACACCTTCCATGGTCACACTTTTCTCCAATTCTCAGTATTAACTATTAACTACTTTTGCCTCAATGCACTCCTTATTTGCTGCATATTAATAGTTAGTGAGGTTGCTGTTAAGTTTAGATATGGGGAAGGATTAAAGGATCTAAAATATGGTCATGCAGAACAAAACATTAATAAGTGCTTTATAACTAATAAACAGCTAGTAATGCCCTAGTAAAAAAGTAACATATTTAAAATACATTTATTTCATACTATACTAAGCATAGTTGAAATCTATTAACATATTTACTGACATATTGCTTGAGACTTACTGATATAAAAATTATCGTTAATAAACTTTATTTGGAGTACTACTTGTGCACAATGCACATAATTACATTATTTATACAGTTATTTTGGCACCACATTACAAAAGGCCTATACATAGATGACTGATCATGTGTAAATGTGATCCAATTTATTTAGCACATTTTTACATCATTTAAATGGTTATATTCTCTAAGTCTATAAAAATAGGGCCCAATGTCCTGTTAATATGAAGGATTTCATCATATTCACTTGCATGCTCTCCTGCACCCAATGACTCAAATCAGGTGCAAAAAGCTTTGAAACCTGTCGCCCTAAAAGCTTTCACATGCTCAAGTATGGACATTTTTTAACAACTTTTCCCCCCCTTTTAATCATTGCTTTTCCCTTAAAGACATATTCTGTGTTTAATACAAATTTAGTATGATGTGGCATACATTTGTGGCAAAAAATAAATAAATGTGAAGGCTATGATTTTATAAAAGTGCTTATTTATTCCTAATTTATTCTTCTGCTAAAACGTGTGTATTATATGAGATGTAAAGCTGTTTAAGTTATTTTTATTTTAGGGTTTTAATGTTTATAGTGTTGTCAAGGCAATTAAATTATAAAATTGGATTTAACATTACACAGAAAATGTTAGAGAGCGATTACTCATTACTATTGAAACATATATTTCCATTCACTTTAATTGTAAGTGTCTCACTGTAACTCAGATTCAATTTCTTTTCATTTGTTTCTAAATACTCTTTTATCCCTTTTTTTTCTTCCCATTGGACCATAATGATTCCTGTCATAGCTTGGTATTTTGAGGTCGATATTCGAAAAAGCATCTTGTGTTCCCACTACATCTGAAGTAAAATGATATGAAAAAAAGCAAGCTTATCTGTGTATACTCATTCTTCGATCTCTGGTCAGGAGTATATGATTCAGGCCAGTGAAGGAAACCCGACCAGAAACCTTAACATTTATAATCTCCAAATCACTGCTCCACTGCATTAAACTAGCAAGAAGCGAGACAGAGGGGAAAACACACAGCTGCTGTGGAAGATCAGTGTGAACTTATATATGTGTGTTCACACTAAATGCCAGCAGATGCTCATGGAACGCAATCAATGAATCCAGTCGCTCCGGGATGTTTCTTTGAGCTTGCAGAGGGTATGACATTGCTTCTCTAGCTTTCTCTTCTCTGTCAAGTTCTGCCATTCCATTGCAATGTCAGAATCTAAGTGCTAGGCTAGTTCATCTTTTAAAAACTGCTCAGCTTCTGTTTGTACCTGGAGGCAGAGGTCTGTACGGCACACCAGAGATTTCTGCTTTTGCTGTTTGTTTCAAATGACTGAGTAATTCCTGTTGTTGAAACATGCAGCAACAACATCCATCTCTTACTCCCTCTATCTCTGTTTTCACAAAATCATTGTTACTTAAACTGAACTTACTGTTGACAGTAAGTGAACATTTAGTTCAATTAAACTTACTTTAGATTGTGGAGCATTCAACAGATGACAATAAACCTTTACGTTCAAGAACGTCCTTTATGTAATCAAATGAAATAAAAACAATATGATTAAATTTAATAGAAATCAAAAACAAGACACTTAAATCTAATTGAAATACATTGGAAATACATAAAAAATATCTAGAGAGATCAAACATAATTTACAAACAGCACAAAAATCACATTCCAGACAATTACAGTCATCAATATAAGTGTGTGATCCACATCATTCCATAATGTGCATTTGATCATCTTCATTAATAAGCTGGACACAAACAGGGTGCTGATCAATAAACATTGCCTTATCATCACTGGAACATCGTAAAAGGAAATTGGCCTTTAAAATAAGCTTGATTAATGTTTTATGCTGTTTCCATCTGGAATTGTTTAACCATGTATATGTTAGCAATAGTATTGGGTCTGTGTACATTCACTGCCAAACCACTCTAATGAACTAAGGTGTCCGTCCAGGTCTACAAACATGCTGAATAAAACATGGGTCGATTCCCTGTGGAAGCCTTGTTTAGCTTTTATGAAGCAGTGAGGTGTGAAGTACAACAGCAAACGGGAAAACACAAGGCCTCTGTTCTACCATAATGAAATAATGAAACGCTCACAGACATGAGTATAAAGTGCATCAAATAAAATGTTATGATATTCAAATTGACTGGATCACAGTAAAACTGGACAGCTGTCTTGCTTTTGGCAAGGTCCACAAATCCTCATGCCAGGATGGTTGAATTGCTGCAACAAACTCAGAGTGCTAAAATTTGATCGAGTGAGAAAAAAGGCCTGAAAAAGAGTTCCTATTTCCTATGGATTGGCCATCACAACTCTTTAAAATGATGAATAAATTATGCTCTTTAAAAAAAAAAAAAAAAATTAATTTGCAATATTTTAAATTATTTTACATGCAGTTTGTGATGGTTACATTTTTATGTTTAATTTGAGAGATTTCACATTAATTTACATTTAATTTGTGAGGTTTTACATTATTTTACATTTCATTTAAGAAGTTTACATTATTGTACATGCAATTTTACACGTAATTACATTTATTTTTACATTTAACTTCATCATTTTAAATTAAATTTTACATTAAATGAAAGATTTTAGATTATTTCATGTTACATTTGTGTGGTTTAATTCATGTTACATGTCATTTGAGAGATTTTTACATTATTTAACATTTCAATTGAGATGATTTACATTATTTTACTATTAAATTGTGGACAAGGATGCAAATTACTCCTCTTGGTGTACCCACTTGGCTCTATTTATCTACAACACAATTGCATCAGTTACTTGTTAATAGGGATTGCTTACTAAAGTCTTGCATCTCTAGACAGGGAGAAGCAAAGCAACACAAGTGAAAGTGAAAGTGAAAGTGACGTGACATACGGCCAAGTATGGTGACCCATACTCGGAATTTGTGCTCTGCATTTAACCCATCCAAAGTGCACACACACACACCGTGAACACACACCCGGAGCAGTGGGCAGCCATTTATGCTGTGGCGCCCGGGGAGAAGTTGGGGGTTCGGTGCCTTGCTCAAGGGCACCTCAGTCGTGGTATTGAGGGTGGAGAGAGCGCTGTACATTCACTCCCCCCACCTACAATTCCTGCCGGCCCGAGACTCGAACTCACAACCTTTGAGTTACGAGTCCGACTCTCTAACCATTAGGCCACGACTTCCCACAAGCCAGCTATCTTGGCAGTTGCTCACATAATTTTACGCATCTGTTACCTGCCATGTTTAGAAATCGAAGGGGTGTTATGGACTAGTAATAGTGTGTGATCATGTTTAGAGATGTTTACTTTTCATGTCACACCAAATATACTGGTAATGCATGAAGGAAAATGGAAGAGAGAGTCCCCTGATAAAATAGGAGATGGCCTTGAAATAATAATGCCTTAACACCTGTGGAGGAAAAAAAAATCTTAATATTCAAAAGTATGCAATCTTATATATTCAAAAAAGTATTCTTAACATAACGTATTATTCAAAAGGCTTACATATTAATTAATTTTCAAACTAAAATGGATATTACAGCTCTAACACTTAGAACAAAGGATAGACCCATTAGAATCGACCCTGTTGATTAAAAAAACAAACAGTGAAATTTATGCTTACATCAATAATACATCAACAAATTATATTCCCATCTCACCTTCATTGATGTGGTTCAGTTCCTAATTATCGCAATGACAGGCGGCAGTTTGTCTGCTGCTACTATTACCCAGGGCGTCCCCAAGGGATCTGTCATTGGCCCTCTGTTCTCTCTAAACTACATGATTCCCAATAGACAAATAATGTGACGTCAGTCCTGGTTCTAAACTTTCCATCACCCTCATTACTGCATGATTTCATGGCTGAAGCTCTACATGGATTCTTTCTCATGTTTCACATAGAAAAATCAGAAGTCCCATTCACATATATGCTTCTAAACAACAGCTCGTATACTGATTTTTTTCCCCCACCAAATGTGTCATGCTGAGCATTGTTGGGAAATGATGCTTTTAAATGTAACAAATTACAATACTGAGTTAGTTGTTTTCCATTTTTCAAAGGGGCCATTCACACAGGACATCTGTGTAAGTTTTTTTAATCTGTTGGTTTATGTAAATATGCACTAAACTGCACGCATCTTGTTGTCAGTCTAAGACACCATTCCAAGTTAAAACAAAAAACACATCTAAAGAACAATTTTGTGCACCTAAAAGGACTAAAATATATCCTGTAAAACGACTGAAGCCCCGTTCACACTACAAGCGACACTCAGCGACAAAGCGACACGATCCCATTCATTTCAATGGAGAGCTGGCGATTTCCGGCGACATGAGCGATAGCGACCGTTGGCGACCGGATGGGGCGTGTCCAGCGACGCAACAAAGTTCAGAATCCTTCAACTTTATGCAAATGAAGAGCGACTTTCGGGAGCGACAGCCAATAGGAAAGACGGTTGAGCTCACGTGATCGTTCTCCTCTCAGCGGTAGATAAACATACTCAATGGGAAAAAAATGTAGGCTCTGTTTCTCATTCATTTTTGTTTGTATGTACGGACTTAATTCATATTTATATTATATTTAGTATTTTGCCTCCAAAATGTTTGTATGTAGCGGCAAGAACCCTAATTTGCTGTCAAGGCAACCAGTAGTGAGAACGCCCACTAGCGACCTCATCGCCAGCCCCCGGTGACATGCAGCGACAAAGTCGCTGCTAGTGTGAACGCAGCTAAAAAGGTAAATAATTCTAAACAGATAAAAAGCCAAAAAAAAAAAACATAATCCCCTGTACCCTTCTAGTTTCTTACTAAATATGTTGACTATTCTGCCCTCACTTTGGTGTCTCTCTTCCCGAAGTTAGACAGATAGATAAACTCTTTCCAACACGTGGACTTGTGGGAGAATGCCGCTTTATTCCACACCACGTTGACTGTGTATGTTGAAACAGAGTGAAACTACAGAAAGGAGAAGTATAGTGAAGCTATAGTTATCCCTAACAACACAATAATATCTCCTTTTAGTGTCATTTATGGTATACAGTTCTTTCGTAGCTTTAGAAACAATAAATTCAACAAATTAAATACAAATTAACAATTAAAAACTTACAGACAATGCTTTCTATAGATGATCACAGGATGAATGGCTGCTGCAAGCTTGTTGTGTGAAGATCTACTTAAAAAAGGCAGTTAACTGAATTTAACTGACTTAGAATGTTACTATGGTAACTAGGCTATATTTTAAAGGAAGCTACATGACTAGGTATGAGAATTATAATCACTACAAACATTAAACCTAAATAGATGATCCAGAACATTGACCCCAGATGTTTAGCGGGATCTCTTCAGATTGATGATTTCAAAAAGTTTCAATCACTTGTATATCTCTCCTTGGAAATCAGGGCTCAATGAAGTGTGAACAAACTGAGGAAAAAATCCTCTTCATATCACAGTTTGACACCCTTGGCCAGCTGACTCTCCTGGAAACCTGGGTGGAGCCATCGTGGGTCATCTGGATGTAGCACAAGTATATATATTCCGTGTTCCATCTGCAAATATGTACTGGATAGATAATATCATTATGCATTTCAACATCTGATTAATACACGTTTTCAGAAAGCTGAAGGACATAGACATTAGTTCTGAGGTTTCATCTGCATTAGTGCTGATCTAAACGGTAGATTTTAGGTTATTTTAACAAGATATATTCCACCATCTCTTACATAGATCCTCAGTGAAACTCATCAGTGAACACAGATTA
The DNA here is from genome assembly GCA_027422415.1 of Schizothorax lantsangensis. Taxonomy (NCBI): domain Eukaryota; kingdom Metazoa; phylum Chordata; class Actinopteri; order Cypriniformes; family Cyprinidae; genus Schizothorax; species Schizothorax lantsangensis. The sequence goes on from CM049859.1 coordinate 7,089,794, forward strand.
AGTTGTAGCTACATTATTTAATTTTAAAAAAAAAATTAAGTAGACTTCAGGGACATTGCCAATAATTTGTTTAAGCTTGTGTTTGTGTTTTAGTATTTTAAAACCTTACTGTACATATAGGGATAAATCACCCAAAAATGTCACGCTCATGTTGTTCCTAACCATAGGCTATCACTTTCTTTCTTCTGTGGAACATAAAAGAAGATATTTAGAGAAATATGCTTATTTTGGTTTATACTATGGAAGTAAATGGTTACCAAATATGTTTGGTTACCAAATATCTTTCATGTCTTTTGGAATGACATGAGGGTGATTAAATGATGACAAAATTTTCATTTTGGTGTAAACTATCACTTTAAGGCAAGGATCATCATTAAAATGCATGTATTTTTATATAAAAATATCAGGGTGGAGCAAGTTGCCACATGTTGTTTTATAAATGTTTTAATTTCAAACTTTTTTCATGTAGTTAAAATATGCGCTGTATCTTTTTAAGAGCATTTATGGTAGAAATGTTTAATGATTGTTTTAAAATCAAATCTTTGTGTCTATAATGAAACTGGCTTTCAAAAATACCGTCCTTCTGAGAAATATTAGAGAGGTTAAATTGAAATATCCACTGGAGTATAAAGTGTCTTGCCTCACTCCTACATCTGGATTTGTTATGATTTGTCATGTCAATTATGAAAGAAATGTAGTGTCATTTTGAAATGACTAACTGATTGTTTGCTCAATCTCTGCACAGCTTTGTCTGGACTTGTGTCATTTTATGTCACCGAGTCCACATGAACCCCATGGCGCAGCTGTACTACAACAAGGCCCGTAACTCCCCGTACCGCGGTCGCATCCCGCTGCAGATCGTGAGGGCGGAGGTTGAGCTGTCTGCCAAGGAACGAGCCTACCTGACGGCGGTGGAGAAGGGAGACTATGCTGGAGTTAAACAGGCCCTTGAGGAGGCCGAGATCTATTACAACATCAACGTGAACTGCCTGGACCCATTGGGCCGTAGCGCACTCCTCATCGCTATTGAGAATGAGAACCTGGAGGTGATGGAGCTGCTGTTGAGTCATGGCGTGCACATGGGCGATGCACTCCTCTACGCCATCCGCAAGGTGGTGGTGGGAGCGGTGGAGTTACTGCTATCCTACAAGAAGCCAAGTGGCGAGAAACAGGTGTGTGAGGGCGTGACCTCCTTTAAAGGGAGAGTCACATCCAACTTTTCTGTTTGGATAGCATGTAGCTGTACTGATATGACAGTGCATTTAAGTCCTCCTGGCAAGTTCGTATTTATGAGTTGGGAAGTTGTGACATGAAGTTTTATGTATATTATTATTATTATTATTCAATTTATGAAGGTGGAATTGTAAACTGAATCGTTACATCTACCGTAATTTTACAATACTAGCGTATTTTGCACATGCAACTTGTATAGTTGAAAAATGTACAATACAACTATACAAGTTGCATGTACAAAATAAGGCAGTATTGTAAAATTACATTAGATTTACAGTGTAAATGAACAAAATAATAATAATAATTTAATTCATTTATCACTGTACAACACCAACTCGGAAACTTGGGGCTAAAAAAGTTCAGAGTTTCCTATACTCGTAATTATGACTTTGTAGTTCACAAGCGTTCAATTTGCAACTTACACTTGAACAATATTAGCGCGCCTCTCATCTAACAATCGCAAGGAATTTGTGCTTTGTTACCTTTGAAATGAAACAAAGTCTCAGCTTTCAAATTCTGTACATTTTATCACGAAATTCAAACAACAAATGAACATCAAAAAGGTATGCTGAAAAAAATAGGACAACTTACTGAATTGTCTCAGTTTCATGTGATCTTTCAATCAGTGTTCCTACCACGAAAAGACGTAAATGAAAAAGTTTAGTAAACAATATCGGGTAGGCCATCCGTTATTATACAAATTAAGCAATCCAAGCTTGTTAGTCAACTAGAAAAAAATTATCCCAGAAGGATCATTATATTTTTACTTAACTTAGCAATATCTTATTTATTTGAATAAATCTGTCGTAACAACAAGCCACCATTTAAATATTTCCACTGTTTTATATTTCAGTAGAAACATAATTATATAATTAAAAAGTTTGTATAAAACTGACTTATGTGCAATTTAAATGTGTATTTAACCTTTTGAGTGGTGATTATTATATCTAAAATAAATAGTATTTAAATTTGTGTGCATTACTTGAGAGATTGTTTTTAGCACGAGATCAGATATTGTTTTCAATAGGCAGACTGACATGTACCTGATATCCAAACGAATCAATACTGAATCAAAATTGCACATGAATCGAATTAAGAGCTTGCCAATCTGAATCTAATGAATTGTGAAATCTGTGTCAATATCCAGTCTTATTGCAGAGTTTCAGCCCTTGCTGCCATTTTCTATTTATTTTTTTATTTTCTCCTGCTGGAAGTTCTGGACAGCACAGATTGAAATCATTTTGCATTCTTTCTTTTCCCACAGCTTTTCGCACCATGTAAATGTGAGGTGCCTTTAGGAAACACCTCTGAATTCAATCACTGGCCTTTTTTTTAAGTGAAAGGTATAGATATCAGGGTGACTCATTTCATATCTGAAGCGGCTCATAAAATGCCTCAAAGGAATCAATTTTTCCTTGATCTTTTGAAATCAAAAACTTGATGAACTATGAACATGTAATGTAACTTTCAGAACTCAAAATTTTCACTCCAGTCTGAAAAGAGTAGGCTATTTATTGAAATCGAGCATCAAAACAAATCATTCTTCCTTAACTTTGTGAGATGTATTCATCAGCACATCCGTCCATATTTACATGTAAGATTGGTGGAGTAAAATCTGCTCAAAATTTGGATTTTATTTCTAATATGATGTACTTAATTTTGCGTTAATGCACTCAAAGAGAATAATCGTATGAAATGGGTGATGTCATAGGAGGCTCTGTGTATTGTCAAATATGCCAAGTTCAAGTATCCATAAAAAAGATTACAGTACAGTAAAGACTGATGAAAATGTTGATTTTAGAGCCATAACCATAGTATGAAGCCATTTTGTCCATTTTAATGCACCCTTAAAGGGAGGCGAAATGGGCTGATGGCGCAATAAGCGGCTCTGAAGGGTCAAGGGTCTTTAAGGTCTCTAATCATTTTAAAAGGCCAGTTCACACTGCATCGACAGACATAGACAAATGCAACAGACACATTTGTTGGGTTTTGTCTGTTGGTGTTGGATGGCGATTGTGTTCATCTTTAATATTATGCACAGTACATTGGACTGAACTGTAAAGATTGACAACTTCCTTAATAGTGTACTTTTACTTTTATTTATTGCTCTCTTTATTTCACTCTTCTAGGTTCCTTCTCACATGATGGACACACAATTTTCGGAGTTTACACCTGATATCACACCAATCATGTTGGCTGCCCACACTAACAACTACGAGATAATCAAGCTCCTAGTTCAACGAAAAGTCACCATCCCGCGGCCACACCAGATCCGCTGTGACTGCGTGGAGTGTGTATCGAGCTCTGAAGTGGACAGCCTGCGGCACTCTCGTTCACGTCTAAACATCTACAAAACTCTTGGCAGCCCCTCTCTCATCGCCCTCTCCAGCGAAGATCCCATCCTCACTGCGTTCAGGCTGGGCTGGGAGCTGAAGGAGCTCAGTAAGGTGGAGAACGAGTTCCGGCAGGAGTACGAGGAGCTGTCGCAGCAGTGCAAACTTTTTGCTAAAGACTTGCTGGATCAGGCCCGTAGCTCCTGTGAGCTGGAGACCATCCTCAACCATCGGGATGACCACAGCGAGGAGCTGGACCCCCGTGAGTGCAGACACCTGGCCAAGCTCAAGCTAGCCATCAAGTACCACCAGAAAGAGGTGAGTATCTAGACTGACAGATTTTAAGAAGGGATTGAGTATCACTTCTCCACAGTTTGCAGGGGTGTGAAACTTGGTTAGACAGCAAATCGTTTCATAGGTTTTTGATTCAGTTCAAAAGCGATTCTTGCAAATTCATAATGATTTGATTCATCATAAAGTTTGATTCAATTGATGATTTGATTCTGTATTTAAAAATGTATAAGATTCTTTAAATACTTCTACTAATGTGTCTGATGCAAGAAAGAGATGAAAGACAATTCAATTCAATTCAATTCAATTCAAGTTTATTTGTATAGCGCCTTTTATGATACAATCGTTGCAAAGCAGCTTTACAGGAAATTAAGTTTCAACAATATATTTATATATTGTAGAAACTTAATATATTTAACTTATGGCAAAATTTGGTAATTCTCTATGTTGTCTGAGGGTTGGCATCCTCTGAGGTCCTCTGAGGGGTTGGCATCATCTCTTCTCAGGTGTTTGGTCATCTCAGATCATTTAAGGGTTGGATCCAGACTGAAGCTTGTGTAATTCCTAGTTACCAGAGAAACAAATAGAGACATAATTAGCGTAGCTGTTGTTCCATCCAAGCAAAAATTATTTGTTCAACCAAATCTAAAGAATAATAATGTGTGTTTGATCAGATATAACTGCAGTACAAGATTATGAGATGCATTATATGAATGCTTGGCTAAAGAGATGTGTCTTTAATCTAGATTTAAACAGAGAGAGTGTGTCTGAACCCCGAACGTTATCAGGAAGGCTATTCCAGAGTTTGGGAGCCCAATATGAAAAAGCTTTACCTCCTTTAGTGGACTTTGCTATCCTAGGTACTACCAAGAGTCCAGAGTTTTGCGACCTTAGGGAGCGGGTTGGATTGTAGCGAGATAGAAGACTAGTTAGGTACGCAGGAGCTAAACCATTTAGGGCCTTATAGGTAAGTAATAATATTTTGTAACTGATACAGAACTTAATAGGTAGCCAGTGCAGAGACTGTAAAATTGGGGTAATATGATCATATTTTCTTGACCTGGTAAGGACTCTGCATTCTGCATCTGTAGCTTGTTTATTGAAGATGCAGGACAACCACCTAGCAGTGCATTACAATAGTCCAGTCTAGAGGTCATGAATGCATGAACTAGCTTTTCTGCATCAGAAACAGGTAACATGTTCCATAGCTTGGCAATGTTTCTAAGATGGAAATATGATTTTCAAAAGACAAGTTGCTGTCTAATATAACACCCAAATTTTGACTGTAGAGGAAGTAACAGGACATCCGTCTAGTTGCAAATTGTAATCCAAGAGATTCTGTGTACTGTTTTTTGGTCCAATAAGTAATATCTCTGTCTTATCTGAATTTAATAGGAGAAAATTATTGGTCATCCAATCTTTTACATTTTTAACACACTCTGTTAACTTAGATAATTTAGAAGTTTCATCTGGTCTTGTTGAGATATATAGTTGAGTATCATCAGCATAACAATGGAAACTAATCCTGTATTTTCTATTAATATTACCAAGGGGCAACATGTATATTGAAAATAGCAGAGTACCTAGGACAGATCCTTGTAGTACTCCATACTTTACTGGCGATAATTGGGATGACTCCCCGTTTAAATAAACAAAGTGGTAGCGATCTGACAGGTAGGATCTAAACCATCTTAAAGCCTGCCCTTGAATACCCGTATAGTTTTGTAATCGATCTATGAGTATGTCATGATCTATATAGTTTCGAACGCAGCACTAAGATCAAGTAAAACTAGCAATGAGATGCAGCCTTGGTCTAATGCAAGAAGCAAGTCATTTGTAATCTTAACAAGTGCAGTTTCTGTGCCATGGTGGGGCCTGAAACCTGACTGAAATTCTTCACAGAGATACATTTTTTTTGCAAGAATGAGCACAATTGAGCAGACACAACTTTTTCTAAAATTTTAGACATAAACGGAATATTTTACATGGGTCTGTAATTTGCCAGTTCACTAGGATCTAGTTGTGGTTTCTTAATAAGAGGCTTAATAACCACCAGCTTGAATGGTTTTGGGACGTGACCTAAAGATAACGATGAGTTAATAATATTGAGAAGCGGTTCTTCTGCTACAGGTAACTCTTTCAGCAATTTAGTGGGTACAGGATCTAATAGACATGTTGTTGGTTTAGATGCAGTGATAAGTTTATTTAGCTCTTCCCGTCCTATAGTTGTAAAGCACTGCAGTTTTTCTTTGGGTGCGATGAATGAAGCTGAAGTTCTAGACGCTGTAGAACCTACATTTGTTATTGTATTTCTGATGTTATCTATTTTATCAGTGAAGAAATTCATAAAGTCATTACTATTAAACTGTGAGGGAATATTTAGATCGGGTGATTGTCTGGTTATTTGTTAATCTAGCCACTGTGCTAAATAAAAACCTTGGATTATTTTGGTTATTATCTATGAGTTTGCGGATATGCTCGGTCCTGGCAGCTTTTAGAGCCTGTCTATAGCTGGACATACTGTTTTTCCATGCAATAGATAAGCTATATACTTTAGCTTGTTCATTGCACAAAAAAAGTAACTTTTCCATGACCATAAAAACCCTGAGTCAGCATTGGTCCAAAGGTTCCAATCTATGAATTCCAAAATATCCATACAATGAAAAAGTTTCATTTTGATAGTGGCCCTAAGGCAGAAGACAACAGTGCACAATGTCTCCATTAATTCACATAACTAATTTAATATTTATTATATATTCTGAAATGTGCTACTTTACAAAATCATGATTCATCAACAATTATTGACCAAAACAACAACAACAACAACAATACTACTACTACTAATTGTTATTATTATTATCATTATTGTAACCAATTAATGTTTCAGAATCATATTTCATTATCAGTGCATAGAAATTGGCAGATTTTTTTATTTTTATTATTTAATATCTTTGTTACATCCAGAAAATAAGTGATCCTTTACAACCATAATAATGTGGATTTTGGGGCGTGTGGTACTTCGGTTAATTATCTTGTTAGGTAATTAAAAGGTTGTAGGTTTGAATCCAAGTTGTCAAGGGTTTGGTGTGTTTTTTTCCTGGTGGAAACCCCTGCTGATAGATACTTTAACTACAATTATACTTCCAAAAATGCATCTTTCTCACAAGTATTTCATTATATTAGTTTTTTTAATCATCTTTGAAAGTGAATTTTGTGGATTTTTATTTGTGCAAATATTTATTTTATTTTATTATTATTATTATTATTATTATTATTATTATTCTTTATTTTATCTTTTTTTGCTCACAGCTTATGTCAGTCTCCAGTGCATGGATGTGTAAATTAACCTTAAGCTTGAAAACTTTTACTATTATCATCAAAAGCAGGGATTGGTTTAGTCATAGTGCAAGCTCATTCTCCTTGTGGCATTTTATAAGCAGCTTATGAGATAAATATAAATTAAAATGCAGTGTTTTTATCAACCTTAATGTCAGTTAGGCGTGTCTACTGCTAAACTTTTGTCTTGTCCTCAGGCATCAAATTAAGTTTCACTACATGATGTTGCCCTATATGTGTATCATATTTTGGCTGTGCATCAAATGCAGTGGGAATCATGTTAAGTTCTTCTCATGCAATCATTTTATTGATTTTGAGGAAGTCCTTATTTTTTTTCTCCTTTTTCATCAACTACACATCTATTGCTGATTAATTAGTAAAATCTTTCATTTCAACAGAAATGAAAGACAAAAATTAAATGAATTAACAAATAAAAATATGAAAAAATAAATTACTAAACCAGGACCTTAAAAAAATTCTTAAAGTAAATTAGAACGTTTCTTATTTCCCTAGAAATGTTATCTTGAGATGAAGGGCTTTTATAAGAACTGTTGTTTTCTAATGCTGATGGAATCATTGCAAAATGTTTTCATGAGAGGTGACAGTTCAAGTTGACACTGCATTTTGAATCATGCATTCCACAGCAGAAATGACTCCTTTCATAAAACATAATAACATTGCAGAGCAATGTGGGTCAGGCAGCAAGAGAAAAATATGATTTGAGAAACATTATTTATACAATTATTATGGACAGGCACATCATTTTACACCTGCATTGTGTAAAAGGGAGACATTTTTTTGTTGTTAATTTTTTTTCTTTTTTTTTCTGCAGTGCTAAAATATAAACTTCATTTTGTGAGAACATGAAGGGTTGGAGTGGTGTGGCATAATGGACTGTTAGATGAAAGTTTGCAGGTTTTAAACCTCACAAGGGCTGATTTGTGAATCATCAACACTGGGCTCTTGAGCAATTCATTCTAGGTTACTCCAAGGCAATAGATTTTGCAATAAGTGTAATGTAATTTTTAGATAAATGTTTTCCAGTGATAAAAGTAAAACTAAATGACTTCTTACTCAAAGTCTGACAGTTTTATTTAATAACTGATTTCACCTCAAATGCCCGCGGGAAAAATGTTATGTAATGACATGTATGTCAAACCTCACCGATGTTCACTCACTTAAAAATCTTTTCAACATTTATGCTGTTGCATTACATTTGTTGTTTGTTGTCATATGTGCACTTGGCTGCTTTTTTCTTAGGATGAGTAATAGATAGTAGTTAAAAAATGCATTGTTAATATTTGAGCGCATGTCACAAAGAATGGCCAAGGTGACTTACAATGTTTCATTCACAGAAACTGCCTTTCATAAAGCTCTTACTATCAAACTTTTAATTTGCATGTCTTCTCATTCAGATTAACATTTGTCTATTTTGTCTATTATTTAATCTAACTCATCTTAATGGTTAATCAGTGAATCATTAGGTGCATCTATAGATATCTATATATATAGATTCAATAGATGTTGGCCTGGTTTCACATACAGGGCTTAGGTTAAACCAGGATTAGGCAATAGTTCAATTAGGACATTTAAGTACTTTTTATAATCATGCCTTTGAAAAAAAACAATACTGATGTGTATCTTGAGACAAAACAAAGGCACTGACATATTTTAAGATCAGTTAGTGCAAGTTTCTTTAAGTTGAAACAGCTCAGATTTACAAATTAGTCTGGGATTAGTCCTAAGCCTTGTTTGTGAAACCGGGGGATAGTTTCTAAAGAAACATAATTTTCGTAAGGATAGGTTTAAGAGTAGGGTAAGGTATGGAGCAAATCTTGTGCCAATATTCATCAAACAAATCCAGCGTTTTGCAAATAAACACAATCTGCTTTGCAAAGAAAAACTCGACTTTCAAACAAAAGCAAAGTAATTTGCAAATACAAAACTCTATTTGAGAGAGAATGCAGAGGTATAGACAAATATATGTATTGTGTGTTACAACTGTGAGACTCATTTGCCTTTTTATGAGGAAACTTGGCTTGATTTTCTCACAAATGTGTGCAGGCTGATTTTCTCACAAATGCAATTGAGCAACTTCCTTTTCCAAAAACAGCAGATGGTGCTGTCGGTCGATTTACGCTAGTCTCCCGAGACCCGAAACACCTGTTTACCTTTTCAGGGAATACAGCAGACCAACATGAGTGGGGAACAGGTTAGTTTCTGTCTTACTATATCTATAATCAACCATTTAGATGTTTTCACAAAGCGATCCTACTACAATGTCAGTGAAATTCACAATAAGTGCTAAGAATATTTCTCATCTGGTGTCACTCTTGTCCTGTGAATTGGGGAGAAGGATCAAGTTCACGCTGATATAATACTACATTCAGCATTTTAATAAACAGTGGTTTACCAGTATTTCAGAATGATTTTAACAATGTGTCAGACTAAAATCTGCCAATATTCAGAGTAAAATATTGGTTGAAATATTAAATATCTCCTTACAGGCCACTTTTAGTTTTAAATGTTGCACAAGGCGTGTATATAAACTATGCTATATATAAACATAAATATGATAGTAAACTATGATATCCCTTATGAAAATTAAAGTTGGTTTTTACTATAGTAAAAGTGTGGTAACCATGTTTTTTTGCAGGTTACCATTTCTATAACGGCATCTTTACTACAAATACCATGGTATTTATTTAGTAAAATCATGGTTAATTTTCTTAAGGGATATTAATGTTTAGATTATATTTCGGTACATTTATATAGCTGAATCACAATAAATCCTACTTGACCTAACGTAAAAATAAAACTCACCTGTTCCCCACTCATGTTGGTCTGCTGTATTCCCTGAAAAGGTAAACAGGTGTTTCGGGTCTCGGGAGACTAGCGTAAATTGACCGACAGCGCCATCTGCTGTTTTTGGAAAAGGAAGTTGCTCAATTGCATTTGTGAGAAAATCTGCCTGCACACATTTGTGAGAAAATCAGCCTGCACGCATTTGTGAGAAAATCAAGCCAAGTTTCCTCATAAAAAGGCAAATTAGTCTCACAGTTGTAACACACAATACACAATATATTTGTCCATACCGCTGCATTTTCTCTCAAATAGAGTTTTGTATTTGCAAATCACTTTGCGTTTGTTTGAAAGTCGAGGTTTTCTTTGCAAAGCAGATTGTGTTTATTTACAAAACGGGATTTGTTTGATGAATATTGGCACAAGATTTGCTCCATATTAGTGTAGGGAGATAGAATAGTTATATAAAATATAAAACCCATTGCTCCTATGGAATGTCACCATAATGATTTTTTGCACTAATATCGGAACCTTCATGTCATTTTTCAAAACTCTAGAGAAATATTTCACAACAAAATGCTTAACACTTTTTCCAAATGCTTGGATACAATACACATACACATTTTCCTACAATACATTTTTCCTACAGTAGATGTCTTTTTAGAGGGTGATAGAGCTGGATGGTGATGAAAACCGTTCATATTTTTGGATGAGGCAAGACATGGAGGAGAGGTTAAGAGCCCAGTGGTCGAGAGGGGCCCAGAGCGATATTCTCTGGGGGGCCCGACCACCCCCCACTGAACGTAATTTTGAGGGGCCCCCATAGCAAAATCAGTGCAATGGGCCCAGAGTTCCTAGTAACGGCACAGTGCAGTCATGGTTTCAGGCCCATCCACAGTTTATCACCTTATATTTATCCCCATACTCCCCTTTCCTTACGTAACCCGACTGAAGAATTTTTCTCCACATGGAGGTGGAAGGTTTATAATAGGCCCCTCACAAACAAGTCCCTCTTCTCCAGGCCATGGATGATGTGCAATGACGTCACAGGAGACCAATGTCAGGCCTGGATTTGCCATACCAGAAGATGTTTAGCTAATGAAAACATTTATTGTGATGAAGATGAGAACCTGTGGCCAAATCCACAAGACGAGGTTGATGAAAACAAATAAGTGCAGTGAGGAACACTCCAGTTGACATTTTACTGTACCGTTGTTGTTGTTGTTTTTACAGTATCTTTTTTTGTTGTTGTTATCTACATTTTTCTTATCTAAGTTTTTGAAAAACCTATGTTGTGAGTTGATTATTTCATAAATAATGTTCAGATCTTGTTCAATGATTCCAGTGTCTGTACTTTTCTCTCTAGTCTACTTTAATGATGTATGAATGTGTAGAACAATAATGAAACCTGCATCACACATTTTGTACAACTATATTTAATGATTGTATTAACAGTGAAACTATGGGTATCTTGTGTGTGGGTGATCTAAAGTAATGTTCCTATGGTATTTCATGATAAATGAGTTATTTGAACCAATGCTTCAACAGATGCAAGGGTTCTTTAAAAATATGAACGCAATATGCAACATTTTGAGCATTGGACAGCCTGTGTGTGTGTGTGTATCTGGTATTAATCACATTATGGGGACCAAATGTCCCCACAAGGATAGTAATACCAGTAAATTTTGACCTTGTGGGGACATTTTTTAGGTCCCCATGAAGAAACAAGCCTATACGTAAATCATACAGAATGAAGTTTTTTGAAAATCTAAAAATGCAGAAAGTTTCCTGTAAGGGGTAGGTTTAGGTGTAGGGAGACAGAAAATACAGTTTGTACAGTATAAAAACCATTACGCCTATGGAATGTCCCCATAAAACATGGAAACACAACATGTGTGTGTGTGTGTGTGTGTGCGCGCCTTTTTGTGACAAATGAGGACATAAATTTGTATAATGACACAGGTATGAGTACTTATGAGGACATTGCCCCATGTCCCCACTTTTCAAAACGCTTATAAATCATACAGAGTGAGTTTTTTGGGGGGGAAGTAGAAATGCACAGTCTCCTGTGAGGGCTAAGTTTAGGTGTAGGGTTGGTGTAGTAGGGCAATAGCACATACAGTTTGTACAGTATAAAAACCATTACGCCTATGGGATGAGGACATAAATTTGTATAATGACACAGGTATGAGTACTTATGAGGACATTGCCCCATGTCCCCACTTTTCAAAACGCTTATAAATCATACAGAGTGAGTTTTTTGGGGGGGAAGTAGAAATGCACAGTCTCCTGTGAGGGCTAAGTTTAAGTGTAGGGTTGGTGTAGTAGGGCAATAGCACATACAGTTTGTACAGTATAAAAACCATTACGCCTATGGGATGTCCCCACTTTTCACAAAAATAAACGTGTGTGTGTGTGTGTGCGTGTCTAATCATATTTTGGGGACAAATTGGTACCCAGAAGGGAGCAAAACCTGACAAAATCACCAAAAACCTCCCTTTGAGAACATCCTCATTTGTAAAACTGTGTGTTTTGCAATTTGTGAACATACAGCAGTATACAAGGCAGAGCAACTGATCAGAGATGTATCAGAAAGAAGACAGATGGCATCAAATACAGCATTTTACCTTGCATTATGCCATGTGATACTGTATAGTCTTTACCATGGTAGAGTGCACATTACTATAACTCACCTTACATCTGAAACGTTCAGTTACAGTATAGATTCAGTCATATGTCATACTGCATTGATAATAATCTCTGTTCTAGCACAAAACCTTATGGAGATGTCATACCTTCATCATCGTTCCTTTTGATACAGTAACACACTGTAATACTTTTACAAACATTATGGATTTTATGTGAGTTATGCAAGTTAGGTAATGTAAGTGTATTTTCTAACATGACAATTTTTGCCTGTATTACTGTAATTATTTCAGCAGCAAAGGTGATTTGAAACATGTATCTTGCATTGTTTGCTCTTGAATGAACTGATTGTTAAAAGTACTAAATTGAAAGAAGATCACAATGTTGTGTTTCGGTGATTAAATCAATTGTTCTCAATATATATTACAATAATCTTATGTTTGGAAACAATGATTGAGTGGATGAAAATAATTGTAATTGCAATGAAAGCATGAGATCAGAATCTGTTTTTACTAATACATAAAAATGATATGATACATGCTTAATACTCTGCTAACAAAAGTTTAGTATAAACGGTTCTCAAAAATGAGTCGTCCAAAACTTTATAAATATATGTTGGATGTTTTGTCTGTTATGACTAGTCCCACAATGTTCTGGAATGTTCCAGAAAGCACTAGAATATTACAGAATGTTAAAGTTCTGATCCATGCAAAAACAAAATATCTCTAAAAAAAAATAGACAATAGCACAAAACATACTAAACTAGTGTTCCATAAATTATGATAGAAGTTCTAAAATGTACCTGACCTAAATATTTACTAAAAGTATTGATACTGCATGAAAATAAATAGTATAATAATAATAAGCACCACAGAATTACAGAAGAACCATAAGTGAAACAATCTTTTGTTACATCTTGTCAGAGCATTTAATGCTCTAAATGTCAGGTAGTTAAAATATTATGCCAGATACTGAATACTGTCTTTATCTGTATTTGTCATGAATTTCACTGGCATATTAGATCATTCAACTATTATTATATTCTCACAGTTTGTAGCTCAGCCCAACTGCCAGCAGCTCCTGGCAACACTGTGGTATGATGGGTTCCCAGGATGGAGACGACGTCACTGGGCAGTGAAGCTTGTCACTTGCTTCATCATTGGCCTGCTCTTCCCTGTCTTCTCCTTCATATACCTTCTGGCTCCAAAGAGCACCCTGGGAACCTTCATCAAGAAACCTTTCATCAAGTTCATCTGCCACACTGCCTCCTACCTGACCTTCCTCTTCCTCCTCCTCCTCGCCTCACAGCATATCGTGCAAACTGACCTTCATGTACAGGGACCTCCACCCACCATCGTGGAGTGGATGATCTTACCCTGGGTTCTAGGTAAGGCTTCTTTGGGACGTTTGAGTGCAATAGATAACATTCATTCAGTTTGCACTAAAGTAAAGTGGGTGGACACTGTTGTGCTGGAATCCAAAGTGTGAAAATCTAGTCTCAAATATCCATTTAGCTCAAATAATGAAGAAACGCTGATCTGTAACATTCACTTAGCTGGCTCATTTCTCAAGCAGTAAAACTGGTGGCCTGCACAGGAAATAGATACGGCTATGGTTTTATCTCTCTCATGAAGTAAATGAATACTTATGAAATATTGATATCATAATTTATTGACCTCAAGACAAAAGCAGAGGAAATCATATCTCGAGTCCCAGTTCAGGATTGATTACACCAGGGCTCAATCATAATGGCTCGAGGTTTTCTGTCAAAGCACACACAAGCCCAGAAGTAGACACAAGTGGAGGCTTGAAACAAATGATCTGTAGTCTGGAGGACAGGTGCAATCAGCGAGAACAGAGTTTGCTTTATTTTTGTGAATATGAGCGCTAGGCAGTGGAGCAATGAAAATGTATATACACTATATTGCCAAAAGTATTGGGTCGCCCCCTTCTAATGAACAGGTTTGACTACTTTATTAATTTCTATGAGTACAAAACTTAATGTTAAAGCATATAATGATATTCTAGGAAATTGTGTGCTTCTAATATTATAGCAACAGTTTGGACAGGACCCTTTTCTATTCTAACATGACAATGTCTCTGTGTATAAGGCAAGGTTCAAAAAGAAAATGATTGATTCAGTCAGTGTGGAAGAACTTGACTGGTCTGCATAAAACCAAGTCCTAATCCCAGTTTAACACCTCTGGTGTGACTGTAAATGCAGACCTTGAGCCAAAAACTCATCACCAAACACCAATGACTTGTGCATACACTATATAGACAAAAGTATTGGGACACCCCCTTCTTTAGAACAGAAAAATGCACTTCCAAATCTGTGGCAACAACGATGGGAACATAATTCATGTATTTAAAAATTGTATTTCCATCTCTGTTGCAACAGTTTTAGAAGTGTCTAAAATGACTGAACCCATATGTACAAGTCATTGGTGTTTGGTGATGAGTTTTTGGCTCAAGGTCTGCATTTACAATACTTTTGGCAATATAGTGTATGTTAGCCTAACAGCACTTTTTTGTTTTCTGTTTTATTTATTTCAATTAATTAGTTTTGGGGCATGTTTCAGAGGCCCTGAGGGCCAGGGAGAGACAGTTTAGTTTTTAAGTACATGTTTTCCAGTATTATTAATTTTGTTTTTGTCTTTTGATCTTAACAAAAATAAAAATAAACAAAAAATAAAATAAAATTAATAAAAAAAATACAAAAATGTAAATTAAATAAAATTAAATAAATTAAATTAAACAAATAAAAAAATAAATCCAAAGGGCAAATGTTTATTCTTATACACTGGCAGAACTATTATTTATTATTTATTTAATTTGTTTTGCCTTTTGATCTTAACAAAAATAAAAATGAACAAAAAAATACAATTAAATAAATAAATAAAATTAAATAAAATTAAACAAAAAAAAATCCAAAGGGCAAATGTTTATTATACACTGGCAAAACTGGGGAAAAAATACAGAAAAAAGAAATAAATTATGCAGAAGAATAACTTAAATTTAGTAATAAAATATTTTTTGTTCATTTTGCCCTAAAGGGTTATGTAGTGAAAGTGGAGGAACTGCACTTTTTGTACTGTTTTGCCGTTATTGTAATGTTTTGTTTTTAATTTTCTCGTTTTGGCCCTTGCAGGCTTCATCTGGGCAGAGATTAAAGAGATGTGGGATGGCGGTTTCACAGAGTACATCCATGACTGGTGGAACCTGATGGATTTTGCAATGAACTCTCTCTACCTGGCCACTATATCTCTTAAAATGGTGGCCTACTTTAAGGTTGATACCAGCATTTTAATGCAAGCTACAGTATTACAGAAACTATTACAGAAGACCACTTGTAAATCATTTCAGCTTGTAGTAGGAACTAGAACTGTCTCCATTTATCTCTCATATCTTCTCTCTCCATCAGTACAACGGCTCTCGTCCTCGTGTGGAGTGGGAGATGTGGCACCCTACGCTCATCGCCGAGGCTCTATTCGCCATTGCCAACATCTTGAGCTCTCTGCGTCTCATCTCTCTGTTCACCGCCAACTCTCACTTGGGCCCACTGCAGATCTCTCTCGGCCGCATGCTGCTGGACATCCTCAAGTTTCCTTTTCATCTACTGTCTGGTGCTGCTGGCCTTCGCTAACGGCCTCAACCAGCTCTACTTCTACTATGAGACGAAGGCGTCCGAAGAGCCCAACCACTGCAAAGGGATCCGGTGTGAGAAGCAGAACAATGCCTTCTCTACGTGAGTGAAACACATTGTGAAGTTCTTTAGTCGAATGTCCAGACTAAAAAGAAGCATACTTTAGCATACTTTTAAAGAGGCTATATGTAGAATTCATAAAGCTTTGTTATTAGCGACACCGGTGGCAGTTAAGCGAACTGCAGCCAGCAACATAATATTTGTAGAAATAGCCAACAATACATTGTATGGGTCATGATTATCGATTTTTCTTTTATGCCAAAAATTATTAGGATATTAATTAAGGTCATGTTTTCATGAAGATATAAATTTCCTAAACTTTTGTAAATTTCCTACAGTAAATGTATCAAAACCTAATTTTTGATTAGTAATATGCTTTGCTAAGAACTTCATTTGGACAACTTTAAAGGCAATTTTCTCAATATTTAGATTTTTTTGCACCCTCAGATTCCAGATTTTCAAATAGTTGTATCTCGGTCAAAAATTGTCCTATCCTAACAAACCATAGGCTACATCAATGGAAAGCTTATTTATTTAGCTTTCAGATGACATATAAATCTAAATTTAAAAAATGTTACCCTTATGACTGATTTTGTGGCCCAGGGTCACATATGTGCTGCATGCTTTCCTCTCAAAAACAAAATAAACACAATAAAAATGGCAGCAGTGAGAAAACAGCTGTTAAGAAAGCATCTGATCATAGCAATGTGGATATGTTTACATCAGCATGTCGACAGATGAGGTATTTAAAATTACATTGTTACATAGCTTGATTATAAAGTGTATGTGAGACTATAGACTATGTAGATTTGGCTCTGTGAGACTATAGTACAGAGACTATATTCCATATACAGTTTTAAGCTTGAAGTACACTACAAGTGCACCTTCAATACAGTTAAGTGCACTTAATATCCATATATTGAAAAAAGATGGTGATCAGTGGCTGTCACGGTACAAAATTGATGGTACAAAATTACAAAATCAGCCTGGCCATTGTTTTTTTCAAAGGAATGTCTAATTAAAGCAGTCCAACTTGAGAACTAAATTCCAAGTTTTCTGAAGCCAAGATAAATTTGTTTCTAGACTGAATGGGGCTCGCTAAAAACAGAGTTAACTACATTAAAGGTGCTGTATGTAGGATTGAACTAGGTATTGCAGTCCAAATTCAAAATATTGGAGACGTTTTTTTTCACCAGCCCCTCCTCCTCAGACTTGACGCGCGCGCAGGATGCCAGATTAACGACACCAACAGGAACGAGCGCACATGAGATGAATTAAATTAAATACGCTGTGTTTTCGGCCAACTGGCAACCCGGGGTGCCGAAATACAATTGGGTAAACTGGCAGTGGGAGGGTTTCACAAACCATAACAAACACAGACATTCCAGGGCCGGAACGCACATTTTCAAAGGAGAATAACTGACTGTAGCATTGTTTTTCAGATAAACAAGTATGTTACCTTAACATGTTTCCTAAATGTCTGCAAGCATATTATGGTATTTTTATGCTTTAGTAGAGTCAAAATCCTACATACAGCACCTTTAAAGTAGTTATCTTTGATCTAGTTGATATCTGAGCCTGACCTGAACCTGAGGTTGGTTGGACTGGTCTGTTGATTTTAGAAAGGTTTTGGTCACTTTTTAGCTAGTCAGTCTGGGAGGTCTGGCTAAACTAGCTGAGCACCAGCAGGACTAGGCTCAGAGACCATCTTATACCAGCTAAGACCAGCAAACCAGCTTAGCTTTTTTGGCTTGAAAATCCTTTTTGTTCTCCTAGAGTCAGACGTAAAAAAAACGTCCTGTGTGTTGAGGACATCAGACATTAGATGATAATGACACAGCTCAACAGTCGAGCTCCCTGCTTGGCTTTGCAGTTACAGAGGTCTTATAGCTTTACTAATAATCAGAATAAATGAACTATGATGCACATATTACAAAACCCACACAGACACTTCGGTCAACTTGATCAATGAATATAATGTGACCAAGATGCCACACGCAGCTTAATGCTAACCTCCTGCAGAGGTCAAAATGAGAAAGAAATGAGAAAGGAAACAAGAGTGGAAATGGTTATGATCTTCCTGAATTTTCACATCATATCATGAGCCTTGCAGAATCATTTGATCTCAGAGGACAAAGACAAAATTATAGAGCAGTGCGTCATCCATCAACAGTTGTGTGTAATGACGAGAATCTGTTGCTCAAGGCTGTGCAGTAATAATGTGTTCAGAAATGGGAAGAGATTTCAATGATACCAATATATTTTAAAACTACTCCTGAGAAGGCAATTATTTGGTTTGATTCTAAGTAAAAACAGTCAGGAAAAGCATCCTATCCACCTTTTCTTTCCCGTTTCAGTGTATAATAGGAGGCTGAATTTTAATTGAATTGGCCACTCCCTATATGAAATTGAATAGGAATTTGAATCGGATATCTATCTATCTATCTATCTATCTATCTATCTATCTATCTATCTATCTGTCTATCTGTCTATCTATCTGTCTGTCTGTCTGTCTGTCTGTCTGTCTACACTTCTATCTTTCCATACATCCTTCCATCCATTTAAAAAGTTTTTTTTTAACTTTCCTTTAAAACATTCAAACAAGGGTTTAAGTTTGTCTTGAGAAACTTTGCAGTTAGTTAGTTAGTAAAAAAATATTTATATGTTCTTTCTTAAAGGGATACTTCAATTAAAAATGAAAATTCTGTCATTAATTACTCACCCTCGTGTCGTTCCAAACACGTAAGACCTTCAAGTCAAGTCACCTTTATTTATATAGCGCTTTTAACAATACAGATTGTGTCAAAGCACTTAACAGTATCAAGTTGGAGGATAGAGTGTCAGTAATGTATAATAATAAGATTAAACACTCAATTTTCAGTTAAAGGCATTTCATTATTGAATTCGGAGATGTCATTGTCTAGCTAAGTTTAGTTTAAATAGTATCTGTGAAATCAAATTTACGATAATCGCTAGAAATTAAGTGTCCCCAACTGAGCAAGCCAGAGGCGACAGCGGCAAGGAACCAAAACTCCCTCTGAGACAGAATGGAGACCTCGGGAGAAACCAGGCTCAGTCCCAGTTCAGGATATCATTGTTTACTTATTGTTTTAATTAAATTTTTAATGTATAAATGTATTATATTTCTATTTTTATATTGTTGCAATTTCTAACAATAATAGTATTATGTAGTTAGGTACTTTACGAGGTCTTCAATAATCGCTGACGATCAGGGCCGCAGACATCATCATCCACCATCTGATCCGGACACGGACTGAGAAACAGAATAAGAAAGAAACAACTATTAGCGTAGATGCTAATCTTCTTACGATGTAACGAGTACATCGCCCGGTTCCGGTTGATCTAATTAATGCAGCCTAACAATCCTTTAACGGATCTGAATAATAGAAGTGTAGTAGTGTGTTAGGTGTATGTCAGGTTAAAGAGATGGGTCTTTAATCTAGATTTAAACTGACAGAGTGTGTCTGCCTCCCGAACAGTGTTCGTTCATCTTCGGAACACAAATTAAGATATTTTTGATGAAATCCGAGAGCTTTCTGACCCTGCACAGACAGTAAGGGAACTACCACGGTCAAGGGCCAGAAAGTTAGTAAGGACATCATTAAAATAGTACATGCCTTCAACCTTCAAGCTGGGAGAATACTTTTTTGTGTGCAAAGAAAACAAAAATAACGACTTTATTCAACAATTTCTTCTCTTCCGTGTCAGTCTCCGCCGCGTATTCATGAGAGTACCGCGACACATGCGGGTGGTGCTGCTGACGCAGAGTAATTAATGACAGAATTTTCCTTTTTGGGTGAACTATCCCTTTAATTGTACTCTCTTAAGTATTTGGTCACTTACAGTAAGTTACAGTGTCCAAATGTTTTCAGGGAACTCAGCCTAAAAATGCTATGTTTGTCTCTGCTTATTAAACTGGGATAGTAAATTATCATTGAAAAGTTAATGCTTTCGGTTTGTGTTTCCTTCTTAGCTATATTGATAAAAACAGTATTGCTGATAATAATGCAGGCTTAAACCCATTCAAATTCAGTGCTCAATTCAATTCTAACTTTCCCTTAGTGTGTATATGAGTGTTTGGGAGAAACTGGAGATATAACAATTCTTGCTTTGCTTCTTTCTTTATTTCCCTCTCTCTCTCTTTGACTTCTCAGGCTGTTTGAAACTCTTCAGTCTCTCTTCTGGTCTGTGTTTGGGCTGCTGAATCTGTATGTTACCAATGTGAAGGCTCGTCATGAATTTACCGAGTTTGTTGGGGCCACCATGTTCGGCACTTATAATGTCATCTCACTGGTGGTGCTGCTGAACATGCTCATCGCTATGATGAACAACTCTTACCAACTCATTGCTGTAAGTGCCATCTGATACTGAGGATTTTTTTAATATATAGTGTAAGGTGAATCGTTTGGTATTGAAAGTAAGTTTGAGAGCGGTAGAGCAAATAAGGGCCAGATTTACTAATAGCTTGCACCAGCACAAACCCTCTTTTGGTGTTAAAAAATTACTGTCAGGATTTACTAAAAATCCTGAAAAGGCATGGCCACAGTCATGTTTGCAACTGACCTTATTGCATATGCATTTGTAGTAGGTTCCGTTTCAGACACAAAATTTATAGGAGGAGAGTATTTAAATGAATCGCGCAGCAAAATTTACTAACGTTTGCACTAGTCAATTTACTGGTATTTGTGCCATCATTTACTGCCCAAATAAAAGATATGTCTTAAACCAGATGCTAATTTGGGCTGCTCTTGGTAGATTGCGTTGGTTATCATGGAAATGCACTTTTATGGGATTGCGCTCTCACGCTTATTTGCCCTGTTTAGTAAATCTGGCCCTTAATGTCTAAAATCAGTTGTAATGTGGCCAAAAAAGGGGCCAAATTCACAAAAATTTTACTTTGCACAAACATTTTCAGTGTAAATTGCTATGAACCGATCTGCTTTAACCAGAGGCTACAGTAAATGTTTTAAAATAGCTCTGTGCCATAGTTAAATAAAGTAGTATGTGCTAATATACTATTTAAATTTTATGTCAGCCTAAGATGATTTTGTTTTATTTGGTCTTAATCTGGTCTCCTAGCCTTGTCAAAATGGTATTTAGCAAGTTTAGTTGGGTGACCAGTCGAAAAGTGGCTAAAATCAGTCAAAAGACCAGTCTGAGGTTAGGTGACTAAATAAAACCTTTAAAAATGAGGAACATAATAATGTGCATTATTGATTGAAGACTAACTACTTTTTGTATTGTATTTGTGCAATTAACACTTTTACCATCTGGGTCAATGGAAAATAAGAGTGTCCATGATCAAAATCTTTACTTTAAAACACGTGTCCAAGCTTTTATTATTCTTAGTACTCTTTGTATTCATGTGGTTATGGTTTTGAAAAACTTTAGCTGTTTCCAAAAAACATTAAATTTAATGACTAAAAATGTCATGTGGTGTAACCATCAAATAAAACGTGCAGAAAAGCTTTTAAATATATTTTCTTATATTTTCATTATTTATTTATTGATTAGTTTTTTTTTTTTTTTAAAACAGTTTTGAAAAGTTGCACCACATGACATTTTTAATCCTGTACATATGTCTTGGTATAAAAAGGTCAAATTATTTGATATTAAGTATCTTGTTGACCTCTGACAATCATGAGGGTATTTAGGGGCACAGTCTATGATATAATGGCCTGTTATATGTTTCTACATGTTTTATTAACATGACTTCACCTCAAAACGTTTAATATCCTTAAATTGCATAATGGGTTTGTGTATGTATTCTGAACATTAAAGCCATTAGCATCTTACTAACAAACCATCATATTTCTTCAGCTTTGTTACAGTCAGATGGGCTCTTATCTATGCTTTTTTTCTGGATATTAGCGTTGTGCTTATATAAGCTACATTTTGAGGCATTTTCACCCCTGCATGTGTCTCACAATGGGAGCTGTTATTCAAGTAAACACAATTCTGAGTAAACGCACATCATCCAATCACAAGATGATTTTTGCAGCAACAAAAGCCAGTCTGGGACACTGTCCCATTTGGCAGTTTCAGCACTCTCCTCCGTCCAACTGGCTGTGTTTCTCTGCTGTAGGATCACGCGGACATCGAGTGGAAATTTGCTCGTACCAAGCTGTGGATGAGCTACTTTGATGAGGGAGGGACGTTACCACCACCCTTCAATATCATACCTAGTCCGAAGTCTGTGTGGTACCTGTGTGTGTGGCTGCACTGCCGTCTGTGTGGACATGGAGAGCCTAGACATGAGGAGGAGTGTAAACATAAAAACCTCAAAGAGTTCACGGTAATGCACTGCGCGCTTTCATTGTGTATGCAGCGTGGGTGGCACATTATAGCTTTCACTCAATAAATCTAACACAGTCCTTGACAAAGCAAACAAAACAGCATAATTGTCATGATAAACAGTGATTTTTGAAGAATCACTAGAATTAGGGAAGGCAAGCTACTCATCATTATTACTCATACTTTGTTAACTGTTTCCCCGAGTATTATATTTTGTTTGTGCTGTGCACATGATTTATATCTCAAAGCATGTGGTTTATTTAGGAAAGTTTTGCTAATCTTTTTCTAAAAAATCTGATTTTAGCCTGGTGGATGATTAAATAGGCAAAAACAAAAAAGAGAGAAGGGACCAAGCCATCTACAAACCTTGAATATACTGTAGCTATTTTGAATTCAGCCAGTAAGCAACCGTTCAGAACACCATTGCAACCACCCTGGAGTTCCTTTAAGGTTCCTTTAAGGCAAGTCAGTTCACATGGCAGTCATATTCATAATGTTCTTGGGTGGCTATTTCTACTCATGCAAGAGGAGATATGTTATAGTGAAAGAAGACCAAAATCTACATAGGTTTTTCTCAAAATTACATACAGTACATTAACTATAACATATTTCAAATCAGAAATATAATCTACTTCAAAACAAATATTTCATCATAATTAGTGCTTCTTTGGCCCATATCACGCAAAAAAATAAAATAAAAATCATGTAGGCCTACATGCTAATTCTAGACTATACAAACAGGCTCATTTAACTGTAAAGGTATGGTCACCAGGGTTATTATAGTTAATTAAAACTAAAACCATTAAAAATATATATTTTTGTTACTAAAAATAAACATTAAGTGAAATAAAATTAGTTTATAGTTTTTTACAGTAGATTTTTTTTCACTGCTTTACAAAATAAAATCATAGTGTGACCTCTTAGAATGGCCTACTAACATCTAACAATAAAAAAAACATACAATAATAATTTAATGTAATAATAATAATAATAATAATAATTTTAACATTAAGGATGCAAACAAACCTTCATAAATCCTAAACTGCCTTTGAAATGATTTTAAGGCTGTCCTGCCAATGTTTGGATTGAACCTGCCAGTGCTCGTCTATTTGGCGTCCAGCCTCAAGTTTCTCTAGGCTGATGTTGGTTGCTAGGCAACCCCGCTTCAACCATACCAATTCCCGAGACATCTTTCGATCAGTTGAACTTCTCTCCTCTGTGAGGTGGGCTCTACAAGCGCGCTCACCCACGTTCTCCCACACACAGCACATGGAGCGCACGGTTTTGGGTTTAACAATCATTATGTAAAGCTGCTATCATTTATTTTTTAATTTGTAGCAGGCGTTTCGGTGAAGAATAGGGATGTCAAATGCTTTCAGAGGTCATCGTTTACTCAACCTCATGTTGTTTCAAACCTGTATGACTTTCTTCCATGAATGGAATACAAAGCCAGTAGATTTTAAAAGAAAGTGCTGGTCGCTCTTTTTTTATACAGTTACAATGAATGGGGACTGGAGCTGGCAAGCCTTTTAAAAGTAAAAAGTTACATGTTATATGGTTTCAGAAGACTTTCAGAAGTCACATGGACCTCTTTTATGGGACCCCTTTTAAAGCTTCAAATCTTATATCCTTTTCATTGTCATTACACACACACACACAAATTTAACATCTAACACTATATTTTGTGTTCCACGGAGGTCAGTCATGCAGGGTTGGAACAATATGAAGGTGTAGAAATGACAACGGTTTTAATTTTTAGGTTATCTATTTCGGATGTCATCGTAAAACTAACACCAATAAAAAGTCTTAAAAATAAATGCAAACAAAAAATATTTTAAAATATCTTTTTTATTTTAGCCAATGACATACATTTCCATTTTTGTTTATTTTAACTTGAAGTACTAAAATAATTAATACAAGCTAATATATTAATAAAAGCCATATATAGACATTTAAAAGATAATGAAAATATAAAATATAAAAATAAATTCAAAATATTAATAACTATATTAGTGTATCAACAATACTAAAATAACAGTAAGTGATAGTTCAAACTATTCACCTTTGGATCATAAGTATTACATAATGCCACATATGTATTGTTGAAATTTGCTATTGTTGTCTGTTTCAGGAAAGGCATGCCGATAACCTCATTCAGAACCAGCACTACCAGGTAATGACATTTGGCCTGCCCAACACATTTTGGCATCCGTGTCATTAATCCGTTTCCCAGCATGCTGTTGGATCAGAACCTTGCTGTTCATGTTAACAATTCCAACAGTTTATTTAAATGAGAAAGCAAACATTAGCCTATGGGCATCATGCATATTAATGAGTTATTAGAACATTGCACATTGTATAATTTGCATGTCTTTTTGTCAATGATAGTTTTAGGTGCTTACAAAGAGAAAAATCATGTAGAAGGGATTTTAAATCAGTTTAAAATAAATAGTGCATGATCACACTGAAAATAAATATTATGTTAAGTTGTTAATCAGTGCATATTCATTACTTGCTATAATTGCATTACACCCTGTCCTGCTTTGAACTTTATAACCACTGAATCCCTGCTGATTGCTAATGCATTAATACATAGCCATCCAGACTCCAGCAACCTCTGGTGCAGGTCGAGACACTGTAATGAACATCCATTATGAAACAACACAGCTGACACTAAACAATGTAACGTATGTGAACGCAGGGAGGAACTTAAAGCAGGAATCACACTTCTCTCATTTGTATGCTGCTATTTTTTGTCTCTGGAACACAGATATTTTGGAGGAAATTTAAATAGTTATGCAATATATAATGGTAATTCATAGTGAAAAGGGTGTCAAAACACCATAAATGATGACAATGCAACATTATCAGAGAATGACAACTCCGGGTACATTTACACAATGATTGTACAAAAACTCAAGTTTTTCCTTTTGCGCTTTTGAACAGTTGTCAAACTTGACCACAACGTAGTCAAAATGACCCCTATTCACAAAGGAACTACGAAACAAAAGTTTGTGTTTTCAGGCCCCCAAACGCTATTGTCTTGTAAATGAACGGCCAAAAATTAAAATATTTCCATTTTTAATTGAAAACAGCTGTGCTCATTATGTTGTTGTATGGCGAGAGCTGTGTGATGATTGTTCAAAATCTCTTATGTTGTGTGAAAAAAAAAAGTATCATACAGACTCACATAAGAATGAATAAATAATGACAGATTTGCCATTTTTAAGTGAACTATTCTATTAAGCAGGGTCTTTCGTGAGTGTGAGGTTGTATATAATTGCTACAGACCAATGTTTCTGCAGTAGCGGATATTGCACTAGCTGTTATTTTGTTGTTGTGCGTAAGCGTGTTTAGAGAGCCACCGCTGGCTCATTCTTTATTGGATATGCAAATAAATGCTAATGAATGCACATCCAGATTTTCACCTCCAGCTAATACGCATGTCATGAATATGCCCAAAACTGATTTTCGCCGCTTATTAAACTGAAATAGCAAAATATGCACATGCCAATCACATTCAGAGCCCATCACCCTATCTCACCCCGTCCGAGAATAAACCTCCTTTGGGGATGTGGAAAATTCTTGTGATTCATATTGAAGAGGAAAACAGGGTTATTTGTAGATCAGAATATAATATGTCAAGAAAAATGTATTGAAGTCCATCCTGTTTGTGGTTGTTTTTAGGAGGTGATCAGAAACTTGGTAAAGCGATATGTTACAGCCATGATCCGCAGCGCCAAAACAGACGAAGGGCTGACAGAGGAGAACTTCAAGGTATGAGGATTTTTTTTTTTTGGTCATCTTATTCTCTATATAAGCACTTATAGAGGCCATGATGATCTCATTTGTATTCGTAAAGTGTACATTTTTATCCAAATGTAGTAGTCAGTCATGCAGGTTTGACTGTTACATGTGGTGGAAACACACTTTAGAAATGAATACTAATGAAATCAATAACGTTGAGTAGATACACAATATAAACCATTTACATATTATTTATAGAATAAATGAACTTTGAATTAGAGCTGCAAATTATTTTAATTCATAATTATTTACTGCCTAATAAGCCGAATTGCTATAAAAAGACTACAGTGTTTAGTAAATATTTACCGTCATTAATGTTATTGTTAATTATTAATATTAAATTAATAGTTCATTAGCCTAACTGTCCACGGTTTAAAGTGCAATACAGCAACTTCTATAAATATAAAGTTTGGTTGATGTGCAATCACAGATGTGGGTTCAAACACGGCTCATCCAATCAAATTTCAGAGTGGGAAACTTTATCTTATAAAATCCATTTTGCTTGCTATGAAATTCATAGCCTAAATAGCGATTTCCTTTTAGGACCTTTCAGTGCAAAGTGAACTCTTAACCACCTAACTAGGCACAATATGCCAAACCTCATTTTATTGGTTGCTTGGTTTCTATTTTTGATGCCATCATTTCCTGTATATTAAACCTCAGACATTTGGGGAGAGACTGATTATGGAAGATGATAAACTCCAGATATGATTCATCCCTAAAGTCCGCAAGGAAAACCATAAGAACCAGAAGTCATGAAGATAATGTCATAACATTAGAATATTTCCTGTAATTAGGTGGTGCAGTTTACGCTCTGGTAATTGCATTCCGTTTCTCTGCATTCAGGAACTGAAGCAGGACATCTCCAGCTTCCGCTACGAGGTTCTTGACCTGCTGGGCAACCGTAAACCACTGCGACGCACGTATTCTTCTAGTAGCGAGGCCACTCAGCAGGACGAAACAGCTGAGCCAGAGGAAGAAGAGGACGAGGAGGGCGATGGGCTCGGAGGACCCAGATGTGGGGATGGGGGAGAGTCGTCCAGATCCAAAGCATCTACGTCCTTCTCCCAGTGTTACAGGAGAAACCGAGAGTCCCAGTTCAGCGTATCGGCTCTCTTCAAGTCCATGTCGGGACCGGCCAGAGAAAGACCGGAAAGCAATGGCTTGAGGAACAACATGTCCCACTCGTCTGCATTTGTGCGGACCAGCAGCCACCTGCAGCGCTTTTCTCGCTCCAAGAAAAACTCTTTGCAGCGTTTGGGAATGCTAATGTCTCGTATGAACGGACACGTCCCGGACCAACATGCGGAGACCCCAGGAGATCAGCAGTCCACATACATCATCTCAGACCAAGTACCGCAAACGTCTTGGCATGGTCCCCAGATGCTGTCGAAGGTAACTCAGAGCGAGATGCACCTGCACACGCTGGGACTGGGGCCACCTGAGACTGAACAGAACCCAAAGCAGGCCACATCTCAACGGGCAAACGGCAGGGACAGTCTCGTCCTCCGGCCGCCCTGCCACTCACTGCCCCCGCTGCACTGTGCTTCCAGCCTGACCGCCTCCAGCTCTCAGCTCTTGGCCTCCAGTGATGATCTGTGCCATGGCTGGGTGGGACCCTGTGACAGTTTGGGCTCCTCCGGGTGGGAACAAGAGGAGTCGGTTACGACACAGCTGTAGAGGCGAAGTCAGCTCATTAACGTAATGTTTCACAGCTTAAGGCAGGAGTCTCCAACCCTGCTCCTGGAGAGCTACTGTCCTATCGATTTCAGCTCCAACCCCAATCAAACACACCTGAACCAGCTATTCAAGGTGTTCGGGGTTACTTGATAATTATAGGCAGGTGTGTTGGAACTGACGTTTGCTGGATGGTAGTTCTCCAGCAGCAGGGTTCAAAGCTTCAACAACAGTCAAGGGACTGAGACACTCATACATTAGCATCTTTATGCTTTGCACACATCAGGCCTTATTCACAAAACACAAGCAGAACGAATTGTGTAAAAACATTCGTAAAACTTCAATGCAAGTGTCAGTGCAATCATTTACGTATCGCCTATCCTAACAATTAGGAGCATCTGTTCAACTTGTGTTTCTTGATTGAGGCCACTGGGAATTTATATTCGAAAGTGAAGTACGTAAGGTCTGTGTGGGAATTTTTAATTTTTTTTTACAATTCCTAACACCCCCCCTTTCTCACATTGGTTGAATACTCCGAAGTAAAGCGAAAATGTGGGCTGCATCTGAAATCACATACTTTCCTACTATATAGTAGACCAAAAAAAAAAAAACAGTATGTGAAAAGACTGAGTAGTATCTCCAAGTTCACAGTATTCATAAAACAGTACGCAAAAGGTTCAGAAGTACGCATCCAGTGGACTCGTTACTATCCCATGAGGCCTCGAGAGAGGATTTGTGAATAGGAAAATAGCAGAATATACCAGTGAAGCGACGCAACTGATGCTGGTAGGTTGCATGAATATGTCCGGATTACATTCATACTGCACACATTCATACTATATAGAAAAGTGGTTCCCAACCTGAAGATTTGCAAGGTGTCACCGAGCTCATTCCAGTTTGAGGGTTTCAAACAGAAATGGTTGCGGTTTGAACAAACCACGATACAATTTTAGACGTGTAATATTACCGTTTAATATTTTAATTATTAAAACCATGTTTGATTAACTTACCGTGATTTGGAAAAACTCACTGTAAACGCTGTCCAACAGTAAGCAAAGTTAGTTACAGTCTCATGCAGACATAGCATAAATGAACTGAATGAATGCATCTTTGAAGGGAACCAACCACAAAATTTCCATGGCATTTTCTTGTCATCTGAAATTTCCTTTTCATTGCAGTGCTGCTTTGTTTACAGCGGCCACCAGGGAAACAGCTTTATTTCTGCTGTTCCATAAGCGCCACCTGCTGTCAGACAGTGGATTTGCATTTTCATTCAGCCCATCTGCTGTTTTTGTTCAAGCCCATGCAAAAAGCAGACTGAATTTTGATGCACTGTAGTAAAGTTTAACCGGTTGATGGAAAATAAGCTAATGTGCATTCTAATAAGGTATCTTATTAATAAGGCATCTAGAAATATTAACAGAGCAGATAAAATACTATTACAAATAGAAATGGTTTTGATTCATATCCATCATTTTGATTCATAACCCCTTTTCTTAAAAAAGGTTTATAGTTTGAAATTAATTGACTTTGGACAGAGCCATGATCTATGCATACTTGTAGTATAAATACATACTTCATTTACCATGTTGACATTAACATGTGACCTACAACATCATCAGTCGTGTCACTTCCCCATAATTTACGAATCCTTTCACCTGGCCTCATGGGTTAGTAAAATGTCCATCTCTGCACACTTCAAAGCACTGGCAGAAGTAGTAGGACATCCAGGTAATTTTCTTACGTTTTATGAATACTGCGAATTCGGACATAGTGCTGATTTGACTAACTACCTTTCACATACTATTAGCAGGGAAGTAGGCATGTTCCGATACAGGGACTGCATTACACTTTTCAGGAAATCAGCTTATGAATGTCGTTAGCTGCATTTTCATTGCACAGAAAATTTAAATACGACTTTCGGAATTCGCACCCTAGTGGCAATAGTAATGAACATGTAATGAGCATGGGCTATGTTTCCACTTCCTGTAGCTTTGATTTTTGTTTTTGCTTGAATATTAGGGTTTTTTTGTGCAAAATTATGTCAGACTATTACAACCATCAAAAATCCCAAAGCAAGCAAAACTTTATACACTTCTGAGCTCTTTAAAATATTCTATGCGAGTTGCTTGGATGCACCCTTAAGTATGTGTACTTGCAATATGTATTTCAAGTATTTGTTATATGGGAAGGTGTTCAGATGCACCCTTAACAGATGTAGCAACCCTCTTGCACAACTCCATCCAAT
This sequence comes from Schizothorax lantsangensis, assembly GCA_027422415.1. NCBI lineage: Eukaryota > Metazoa > Chordata > Actinopteri > Cypriniformes > Cyprinidae > Schizothorax > Schizothorax lantsangensis. Next base: position 7,120,188 of record CM049859.1, read on the forward strand.
GTAAAAACCTTTGTTTATGTTGCAAGGCCATAAGTTAATGTTTTAAACAAGATGCATTTACTTTTAAATTACATGCCATCTGCACCGCATGCTAAGTTCTGGTGCTGTAACTTCCTTCATTGTCAATGCTAGTGCAATATTTTTGAAAAGCTTAAACTGCAGACTTAAACACGTGTGTACTATAGAAAGTCCTTTTTAGAGCTCAAAGTGGAAGTAGACCAATATAAGAAATATGTCTGACAATGTAAATTATTTACAGATCTTGAAATGATATTATTGTATCAGAAGATACAGATAACAGAATGTGGACCTAAATATATATGCATCTTTGTAATACACTTGTGTCTACACAACATAAATGTTTATAAAGGGCACCAAATGGTTTCAAATGAAGCTTAAAAATATTCTACAAAAATATGCATCTATGTGACTGGTAATATCTTTTCATTTGTTTTTCACAGATGTTTTATAGCAAATGGTGTTAAATAGTGAATTGGCTCCTAAAAACACAACGCATGATCTAATATTTAGAGTTTGCTCAATACCAGGAGCTTAGTAGAGTTAGTTTCTATCATGACTGGTCTCTAGACCAGGGGTGGGGAACGTTGATCCTGGAGGGCCGGTGTCCCTGCAGAGTTTAGCTCCAACCCTAATCAAACACACCTGAACCAGCTAATCAAGGTCTTCAGGATGCGGGTTGGAGCTAAACTCTGCAGGGACACCGGCCCTCCAGGATCAACGTTCTCCACCCCTGCTCTAGACACTGTACCAGTCACAAATAATATATCAGATCCATTTGTGCATTAGTAACCTTTCATTTGTGTTGCTTCGTTATGGTTTTAATTTAAGCTGTAAATTATCTACAGTAGATTCTAAATGTCTGTTTTGTCAAATTTATTTTCTAACAAATTATTTTTCTATTCTTTTTTGACATAAGGGGTATGTTTTTGTTACACTTCATGTATAATTTATGGGTGAAGATTTTTATACCTTGATTTCAAATAGAGGCTTCAGAGGTATTCAATTTGATTTTTTGTTTTGTGGTCACAAACTAAATAAAACATATCTGGGTTAACATCACTAATGATTGAAACTGCACTTTTTGCTGCTCTTAAAGTCAACATGATATAGACCCAGCCTAAATTTTTCTGGTGTTATTGTGCATGTTAGTGATAAAATGAATGTAATCTTTCTTTGAAATGTAATAACTTGCTCTGCCTCTCAAAGACTTTACTTTTCAGATGATGTCAAAGGCCACAAGCGCTTTTGGTTAACATTAAGGCAGTTTTAAGGCTATTATTGTAGAAAAAAATTGCTACGACAACAATTGGGACAGTGAGATGCACTCAAAGAAGCTAACAGTGAAAAGTTTAAAAAAAGACTGAGGATGAAACCAGTTAAAAAGTCTCTCCACATATTGCTGAAGTTAAAAACAGTTAAACATTTCGCTTTGTTTTTCATTAGTCATTAGCCAAAAAGCTGACAGCTTAGCTCAGCTCTAACTGGTTAAAAAAAAAAGCATCAAGCAAAGAATAGGGGTGAACTAATCTGGCCTGTCTTCTGAAATAAAATGCCCAATTATCACAATTAAATCAATTCCCAATAGATAAGTGTTCCACGTGTTAATATCCTGTTTTATGTGGAAATGGGTCATATTTTCAAGTAAAATGGGCAGCTTCAAAGATCGGATTGTGAAAGTGTGAGTAATTCATCAAGTTGCCAAGCAACTGCATGATTATCCAGAAAATAAACTGTAACCAGTCCATCTTACATAGTATTAATCACAAAGAGTCAAATAATAGCAAATAATTAACTGCTTAATGTAGCTTTAAAGATTCACATACATACAAAGACAACCATTCAGAAGTCTGGACACAGTAAGATTTTTGTTTTTGAAAGAAGTCTCCTACATTCACCAAGGCTGCATTTATTTTAGCAAAAACAGTAAAAACTGTAATATTTCACAATATTACATCACAATTTAAAATAACTTCTCTATTTTGATATTGTAAAATGCAATTTAATCCTGTGGTCAAAGCTGAATTTTCAGCATCATTACTCATCTTCTTACAGCATCTTCTTATTATATCATTTGCTACATTTCAGAATGCTTTAAATAGAAAGTCAACTTCTCTCATATAAATAAGTTTCAGCTTGTAACCTTAAAATGGATTTGGAAACAACTTGATTTGGTTTCTTATTTTTTTATTTGTGCAGCTATAAGTGATTTTTTTGACATAGAAAAACAACAGACAATGGTTTCCTAAGGCTTGAACTCCTGGTGTGTTGCTAAACGACTACATTCTAGAAATATGCAAACATTTGTAAAAGCAAATGAGAAGGGAACTCTAATTACATTTAGAATCATGTCACCTTTTAAAATCCTTAAATAATTAGGGAAAAATCCAATATATGCTTATTAAATGTTAAATGTTGATTGGGGAGCGAATGTGCGGGGTGGTAAAAGCACACCTACTCTGTCCTGCCTTTCTGTTTAAGTGCCAAGTAACACTGCAGGATCCCTAAATAACCATTCGTCTGTGAAAACAATACAGAACTAACAACTGAACATAAACGGAACATTTCTGCTGGTAAACGAGACTTAGACAAACTGTGAGTGTGGCAGATGTGTGGAGTGGGTGGGGGTGGTGATGTAGTTGACGGGGGGGTGAGAGGACGAGGGGCAGTATGTGGCGTGGTGGACGCGGGGGTGTGGGCCGGCACCGGGCGTCCAGGGCGTGAGGTAGTGGTATGTTGTGGAGAGCACAGGCATGTAGGGATCATAGGAGGGGTGAAGGGGCTGCTGACCGCACTGCTCCTGCACCAAGGGGTAGAACACCGTGCCGGGGACCACCGCAGGAGGGCTTTCCATGGCCAGAGGGGTGCCTGGGGAAAGGAGGGCATGGGTGAGAGTGAACTAGGGCTGCCCTGATGAAAGATTTTGTCAACTAGCAGTCGTTCATTTAAGCCATTAGTCGACTAATTGCACGTTTACATACATTACTTAAATATATATCATAATGAGCTTTTAAAATGTAGTAGGCCTTTCATGATTCCTTTATTAAATTAAAGTACTCTATTATAAACAATTCTCGATTGCATGTTGCCCATGTCGATTAACCGGCAAAATACCAGAAGTGGCGCATTCCACAGATGAAAATCCATGAAAAGCATTATTAGACCGTTTTCTAAGGCACCTCCATTTCCTGCGCTAATAGCTTCCACACTCCACACAAACTTGGATATAGGGATGCATCGATCCGATACTCAGTATCGGCTCCGATAGTGGCAGATTTACCAGATCCGGTATCGGTCAGAGGAGACCGATCCAAATCCGATTTTGTGCATATACTATTCTGTTATTGTTAAGCCCCACGAAAGGCAAAAAAACATTATAAAGCACCATAAAGTTTCCGTGCACTATATTTCAAATGTTCTGAAGCCGTTCCATAGTTTAATGTGAGGTACAGATGAATATTTAGCAAGTCAAGTTCACGAAAACTCCTCTCCACTGCGGCTGTCTGTCATCCTCCAATCAGCATTCAAACTGCCTGTCGCGTTCGGTTACTACAGTCAAAACGATGAAACTCTCTTCAAGAGCGCACAATAACATTTTCAACTTCAATATCTTCCCTTTCTGCTTTGATCTTTTCTATGCGGAGCGCTGTGACTCCGTGTTGCTTCAAGTGCATCATTCTGCACTCGGGATGCGCACAAGCACTTTGTGCCGCTCCATAGCCATACCATTTCATATTATAATACGTTTGCACAATGAAAGATTATTAATAGTCTTTCTTGTTCTGCCTTACAGTATCTATCATATGTTGCTGCCTTCATTACTGTGCAATACATTTAAAAGGAATGTCTTAATTTTATAGTATATATTCATGTATAAATATATTTACTTGTTTTTCATGAATGTATTTTACAGCAATACAAAGCAATGTGTAACAGTGTACACTAACTTTTATTTGTTCCCAGTGGCGGCGCCAGGATTTTTTTTGTTGGGGGTGCTAAGGGGGGGATTAACAGTTCAGAGGGGGTGCTAAAAAAAACTATTTAAATTGAGAAAGTAATGAACGCCTAACTTCAGCTATCAGTTTTTTTTATATACAGCAGCTTCGAAAAAGGCATATTTAACTTTTTCCTGTGGTATTAAACTTCTCATATGCCACTGTTATTAGTAATATAACTTCTAATGCCATCTGCCAAATATGACACTTACAAGTAACAATTTATGAATGAATATAGAGAAGAAAGTTGGTTTATTTTATTTATTTAAGTTCTTTATTTATTCATTTATTTTTTTTACACATCTAGTCATTTTTTTCTGACCATCAAGTGTCAGTCACTCAATGCCAACTGTTAGGAAAACATGGTAAATTCTAACCATTTACAATAGATAGTGCCGATAATTCATAAACCTATTTCCACATGGGCACACATTGCGGGTGATAACCTCCCCGTGCTGATTTACATCGTATCATGTGTAGATGATAGCCAGAGATAGGCCATTGTCAAAAGCATCAAAAACTGGCAATATTAAGAGGATTTAGCATTTCCAATTAACGTAGGCCTGTTACATTCTTATCAGGCCTATTATTATTATTATTAATAGATGATTACTTTTATTATTAAATTAAATGAAATTATTGCCCCGCAATAATTTAATAGCTCATCACCACATGATGCGCTGTGAGGATAATAAAATAGGCTAGCTTACTCCTCATTGAAAATGTTTTTTAAAAGTTTTTTTTTTTTTAAACTGGTCCATTATATTTATACAATGAATTATAGGCCTATAATTATTATTAACACTGCAGTCATTGAAATTTCAAAGCAGCTTTATTTAAGGCACTGATTTTCAAAAACAACCTGTTTAACGCGTACTACGTTTCTTCTCATGTTTTTATACGAGCCAATAGAGAAATATTAAGGGAATAATTTTAGACATTTATATACGGTTATCAGCATATGTTAGAGTAGATTTGTCTCTAGTTGTCTCGGAGAATATGCACCGTTAATGCAGCGTTAGCCGTCAGTTTTTTTACTTTCACTTTCTCTATAGTGAATTGACTGACGTTCACCATCTTGCGCAAAGTTTGCGCGTGGCTTGCTTGAGTTGCTTGACCCCTCCCTCATATTATCAATTGTTTATAGGCCACATATTAGGCACTTTTTTTTTTAGGTTTTTAATGTTTATTTTTCAATGTTAATGAGAGTGACAAACCGGAAAATCATTTGGAAATCCTTGGGGGGCTGTGCCGGGGCTAACCAAGTTTCTTATGGGGCTATAGCCCCGTCAAGCCTTACCCTAGCGCCACCACTCTTTGTTCCCCACTAAATGTTTAGATTTGATAAAATTGTGCACCCATGATTTTTCTAGAGTATCTTTTGTAACTGAATTATCCATTAACCTAGTTTATAATAGTATTTGTCATGGATTATGATTATATATTTTCTCATTTGTTATTAAAATGAAGTTGTCTATATTTAATAGATTGTGTTCAACACAAGAGAGTGATGATCAGGTCAATACACAAGTATAGAAATTCTACAATGATTACATTTTTTTTTTTTCAACTGCACTGGGATCGGCAGATATTCAGAATTTACGGTTCCAGATCAGTTATGAAAAAAAATGGTATCGTTGCATCCCTACTTGGATATGCACCCAATAGTGCACATTTATCTAAGTTAATGTTAGAGGGACTGGCCATGTAAAGTTGCTACTACTTGCATGTTTCAATTTCAAATGATAAGCCATATGAGGTTGATGAAAGATAGGTGAACGCTTGGATTTCCTGCCCAATATACTGTAATTACCTCAATGACAAGCTCTTAATCTGTCCGTCTAAGAGACTAATAAAATTTGTCGACTAAGAGTAGATGTCTGACAAGCTCAAGATGAACGTGAAAGCTGGAAATTTGGAGGTTTGCGGTAATGATGCCTTACCATTGCTGGCCACGTCTCCTTGTGGATGCGGGCACATGCGGACAGGATCATGGTAGGCCTGGGGGACCGAGTGGTCAGCAGTGGGAATGGTGCTCTGGTATGGCTGGAACTGAGCCTCTGTGACCTGCTGCGGATACATCTGCTGCATGTGCACCATAGAGTGCCAGTAACTCTGCTGATACCACTGGAACAAATACAAAAACATCAGTATGTCACATAGAAAGCAATTAAATGTATATGTACATTGAGGACAGTAAGCCACATTATTTGGTTTCTGCTGACAACTGTTAGTTACTTTAGTATTATTTGACCTGTAATACGTAAGGGCTCATGTACAAACACGGTCACAAAGTGATTCAATTCCATTTATGCATTGGTGAATCAGTGACTAAATCAACTTCAAAAGATCGTTCTATTTATAATCGCTGGATCAATTCAAGAACAGTGATTTGATTTTTGCATTTTCACCAAAACTCCCATTCTAATCAGTGGCTACGTTTACATACAACAAATAATCCGTTAGAAACCAGATTGATAGTTCAATCGGATTGAAAAGCCTTCATGTAAACACCTTAATCGATCCAGTTGAGCTCAATCCGAATAAAATTGATCAGATCGGAAGGGGTGGTGTATACCTTTTCTAATCTGATTAGGAGGACATGTAAAACTTGATTGGATTGAAAACCAAAACTAGAAAGTACTGCGCATGTGCAATGATATAGAAATGGCATAATGATGCATGATGCATGGAATGAGCTGTTGTTTTTGTAGAATGAAGTGTCATACTGTAAATGACTCATGATATTCTAAAATTGTCCTTCCTCTCATCGTCTGTGAAGTGGAGCAGAACAATGTCCCATAAGTCCTCACTTCATACTCTCATCCACAGAGGGCTTGTTTTGGCCACAGGAATGGGCGATTTTACTGCTTGATAAATAAAAGCAGCATGGCACAAAGCTTTATGTGCTCATTGTCTCCTAATTAAGACCCGAAATAGATAAATATTAAGTCCGCTCTTTGTAATAAAAGAACCGATGGAAAGAGAACAGTATTTGCAAACTCCGTATATTCACGCAGTGTGCGCATTTCAAAAGATCAAATCCGATATTGAAGCTTGTGACATACTGTAAATGCGCACATCAACTTGAACACTTTATTTAGCGTACATGCAAAAATTACATTCAGATTCAATCAGAATTATTTAATTCCATTTGAAACAAAAGGTGTCCATGTAAATGTAGCCAATGGCAGTTTACATTGCTCAGCCAGTCTTTTATTTACATCATATTTTCACCGTGTTAGTTATGATGAAAGTATTTGATCATTGCATCATGTGCTCAGCAGACATGACTGTTTGGCTATAGTACAGCGCTGAAACCTTTGATGCAACTGGAGTAGCAGTATTAGTATCTAAATATAATGCTATGATCAACACTTTTCATGATTAGTTCATCTCATTAGCATTTCATATGCAAAGATGTTAGCCAATCATAGGAGTGGGAGTTTACATTTAAGTCTCAGCAGAAATGCCCCTTCTAATGGAGGCTAAATTCAGGGTAGAAAAATTATCATTTACAGTATATCTAAATTATGATTTAAAAAAATAAAAGAAATTGCTTTTGATGAAAAAAACAACAAAAAAACACTAAGATTATAAGTGCACCAAAGGAAAATTATAAAAAAAGGCATTTTATGAAGTCATACGTTATGACTTTTGTCAGTATTGTTAATACTGATGTAAAGAATTTTCATTTTTTTCCTGTGCACTCATAAGACGTCACTGCATTTAATAGTTATAGATGAACATTATGATTTTTATTATATCAGTATTAATATTTTAATTCCTTATGACTTCCCATGCTGCTTGTTTAATAAAAGACACAAGAGGACACATATTACTTATAAATGAGGCAAAGTTTGTGTGAGTTATAAATGCAAGTCCAGGACATTACATATGCTGCAAGTGCAAAACACCCACTTACCTGAACCCCCAAATTATAGTAGTACTGGAGCACTTTGCAATCTGTGGAGAGAGAAAAAATAAATAAAAATACAAACAAATATGCAGAAAATATTATGCACAAATATTACCCTGCATCCCAATGTGCATACGATCCACCCTATCTGCACCTAATAAGTATTAAAAATTACTAATATCACATAGAATTAGAATATCACATAGGATGGATAGTATGCACAGGGCCGTCGCTAGGAATTCTGGGCCTTGTGCACTAAATTTGCTATGGGGCCCCCTCAAAATCACATTCATTTTTTGGGTGAATCTCCCTTTAAGAACTTTATTATTTATAAATAATAAACACCTAATTTATATAAGACACTGATATTTATCTTTAATCAGGCCCTTATTGAATTAACATTTTACTTCAATTAAAATTAATTGGAGCTAAACATCTAAAAAGAAAGAAGTTCTTGCTTAGAATCCAGAGTTTAGCTGACTAGTATTAGGATGGTGGTCACGAGAAGTAAAACCATGGTTATATGGTTTTTAAAATAAGTAATAATAAACTATAAAATTTGTAGTTAAAAAAACTAAACATGAAGAAACTACAAAACACCTTCTATAAAATTTAAATATTCCCCAATATGTAATAACAGTAACATTTATAATCAATTGTTTTATTTGTATTATTGTAAATTGTAAACATTGTTAATAACTTCAAGTTAAATTACTATGGTGCTGAACTGACAAGCCTAGTGCCGTTTTCCAATATACCTCATTGTCATGGCTGTTTTCAGCCAGCATCACTACAGAACCTTTAATGTTGTCATATCACACGACTGTATAAAAATTCTGTGTCACATCTGAATGGATCAAGAGACTTGCGCTGTTCATCTCTTATAAATCGTGGCCGAAGCGCGGCGCACGTTCTTCAGCGCTGTGCGGGAGACTGATCCCGCTCTGCTTTGACGCGCGGCTGGCGGATACATCGGGGAGCGCTACTTTGCGGTTTCGCATGTGCTGTCATTTAAAAACAGCGCCTAATATCGGGGAGGTCTCCCTCGTTTCGGCGATCGGCCCACTACTCGAATAGAATGTCCCAGTGCAGTGCATGGCCAGTAGGCGATCGCGGGCCCCCCCAGACCTCTGGGCCCTATGCACTGTCACCCTTTTCCCCCCACTAGCGACGCCCCTGAGTATGCACATTGGGATGTTGGCTTAGACAATGTGGTGGTTCCCTCTGACCTCTTGGAAGGTCACTGCCATTGGGGTCATAAGAGTAGGGTGGAGGCGGCGCCAATGCGACAGGTTCTCCCAGCTCATTGACAAACCACGGAACTGCTCAGGAAAAACGGCATGGATAAAACTACACAACGACTAATGAGGAACAGTGTCTAGACCAGGCATCCTCAAATCTGGCCCACTCCTGCAGAGTTTAGCTCTAACCCTAATCAAACACACCTGAGCATGCTAATCAGAGTCTTCAAGATCATTAGAAAATCACAGGTAGGTGAGTTTGATCAGGGTTGGAGCTAAACTCTGCAGCAGATTGGCCCTCCAGGGAAAGATTTGAGGAACCCTGGTCTAGACTCTAGAGTCATCTTCTTTAACATTAGTATTTGATGACTGTACATGACAATCACTACATTAATTTAAAAAGCCACAACTGTATACCAGGCCTGCCCAGAACATTCTGGGGTGGTGGCTGTCCAGGCGTTAAGATGTTGTTGGGCTGCAGTGGGTTCGGGGGGGTCTGGGAGCTCCCAGTGGATGAGGAGGAAGAGTTTGATGTGAAGATTGCAGCCGGGGCAGAGTTGATTGATTGAGAAGAGGAGAGGACAGACGACTTCACAACCACCTGAAAAGATTGAGTTACACATGTCCCCTCCAAGGCTGGGCAAAACTGTGTAACAAATTTATGAATACTGTGAACAATGCATGCCTGTTGTGAGTAACTGTAGGTAGCGACACCCTCTTGTGGTGACCCAGCACGAGAACCTCCTTCCTGAATGGTCTGCAAAACATGTCAAAATTCAATCTGATTAGCAATCTTTATTTATTATAAAAGTACTTTTAAACATTTCCACAATCACTCATTTAATGAGTGTAGTAACATTTTCCGTATTCTCAAATAAAGGGAAAATGAAGTTGGTTTAGGAGAGCTTGTGCAGAGCTGTCAGAGCACATCTACTCTACTTTCTCCCACTGGAACTCTTGTCAGCTACAGCATTAGCATTTTGGTGGACATTTTTGACAAATTAAGTTTGGAAGACAGTACCAGATTGGTGGTAGACTCTGCTGCTGCAGCATACACCGATGGACTCTGATATCCTGCCTCTGCAATACAGAGATATGTTTTTAATATCAGTGCACACAGGATATCATGACAAGAGTATAAAAGCTGAAATTTCACTAACATAATATAGCGGTTAATGAACTAACCTGCGGCAGAGTAGATGTACTCCTCAGAGTATTCACCTAGTCAGGACAAACAGTTAAAATTAACCGCCATCCATCTTATCACATATGGGCTGTGTCAAAGCCTGGTGAGCTGCCTACCAAGACAGCACTTTTAAAATGTCTGCGCACTTCCACTTTTCAGCTTTAGCATTAAAAAAATTCTGCTGCATTGAATTATTGTTGGTTTTATGTGCAAATCATTACCATCAGTATTTACCAAATGTATATAAGATCAATTGCAAGCATGAGTTTCAACTTGGGGGACCTGAACAGTGTCTAATTATTTTTCTTCATGGCCTTTGTCTGAAGTGGTGAATAGAGAACTGAATGTCAGACCTTGTTGAATACTAAAAATGGAAGATGACACTGTGCAAGGTCTACTAATAAGAATAAAGGAGGAAATTTGTTTACCCAATTATCAGAGCCAGATTTGACAACATAGATAAGCAAAAAAGCGATACCTGAGCGAAGGGCACTGAAAGAGTATGACTCCGTTCCATCCAATTATATCCATCCAAAAATATATTATACCACAAATATTGATGACTAGAGGTGTCACAATATACCAGTATTAATGTGGAGTACTAACAATGCAACAATGCCGTTTACGTAGATGAGGTGCTCTCAAACTTTTTTCCAAAGACCACGTTATAATTATAACAGTGATTAAGCATAAGCTCACTACAATTTGTACTCTTAGATGCCACTGGATCTTCCATTTTAATATTGCTGTAAAGTTTTTTTAATGGTTAAATTAATCTGTAGTAATCAAAAAACATGTCTAATTATACAATTTAACAATTTCTTAGAAGTATAAAGACTGTTTGTCTTTTAAGTTTTCTGGATTTATGTACAAATTTATTACCAAAACTGGTGGTAATCAAATGAAAGCATAAATCATAAACTTAAAATAAACCTAAAATGTAAATCAAATGAAAACCATTCTTGTGAAAACCAAACTGTGCTTGAGTTTGTGTAGTAGTCAAAACTGTGCCATTTATTCACATGAAGACTTTATATTTACATAGCAGTCTTTTAGCGGTTTAACATTCACAGACGAGCAGTAGTCCATATTGCAATTGAATCAAATGTACAGCCATAATTTGGATTCATTCATCCCAAATTTGCATGAAATTCCATGCTAGAGTGTAAATTACTTTTATTTTAATTTTTTTGACTGGATTCTGTCCGTGTTTACTAAATCATATGGCACTAAAAATATTTTACGGACCCACTGGCTATGGATCACAGACCCCCGCAGGTGTCCATGGACCCCACTTTGAGAACTCCTGATATAGATAACTGACCATGTGGGTAGCTGTCAGCTCATTTGGTTTTGACACAGAGCCATGGAACATTTTGGCTGTACCTTGGTCGCCAGCATTACTCCTCTCATCAGGGTCCTCCTCTGATGATGTCATGGGCTGTTTGCCTGAGGGAGGAATTGGACTGGGAACCCTTGGCACCCAGTAAGCAGTGGCCCCTGGTACCATGGGGCTGGAGACTGCTTGACCCTTCAGATACACACAGTGAGACAGACAGAACCGTGATCTTAGCATCAAAGCCTAAAAGGCCTGTTCACACCAAGGACAAAAACGATAAAGTTTTAATGATGGTTCTAATTTTATGTGAATAGGGAATCCACCTGACTTTAAAGAGCTTGAGCATTTCAAGCAACATGACATAACTGCAGTTCGTGCTTTTAACAAACAATGGTATAGTGCGTTGGTGCAGACGCTAATATACGTAGTTATCGTTCTTGGTGTGAACAGGCCTTATTACTACCAACGGTTACTGAAGTAGAACTGGGTGTCTCTCACTGGTATTGGCGGGAAGGCACTCTCATCAGTCTCCTCAATTTCATAGAAGGTGATACTTCCCTCTATGTCTTGGGTTTCCTCTCCTGGCTCAGGAACACAGCTCAGACACTCTTTATTCAGAGAGTGCATCTGCCGCCGACGACTCCTATACATACACAATTTAACTCATTTTGTCAGCAGCTGCATAAAAGAGGTTTGCTGAGAAAAAAAAATAAAATAGATTCAACTGAAATATCTTGCAATATTGAAAATGATGCAATGGATTCACAGAAAACAATTTTACACAAAGGAACATGATTTTGAAAGCTGAAAAGTTGTATAAATCATGCATTGTTTTGCCACACCTTCCAACTTTTTTTTGTGAGAAATTAGTATTGTAATGACTATTCTTACTGGGCAGCCTAAATACACAGACAATCTTTGATAGCATAAACATTCATATTTCTTTGCTTTTTTCCAGAAATCAATTGATAAAAAAAAAGGAAGAAACTGGAAATAATTTGGAAAATGTCTTCATTTCCATTTTCTGTGCAACAAGCTTTCAAATGGAAGGTAAACAAAAGGGTAATGACTTAACACATTTCCTGTTGAAAAGTATTTGGAAAAAAAAATTAAACAAGCAAAAGTGCACTTGTACAACAATTTCATGAAGTCATAATTCCTAATTTTCACAACCCATTTTTTTTTTTAAAGTTGAAAAATAAATAAATACCCAGTTACAAAATATATTAAAACATTATATTAAAGAGACTGTATTCATCACAGGTTCATTATAGTTTGTGTCATTTCTAGCATTATCCATTTCTGATGTGGATGTTAAAGTAAATGTTTTCTTACCGAGACCTGAATGAGTAGTTATCAAAACTCTGGTAGCAGCGCTTGCTGGGACTGGGATAATAGGCTAGGTCTGGTCCAATAAGATGGTGCCTGTTCAGGAATCGGGTCGAACTTCTGACCAAAAGTCATGTGGTGGAAAAAAAACAAAAAAATGATCCAATGAGTAAGGACAGGACATATATTTCGAAGATAGAACAATGATTAAGCATCTGTAAATAATTTTGTGTCTAACCTGGGTGGGGCGTAGCCACGTGGTGGTCTAGGTGGATGGTGGGGTCGGTAGTGTTCATAGGCCAGACCTGCAGGAGGTGGAGCGGGAACGTGTACCCCTGGAGAATGGACAGGATAATTGTTTCCTGGCCCAGGCTGCAGACGGGGAGGTAAGCCAGGTTGAGGACGACTGAAAGACACTGCCATCAACATCTCCTTACCACGAGGTTTCTTGAAGTACCGTCGCCGTCCGCGCAGCTCTGGGTCTTTAAAGAGGAAAACTTTCATGACCCGATAAATAAGCAATCTGATCTGTTTATGTGCCCTGCTGATAACTCTGGTATGTACCGGTAACGGACCTACACACTGATCAGCAACAACATTAAAACCACCTGCCTAATATTCTGTCTGTCCCCCTTATGCTGCTAAACAGTCAATGCATTTGCAACCCCATTTGCAGCAAACTGCCACGCACTGGCTGGCAATAAGTTTTCAGCAATTTGAGCTACATTATCTCCTCGGTGTGATCACACATACAGACAAGCTTTCACTCCCCAGGCTGACATTTTTTCGGGAATCCCGTGGGTCACGGGAATCCCGTAGAATGGGAAACAAAAATCACTACGAATCATGTGATTGGGACGGGACAGGAAAAAAATGTCCCGCCAAAAGGGCGGGACTGGGAATAATAATAACACTATGATACCCAACTTTATACATAAATATACCTTTTATATAAATAAACTATATATTAATTTTGAACTCAATTCTAGTTGCCCGGTCTCTTTATGCTCTCCGCTGGTTTGATTTAGTGTGGCTGGTAAAGTGAATGACGCAGTCCGTGACGGACAGATCGCAGCTGGTCTACAGTCATGGCCTAAAATATCGGCACCCTTGGTAAATATGATCAAAGGAGGCTGTGAAAATTAATCTGCGTTGTTAATCCTTTTGATCTTTTATAAAAAAGTTTTTTTTTTTTTTTTTAAATCTAACCTTTCATTGGATAATAAGAATTTAAAATGGGGGGGGGGGGGGAAAGAAATATCATTATGAAATAAATGTTTCTCAAATACACGTTGGACAATTATTTGCACCCCTAGAAATACTTATGAGTAAAATATCTCTGAAGTATATTCCCATTCATATTTACAATTTTGAGCACTCCAGGGTGATTGAGAACATGAAATTATCCAGCCATGGCTTCCTGTTTTACAGAAATATAAATAGGAGGGAAAACAAAGCCCAAATTCCCCTAATCATCATCACAATGAGAAAAGCCAAAGAATATATTTCTGATGTGCAGCAAAAGATAATTGAGCTTTACAAATTAGTGAAGTGGCTTTAAGAAAAGAGCTAGAGCAGTGAAAATTCCCATTTCCACCATCAGGGCAATAATTAAGAATTTCCAATCAACATAAAATGTTACGAAACTGCCTGGAAGAGGACGTGTCTATATAGTCCTAATGCATGGTGACGAGGAGAATTTGAGTGGCCAAAGACTCTCCAAGGACCACAGCTGGAGAACTGCAGAAAATAGTCTCGGGGTCAGAAAACCTTTAAAAAAAAAAGAATTGTCAAACAGCACCTACATCACCACATGTTGTTTGGGAGGGTTTCAAGAAAAATTCTCCTCGCTCATCCAAAAACAAACTCCAGCATATTCAGTTGTCAGACACGACTGGAACTTCAAAAATGGGACTGGCTTCTATGGTCAGATGAAACTAAAAAAAAAAAAAAAAAAAAAATTGCTTTTTAGCAGCAAACACTCAAGATGGGTTTGGTGAACAGGGATAAAAAGTCCCCCTGTGTACAATGAAATATACTGCTGTATTTTAATGTTGTGGGCCTATATTTCTGCTGGAGGTCCTGGACATCTTGTTTAGATACATGACATCACTGATTCTATCAAATACCAACAGATAAAAAAAATCAATAAGTGACTGACTCTGTTAGAAATCTTATAATGGGCCATGTTTTGATCTTCCAACCGTACAATAATCCAAAAACAAACCTCAAAAACACAAAAATGGGCCAGAGCACAAAACCAAGCTTCTGCTATGGCCATTCCAGTCCTCTGACCTGAACCCTGTAGAAAATGAGTGGGGTGAACTGAAGAGAAGCATCACCAACATGGAGCTGGGAATCTAAAGGATCTGGAGTGATTCTGGATGAAGGAATGGTCTCGGATCTCTTGTCAGGTGTTCTCTAACCTCATCAGGCATTA
The DNA here is from genome assembly GCA_027422415.1 of Schizothorax lantsangensis. Lineage (NCBI taxonomy): Eukaryota > Metazoa > Chordata > Actinopteri > Cypriniformes > Cyprinidae > Schizothorax > Schizothorax lantsangensis. The sequence continues at coordinate 7,135,655 of CM049859.1, forward strand.
TAGGAGAAAATTTAGAGCTGTTAAACTGGCAAATGGAGGTTTCAAAAAGTATTGAATAAAAGGGTGCCGTTAATTGTGGCCAATGTGTATTAGAGAAAAACATATTTCATAATGATATGTCCCCCCATTTTAAATTCTTATTTTTCAATGAAAGGTTAGATTTTTGAGAATTTTTAAAATAAAAGATCAAAAGGATTAATGCAGATTAATTTTCACAGCCTTCTTTGATCATATTTACCAAGGGTGCCGATATTTTTGTCCATGACTGTATGTGGTGATATAGGGCAGGACATCCAAACACTCACCTATCATTCATCGACCTCAAATATGGCTTTTCATCTGAAAGATGTGTGTAGTAGCAACTTTACATGGCTGCTTAATCTAATGTTAACCTAGAGAAATGTGCGCTATTGAAGTGTATGTGTGGAGCTGAACAGTAGTGCTCGTGGCAGGACAGGTGCCGGTGCGCTCACTTGCTCTTAAAATACTCCGTAATTTTTGGTCATACAGATAAAAGTAGCCTAATACATCTTTCGAATCTGTAAAGACTCGAAGTTTATTTGTGTGCACTCAGAATAAAAACGAAACGTTGCTCTTCTGTAAAGTAGGTTTAAGTTTCTGTAATTAAAGCAAACAGGATGCGCTTTCTGCCGTCTAGGTCTCTGAACTTGAGCGAGAAACTTCAAAACTCCGTGTATGAAAAATATATCTACAGAGAGTGAAATGTCTACTTTCAAATGAAAAAAAATTCAAATAGAAAACGTGTTAGCATGGATGATTTACATCAAAATGTGTGTGCAATGCACACAGTGCATTGTTTAAAGGAACACTCCACTTTTTTTGGAAATAGGCTCCTTTTACACCTCCCCTAGAGTTAAAAAGTTGAGATTAACCGTTTTTGAATCCATTCAGCCGATCTCCGGGTCTGGCGGTAGCACTTTTAGCTTAGCATAGTTCATTGAATCGGATTAGACCATTAGCATTTGGTCATCAAAAATGACCAAAGAGTTTCGATATTTTTCCTATTTAAAGCTCGACTCTTCTGTAGTTACAACGTGTACTAAGACCAACGGAAAATGAAAAGTTGCGATTTTCTAGACTGATATGGCTAGAAACTATACTCTCATTCCGGCGTAATAATCAAGGAACTTTGCTGCCGTACCATCTGTGCAGCGATATGACGCAGCGCCTGAAAGTAGTCCCCAGCTATATCATAGGCTACTGAGCTGGGGACTACTTTCAGGCGCTGCTCAGATGGCTTTCAGTTCAATATAATAAACTACATTTTGGATTTTTATTCAACTAAGGTGGGCACGCTGTGATCTGTTCTGTATTTTTACTGTAACTGACAGATTCCGGCCCCCAAAAAATAAAAACACACAACACGGGAGTGGGAGGGAATGAGAGTCATTCTTCCGGGATTGGAACGGGACAGGATTTTCCCCCAGTTTTTTCGTGGGATTGGGATGGGATTTTTTTTTTGAGAGTGGGACAGGAGAGGTTTGAAAATCCACTCCCGTGTCACCCTCTATTGGGCGCTCATGACCCTGATGCTGGCTTGTCCTTACTTGCATCATTTTCAGTAAGTACTAACCACTTCATACTGGGAAAACCTCACAAGAGACTTGCCATTTTGGAGATGCTCTGACCCAGTCTAGCCATCACTATTTGGCCCTTGTCAAAGTCACTCAGATCTTTTCGCGTGGCCATTTTTTCTGCTTCCAACACATGAAATTCAAGAGCTAATTGGTCACTTCCCGCCTAATATATCCCACCCCTTGACAGGTGCCACAGTAATGATATAATCAAATGTTATTCACTCCACCTGTCAGTGGTTTTAATGTAGTGGCTGATCAGATTATAGACGTACAAAGTATATGGCAGGCTTATATTTGACCATTGTCTGAAATATAATAATGTAAGCATTATTTCAAGCCTAATTATGCAGTTCATTTTAAGATAAATACCAACACTGCATGCATATTCAACTTAATGTTTTAGAGTTTTAAAAGTTCAGCGGTTTTATATACAGTACATACACATTTAATTACACAAAACAAGTAATCACCCACTAAATAAAAAATAAATAAAGGCTGTACATCCCAATACAAATGAAGTTGAAGAGGCAAACCTATTTCTCCAGGGTACTGCTCTGGATGGTTGTAGGAATTTCCTTTTCTGCTTGGTGTGATGTTCCAGGCTGGCACAGGATTCACTGGCTTCAGATTGGTCAAGGGAACCAGGTGTCTAAAACATCAAAGAGGATGTTTAAAGATTCTCAGGGATGTCTGCCTGTGAGAAAGTACAGAAGGACACAGCTTACTTTTCCCCAAGTTCCTCAATGAACACAGTCACCGCAGTGGTCTGAGTCCCTACTTCTTGAATGAAGGCATTGTAGTACTTCCCTTTTGGATCCAAGCGGACCTGGGAAGCAAAACCATGAGCATGACAGAGGCTGCAGGGACATGAAATGCTTCAGAAATAGGATTCATTATTATGGAAAAACCCATAACAAAAGTCTGTTTTATCAAAAGAGGTGCGACAATTAAAAAAAACGGCATGCCAATTTGCAATACGTTAAGATTTAAACCTGATGCAAGGGTTTGTCCCACCTGACACTTATCTCCTAAAAAATACTGTCTGCCAGCAAACACCATGTAATCAGTCTTCTGTAGCTCTATAACACAGGATTATCACAAAGCACATCACAAAATTATGCACATTATACTCCTAATTTAGGGTAAGAATCATTTAAAAGCTTTTAAAAAGTAACTGAGATAAAGTAAACCGACCTTTGCGGCCATCTTGCCACACGTCAAACTCCACGTTGCGGTACAGCTCTGGCTCTAAGGCCTTCAGTACCTTGTACGGCAGAGCCAGTCTTCCTGACCCTTCTGTGGCCTAGAGCAGAGAGATCCTGTCAAATACTAATGAAAGTTTAACATCTTAATCTCTTAAATTATGGTTTAGTCACCTTCTGATCCTCAGCTCCAGCTTTGGTTTTGTCTTCCGAGCGGCTGGGACCACTCGACTCCCATTCTTCTCTGGAACAAAGTCATGCTAAGTACATAAACTTAGACATTCTTTGGTGAAACAAATGGAATTCTAAAGAATGGAAGCATAAAGCGACCAGCAGTGTTGGAAAAGCTACTTGCTCCTGCCTGTAACTTGTCAAGCTACAAACTACTCATACTTTTTAAGTTTAACTACCATCAAATATCATCCTGCAGATATGCTTTATACAACGTTAGAAAGATCAGGCCCTTTCTTTCAGAACATGCTACACAACTCCTTGTTCAAGCTCTTGTTCTGTCCAGACTGGACTATTGTAACGCTCTCTTGGCAGGTTTTTCCAGCCAGTACTATCAAACCTCTACAATTAATCCAGAATGCGGCTGCAAGATTAATCTTTAATGAGCCGAAAAGAACGCACGTCAAAATAAATTCCTTGCTACGTGTAATGCGTTAGGCTAACCGTGACTTGTCATAGCACTTGCATATTATCGCTCTTTTGTTGGTTTTGATTGCTTCTATTGCCCTCATTTGTAAGTCGCTATGGATAAAAGCATCTGCTAAATGAGTAAATGTAAATCAAGCTACTATTTTTGAAAAAGTACAATACCATTCAAAGTTTTAGAATCTGTAATATCTAAAAGCTGCATTTATTTGATCAATACAGTAAAAACAGTCATTTGTGAAATATAATCATTTAAAATTGTTTAAAATGTAATTTTTGTAAGTGTAAAAAGTCTTTACTGACAGTTTTTTGATCAATTTAAAGAATCTTTACTGAATAAAGGTAATACTTTTTACGTTTTTTTATGTATTTCCTCACATGAAGTAATCATATACCTTGGAATATAATTGCAGAAGCTGTATAGACTACTTCTGCAGGTGGGTTTTTTTTGGACATTTTTGGAGCTTGACCCATTCCCCATTCACTTTCATTGTATAGTAAAGAACAGCTAAGACATTCTGCTAAACATTTTTGTTTCACGCGAGTCTGAACATCATGAGGATGAATAAATGACAGAATTGTGACTTTTGGGTCAACCATTTGCTTACAATCTATACTCAAGGCATGTGAGCTTTCAACATTTCTCCATGATGAAGGAACACTTTGTATTTTAGAGATAGCAAGAACAACAAAGAGAAACATTAAAGAAGACAGAGACTACAATAAAGACAGGAAACAAGAGAAGACCTCTGAAGGCGGTCTTCTGGGGTATCGTATCCTGCGTCCTCACTGCACATAGAATGGCTGTTTCGGTATCGCCGTCCTCCTCCTTTGAATCCCTCCAGCGCCACCTGCAGCTCTTCTTCCTCAACTCCCAGAACATGAGTGTACAACAGTTCATACAAAAGCGCTGAAAAAACGAACGCAGCACATAAATCATTCCAGTACTGTAATGTTGCAATAAAGATACAAGATGTTTACAGTTTGGGATTGTTCAGGATGCATTATACACATGATTTGGGCTTGATGAACTGCTAACTCACCCTGACATATTGCAGCATCCACTGGATAGTTCTTGGGGTAAACGATGTCATAGTGGCCGTTGTTTGAGCAACACAGCAAAATCTGTGGGGTGGCATTCAAGATGGTAAATGTGCTGGGAAATAATGAATGCTGCACAAATTACACAGTACTTGATCAACAAAGTAATGCTTAAGCAAAGAAAAAAAATGAAACACTAAAACTTTGTCATCTTATTTCTTCACATTTCAAAAGAGAATCAGCTGATGAATGGAACCAGAACAGAAGACTGTGTGAATGCTGCCAACCAAAAACTGATCCCACCCGCATGATGTACATTCTGTGCACTAAAATATCTAGAGCTGATGGATTCCACTAGATCTTCTCTCATTTGATGGCCACTATGTAACTTCTGGAGTCAGGGGTCCAGCTTTCCGGGAGTCAATGGAAGTACTTCCTGCTCAAATTCATGGTATCAAATCTTTCATAAATGTTCAGATAGTGGTCAAGCAAGCAAAACCTCCACAAGTAGCTGTGTATACTGCTTTAGTATACAGAGTTATCTCTGTGACACAGCAGCTGCGGTTAGTTCATGGTCAGAATAGTGAAACCGAATTGGAACTGAACTTGAATTTGAACTTTTGAATGTGAACTAATGGCGACTAACCAATTCCTCACCTTTGGCAAGTTGTCCTCCTCTGCAATCTCAGTTGGCGGCTTACCTGGATACCTGTAAATGACAAAGCACCGCCTGCGCCAAAGACCATTCACATGAGAACACAGGCCCAAAATTCCACATTTTAAATCTGAATGTATTCAAATAGGTATAGTCCACATGTACTGCAACAGATAAAGTAATAGTCTACCTTGTTTTATTTTAAAGCCATTTAACTGCTTTTCTTCCATGGAACACAAAAGGTGAATTTAAGAATGCCCTGGCTCTTCTTTTAAATATAATGAAAGTGAATGAGAACTGGGACAGTCAAGCACTAAAACGACAAAATACATCTCATAAAAGCAGTCCACAAAACTTGAGCACTTTATTCTAAGTCTTTTAAAGTCTCATGATAGCTTTGTGTGGGAAACAAACCAAAAGTCATTATTCAATAAAAATATTCAGTGTAGCACCACCGACTTTGGTAATAATACACTTTTTGTAGTCCATTTTAGACATTTGGTGGATGAGAAGATTAACAGTTTATGAGTTTTGGTCTGTTTATTACATAAAACTATCAATGCGACTTGGGATACAGCACAGGAGTCTCCTTTTTGTCATTTTGATACCTCACAGCATATCGAAGAGAGCAGCTAGGATGTCCTTCACAAATAAAACTTTTGTGTTCCACAGAAGAAAAAGACGTATGGGTTTGAAATGACATGAAAATGAATAAATGATGCGTTTCATTTTTGAGTGAACTATTCCTTTAATATGGTTACTTTAACAGACTAATAGTGTTTCACAAAAAGGCTCCAGATTAAAGAAAGAGAGATGCAAATACCTGTACAGTAAAGACAGTGCTTTTATTTCCACTTGACCTGTGGTTTCCTATCGAATTTGGGATATTAAAGGAAAGCACATTACATTCATATGAATATCCACATTTACATGTCTGATAACCATTTTTTAGTTATTCTGATTCTTGAAGCATTAAATAGCCTAATCATTAAGATACAAAAAAATAAAACATATGCATTGTTAATATTTTAGTGCCAGCAGCAAGATGAAAGGCCCTGAACACAAACCTGGGGATCTTCCAAACGTTCCAAATACTTCTCAAAAGATCCTTGAACAAACTGAAAGACATGAACCATAACACAACATGTTATAATGTTTAAACTTAATGAAGTTTGTGCAAAGGTTTCTGTTGATGTAGTTTGAATTCACTCACAGGCTCAAAGTTGCATCTGTTTGCCTTAATGAAGTTGACACACTCTTTCCTTATTCTTTGATGGTAATTCTGGGAGTAATAAAGCTTATAACAAAATAAATCATCAGTTTAGCAGCATATATCAAAACACCTGGACAGGTGCTTCATTGGAGAGGTATAATCATAAAATGTCGTCAAGCTACTCATTTTATCAGCTATGCTACAGCAGACACCACTTTCAAAACTTCTGAACGTCACAGATAAATGTACAGTTTGAGATTACTTTGAGGTATATATCTATAAACTTTACCTGCTCGGAAACAGCTCGAAACAGACAGGACGCGTCTCTAGCCATCATTTTTCGGTAAAGCCCGATGCTGGCCAGATACTCGTCCATGTTTACAAAATACTTCTTCAAGGCTTTCTGCATCTTCAAGAAATAATAAATAAAAAACAACACACATACAGAACTTCACGGCATTCCGAATAAAAGCGAAAAAACTGTGAAGGTCGAAAGTTTCCTTTCGGGCTTGAGAGTGACACAGGTGCTGCAAATGAAGACTAATTGAAGCGCATCACTGTCTTTTGGCGCGACTTTACATTTCAAAACTGATAGGCTACATTATGACAACAATAGTAAAGTAGATTTATTACACAGGGGGTGTCTGTTAACCCTTTCAAAAATATGATTCATATTTATTTAATTGGAGTTCGGTGCCATCAGCTATATATAGGTAAGTGGATTTCAATTCGATTTAATTAAATTCAGTTCCGTTTAAATTATTATTCGGAGATCAAAATTTCTATGTGTAGGCTAATATAGACAGTCAGTTACAGAGAACGTTACTGTATATGGTCTACATGTCTGTTTTTCAAGGAAAAAAATATTTCTCAAATAATTCTTTAAATAAATCCTGTCAGTTGGTAGGCTACTATATTCAAGCGATTTGTAAACAAACACATAAGGCAGTGTTTTAGCTATAACAACAATTTATTATATAATAAAAATGTATTGGACTATGATAATAACTTTCTAATGATAACATGTTTCTACTCCAGTTTGTTGTGGAAATATAAACGTTTAAACAGTGGAACTTGTTTTCATGACGCATTTATTTAAACATAGGCCTACATTAAATATTGAGGAACAGGTTAAGCTAAGTAAAAATATAATGAACTTGTAATGTAGCAAAAGGCCCGACTTATGGACTTTGAATGAATGAATGAATGGCTTTACTGTGGTAAATGTGACATTACGTGACAGGCTGTTTCACTGACGTCTTTCCGCGGTTGAAACACTCTGAGCGATTACATGAGGCCTGTAGCCTACATTTCAGTAAGTTGTACCGTGTCTTTCAGCTTCCCTTCTGATGTCCATTCATGTTCATTTCGTGCAGAAACCGGAAGTGGACAGGTCGCTTGTACTGAGGCGCTGCTACATTAAAGAGAACCAAAACGTAATTTACTTTCATATCAGAAGTAACAAAAACCAAGATCATGATTTATTGCATGGGAGGCGCTCTACAAATAAAATGCTATTTCAATAAATTCTTCACAAACCGAAAACAGACAGATTCTCGGGATATAAGAATCGAAATCGATTAATCAAATGACGATCGATCAAAATTGAGAAATCGATATTTCCAACCCGTAGTTGCTAGGCTAACGTTATATCTTTACTAGCCTAACTGTTCGAACTTATGGTTTTCCTCAAATGGACGATCAAAACTCGGAAAAATCCATAGGCTTATACTGAGGGAATGTTTAATGAACAAAAGACTATTCAAAGTCCAACTGTCAAATCTAAATTTATGCCCTTTTAAACTCATGTTAGCGTCCATTCCATCTAATATCTGTAGCCTACAGTATATCTATCTGAGTCATGCTAGAAACATGCTAGCAACATTAAAAAAAACATAGCAATTGCATAGCAGCACTCTAGCAACCACCAGAACACCATAGCAACTGCCCAGCAACACCCTAGCAACCAGCCAGAACAACCTATAGATCAGGGTCCGTTGCTAGGAAGAGATAAGGGGTCCCCCCCCCCCCAGAAATGTTTAAGGTTTTATTATAAAATATTAAATTATGATAAAAACAAATAGTAATTCCTTAATTTTTGTCAGGAAATCTTATGCATCCACTGAGAGAAAGAAATAACTGCTGTACACTTCTCTACACTGGAGAAAAAACGTATGGATATGGATGTTTACTTACAAGTTCTTTAGCGATAAGTGTTGTTGTTGTTGTTACTCAACATGGGGTGTTGTGAGAATGAGTGAGAACACATGTCATGCAATGTCATGTCTGTGTCGTTTATACTGGAAACTCCACAAGTGAGACTCACAGAAATAATAGAACTTATGATGTTCCAGGAAATCCCTTTATGGACAAAGGCATCCATCGCTGTAGCGGAGTAAAATGTTGATACAGAAGTTTTACCTGATGAAACATCAATACAATAAACATACGATTGTGACAATCATTCATATGTGTTCTTCAAGCCATCTCGGGTATTTTTTATAAGAAAGTATATTTATTATTGCAATGTTAATTGACTCAGCCTTCTATCACTGTATAGAATACTATAAATAGTATGATTTCAGCTTCATTCTCTGATATGAAACCATGCTAGATCACAAAAGGAAGTTATTTCAAACACTCGACTGATGATATTAAGTGAATTTGGAGTAAAAACATGTCGTTAAATGTTAAATGTTCTCTTTGTTTGACATCATATGTAAACAGGCTCTCACACATTGCAAAACTGTATCGCATGGTTGCTGCTAAATACATTGTGACTGAATTTAGTCCCCCCCCCCCCCACACACACACACACACACACACACACACACACACACACCTCCGGGACGCCAATGTACTAGATAGATGTCCTAAAAATAGCCATAAATATCTTCAGACTTGGAGCTTTTAAACCTACTACATAATGTATGTTTAAAGGTGTGTAATGTGATTACAAGGTTACAGTATAGTTTTAGACAGGTGTGATTGCATATGATTCAGACAGTAAGCTCTTTTCACACAAGTTTTTAACTTTTGAAGTGTCTTACAACAATGAGCTAAACTGAACAAAATTTTTGACTAAACAAGTACTTTTCCGCAAACAAACTTACTTTTTGCTAACAAATATTTAATGTCTCTACAGTAAAATATTAAACCATGTTATGTATGTATATATGCATGTATGTATACATTAAATTAATTAACCTTATTCATAAAGGAATGGGCATCCCTGTATTTCCAATCATGAACCATCACTTTTACATTTACATTTATTCATTTAGCAGACACTTTTACATTTACATTTTTACCACTTTTATCCAAAGCAACTTACCATTGAGGAATACAAGTGATTCATCATGAGTAGGTAAATAAAAACAGGAAGTGCTCGCAATACAAAGTTTCAGACATCGATCAGATTAGTACAAGCAAACTTTCATTTAAATATTTGTTTCTCTTATTGGTTAGTTAATGTGAGATTAACATTTTGGTTTGTTATTTATTTCTTATGTTTAAAATTTGTAAAGTCTAAAGTAAAATTTAGTTTTAACTATTTATATGCATTATGAGGCATAACACAAGGCACCAAAATAACATCAACTAATCTAACCAATTCGTTTCAACGATTCTGGTGAAGTTAAGTTTTTTTGTAAAGATTTCATAGGCCTATGATGCCAATATATATTTTAACTTTCTCTTTTTTGCGTGTTTGAAATAAAAGTTGACCTGAAAAATAATTCTCCCTGCACAGATATCGGTACCAACAAAATAATGTATTGAATTTCACACGTAAATGCACCTTTCCACTTTATTTAAAGTGCTGTTCTTCGGAGTATCCACACGGTGGCGCCAAAGCTCGCGATGAGAGACGAGATCTCAGTCCCGTTAAAAATTGCAGTAATCAGTAAATGCATGTGTTTTTGTTAATATTACTTATGTAGCGTCGCAGCTATCTGTATTATAATACCTTTATACATGAAAAACGTAAAGTGATTAAAAAAAAAAGCATGGCAGGATGATTCGTTTAAATATTTGTCAAAAATCACTTGATTTAGTTACTGGTTCCTCTGCTGCATTGTCCTGCAGTCTCAGTACTTGAATGTCTACAAAACAATGTATAAAATAATCAATTATTTTCACCCTTAAAAACAGCACACTCTTAAGAATTTCTGTACTAAATATAGTAGGTTAAATGGCTTTTTCTTTTAAATGGTTCATTAGATAAACCAAAACTAACATTAATCATTATTAAAGTGCTCATAGACAACACTAAAATTGGTAGGGATTGTATGTTCTCAATTTATTAATTAATTTCTTGCCATTTATTAATGATGCAAATGATCAATAGTGAACAACTAGACCCGGACTCCCCAATCTGGTGACAGACATTGTTAAAAATATGTTTTGAAGTTGTAAATTAAACAAAGATTTTTGGAGTATGTTTTACAAGAAAATGCTATTTCAGTTTTTGTACAATTTCACATTTAATTCAGTGTGCTGCTTGCTTTTCTTTATAACTGTTTGTAAAGCAGTTTCTCAGTGTAAACCGTTTCTACACCAATTTAGTTGAGTTTTTTCAGTATACTGTAAAGATTATTGTTCTTTTGACATTAATAAGAATGAATGATAATGTTCTTTAGCAGTATAATTGATTTAGTTTGTCTGCTAGTGCTCTGGATTCTCTTCTTTCACTAAGGACATGGAGTGAGATGCTGCATATTTGCCTAAAAGGCCTTTGACACCAGAATCATTGTAGTATCTGGTGTCGTCCCTTCCCCCTTCAACTAATGGATGGTCAAACACTCCGGAACTCAATCCTTATAATGAAAATACTGCATTCATTTTATTTTGTGATGTGTCATTGTAATTCAAGAGATGTTTTTAATCTTCAGATTGCTCCGGCACAAGCCATTTCAAAAATATTTGGCAGCAGCCCATCTCGCCCCACACGGGCGTATGCTCCTTTTATTGAATGCTGTTTGTCAGAGGTGGACATTAAAAGCTCCCCTTTATTTGAATAAACTATTCAAGTTTTTTTTTAAAAGCCACTGTAAAAATATGTAAATTGATCCAGGGAAGAACGCTTGGCTCACACGTAGTCTTTCATATCTCGATGTTGTCCATTACAAAGTGCATCTCCTTTCCACTTTTTCATGTCATCTTGTCTTTATTGGCAGGTTGTGAGCTGCTCTCTGATGATGAGATCGTGTTAGCCCGTGCTGCGCTCTCCAGCGGAGATCCTGAAGAGGATGTGATGGACCATGAAAGGTAAGATAATTCTTCAAGTGATCAGCATACAACGCCATTTTCAGTATTACTGCAATGCTTTAAGCTTTGACATCAAATAAATGCGTATGGCCTGTAACCACCATAGACATTTATTCAGAATAGTGGCTGCTGATCAGTAAGGGTTCTTCAATAACAAATATTAATGTGATCAAAAAATATAGTCATCGTTACATTTATATATTTTACGTTGTCATTAAAAAATAAATAAAAAATAAAAATAAATAAGTTAACGTTTGATGACAAGGCAAGGTTAACCAAGGTTGTAAAATGTCATGCGGTATGACTATCTAAAAATGTAATATTTCATGAATTAATAATTCATAAATATCTTTTTTTTATTTTAATTTTCAAAAGTGTGCACACGCACATGTATACAAGGTATAAGTAATTTATTATCTTTTACTTGTTGCACTGCATGATATTTTGAAAATTCCAATTTAATGATTTGAAAATTTTTCTTGAAAATGGCATAAACGTTTTTCCAAACCATAAGAAAACCAACATGTAGACACGCCTTTGAGCCTCCCCCAAATCTTGGTTACATTCTTGATTTGGAAATGATCATATATGCACAATAAGTGCAGATGAACTTAACTTTAAGTCTTATTAAATCACAAACTTTCATTGCTTTCAGAAGCAGTGGATATGAGATCAAAATTAGGCCACAGACATTACAGCCTTCCTCCATTATAACCATGTTTGCATTTGCTAGTTTTATGGTTTTAAACCCCTGGTGGTGAGCTATTCTTGTGTTATTTGTTCTGTAAAACATTGCAAGTTTTCTCTAAGGGAGTTTTAAACAAATTTATCAGTGGGTATTTAGTAAAACATGCAAATTTCTGAAAAGCAGTTAAACTAGTTTCCCTACGGCACCATTGAGCGCTTGACCTTGCCGCCCATCTTTGTTTAGTGTTCCTCTTTATCTAAGTTGCCTCACTTACAACACTCTGATACTGCAATAAAATCCCTACCGAGTGCATGCTTGGTCACCTTGACATGCTGTTAAATTGCATTTGTGCTCCAGAAACTACGGATGTATCTTTCCCCCCATTAGGTGCTCATGGGATTGCTTTTAATGACACTTTGCTGATTTGCTTTCACTGTAATAACAGACAGCTTTTGTGACATCCACTGGCTTCTGCAAACACCATGCTAATCTGACCACAGAACGTGTAGCACAGCACCAGCGTAATTTGATTCACAGCACATTGTGCTTACACGCTCCAAATCTGCCTTATGCCTGTGATATCGAAACACCTCGGCGTTTGCTGGAGCCGCACCAAATGAACGCGGGGAAGAAAAAAAAAAGCTCCTGAACCAGACGATGGACAGTGGGGGCCAAATGAAAGCTCTCAGAATCACTGTACGTACCCATCGGTCAAACAGTCCATTTCTTTCCTGACGTCGCTGTGGTCTAGCATAGGAGGAAGATGGAATAATCTGTGGAAATATGTGTGTATACTATGCAATTTTTAAATGCCCCTGAAGGTCTCCAGATGTCCCACATTATAAAAAAATGCATTAAATAATAATCTATTAGTTTATTTGTATTTGTACTGTTGTAATTGTGGGACATGTACCATGTTAGAAGTTTTATTTTTTTTAAGGGGCAATATTTGCCCCCAAAACAGGTTTTAAGGGCTGTTTATGAGTGTATGTTTTCCTTTTTTCAATACTTAAATTGAAGATTTTGCCTCGCAAATACAAAAGTAGCTGTAAATAATGTACAATTGAATTATATTTATCTATAATATAATATAATGTGTGTGTATGTGTGTGTGTGTGTGTGTGTGTGTGTGTGTGTGTATGGATAGATAGATATGGATATAGATATAGATATATATTAGTGCTGGCAAAAGATTAATCACGATTAATCGCATCCAAAATAAAAGTTTTTGTTTAAATAATATATGTGTGTGTACTGTGTATAGTTATGATGTATGTATAAATACACACACATGTATATATTTAAGAATTTTTTTTTACATTTATATATTAATTATATTTATATATGATATAATTTATATGAATATAAATACATGTAAATATTTTCAAAATATATGCTGTATGTGTGTGTTTTTATATATACATAATAAATATACACCGTACACACAGATTATGTAAACAATTTTTTTTATTTTGGATACGATTAATCGCGATTAATCGTTTGACAGCACTAATATATATATATATATATATATATATATATATATATATATAGGCTAAATAATGTGTGTGTGTGTGTGTGTGTATATGATATGAATTTTACAGTATATAGGAGAGAAGAATAAGTCGAATATGATTTAAAATGTTAACAGTTGTCAGTTATTTGCAGCACACTCTCTTTCTCTCATTGTATTCACTTTATCTATTACTGTTTTTTCCCTCGCAGTGTTTCTCCGTTTCTGGATACAGGTCACTTTGCCATTTCTTTTCTGTCACTGTGAAAATAAGTTATTTAAAGCAAATTCATCATTGGCGTTTGGATTTAGTCGGCCCCTCCTCTGAGTGCTGCTCTGACACGTGTTTATACAGCTTTTATCCTGTCCTCAACTCTTTGCTGAACAGACACTTTTGTGGTGCTGGCTGGTGAATTTTTTAACAGATCTCATGGCCACTTTCGCCTTTACGATTGCCAGGTTCACCAATTTACTGTAATGGACTGAAGTAGAGAGACTCTGGGTATTACAAATGATTTTGAGAGTGAAAGGAGAAAGTGAATGGAAAAATAAACAAGCAGATATAAAACTCTTTATTTGGAAGAGCCAGAGATGAATATTTCATAAGGGCTGTGTATGTATCAAGCCCCTTTTTCACAGGCTGTAAAAAAAGTTCTGTGCTGTAGTTTGTGTCTTAAGCTATTACTGCATGCACCATTTTCAGATCATAGTATTGACTCATATTGAGGGATGGGAATCATAAAGAATTTAACCATTATGGTTTGTAAAGGTTCAATTATGGATTGTTTTTGTACTTTTAAAGAAGTAGGTATTAGGAAAAAATGTCAATGTGCCAAATAAGAGAATTTCAATATTGAATTTAGTTTTGTGACACATTTGTATTTGTAAATGTACTTTTAATTTTTGAAGGATGTAAAGAAATAAAGAAAAATACTGTTGTAAAATAACTAGAGTTTATTGTAAAGTGATGCATTTGAGCAATATTTGCATAAAAATATGCATATTTATGCAAAATAAACCTATATTCACTCATAATTTTATGCGGTATGCTTAATACGCATAGATTACAAATTACATTTATTAAACTACAAATATTGTGCATGATATTTTCAGTCTAAAATGCTAAAATTTGAAAAGAGTTGATAAAATGTAATGATTTGAGTTTAGTTTAACATTATTATGGTGAAACAGCTGTCAAATATTAAGTGTTTATTTACTGGCATCTTACCTCACACTCTTTAACCGTTAAACTGATGCGTTGTGACTTCTGTGAACAGTAACGGTAACCTTACATAATTTGATTGGCCATTCCGATCATTTTGACGTTAGACCACTGAGACTGACCACCATAAAGTGCTATTTTTCACTCTTAAAAATAAAGGTGCTTCACGATGCCATAGAAGAACCTTTTTGTCTAAATGGTTCCATAAAGAACCTTTAACATCTGAAGAACCTTTCTGTTTCACAAAAGGTTCTTTGTGGCGAAAGAATGTTCTTCAGATTATAAAAAGGTAACAAAGCGATGGTTCTTTAAAGAATCTTTTACTGAATATTTCTTTATGGAACCAAAAATGGTCTTTCTATGGCATCGCTGTGAAGAACCTTTTAAGCACCTTTATTTTTAAGAGTGTTGATCCATTAAAAAGAACTGACTCAAAAGTGTGATTCATTTGGGAATCAGACTACACTGATCGTGCTCAGTTGTGCTCTCTAGAATCACTAGCAGTGTTATGGCGAGAGTGAATAATGCAGGAAACGCTCTCAAAGTATTTTAGTATGGTATTCTGGTTGCCTCAGGAGAAAACTGCATGTGTGAGAACTCTTAACAGAAACAAACATTCGGTTTTGGTATTAATATTTTTTTAAATGGAAAAGTTTCCATAGCCTTTTCCTTTTTAAAATCTGACATTTGGGTATTTGTCACAGCCCAGCGTCAAACCTGTGTTATCTGCATGAGCACAAAGTGATTATATGTTTAAGCTTAAGATTAAGATTTTATTTTTCCATTTAATTTCTGATGGCATTGTTAATTTTTCTTAAAATGTGTGTTTCTTTTTTTTTTGCAAACCTCCTAGATGGTGACCCCAAATGCAAAGTCAGTTTGCATACATAAACAGTTTTTATGCGTTTTATCATGAGAATTTATTGTGTGACTCTTAATATCTGTGACATCATCACAGTGGCTGTGTATCACTATAAATGAGCGCTTCTGAACACAAAGGTTGCGCAGACGGCACACAGGCTTGCTGGATAATTAGCGGCAATGACAAAGGAGCAGGGCGCTGAGCCGTGGTCTAATGCGTCGCTGGTGCCGGGACAGGCATGTGCCCCCAAAGCTCCAGTGCTGCCCCATTATTAATGAATGACCTTTGCTGATGTTAAAGGGTTTGGGAGCAAAATTAACGTCTGTGCTCATTTGTTGCTGTCACATTCCTTCCTTAACTTTCTTCATGGTGTGCGAGAGATTGCTTTTTTTTTAGGTAATACTATTAACTCATTCACTTAAAAGCTCGATGAGTCGCGTTAGATTGATGTATTCTTTCCGCATTCTGCTGTGACGTGCACTGTGGCACTGGGGTCGTTTAGTCTTCTATTCTTCTTTCCATGGTGACGGTTTGTGATTGTTTTGGTCATCATTGTTGCTTTTGTTTACAGCGAGTGAGTATTCAGGAAGTGTAAACAGTGGCACACATCCTCCTCTACCCAGAAGCCCCTCTACGGCCAGCCAGACAGAGCTCACTTCTACCTTACTTCAAAGAAAACTGAAAAAAGTTCAACTCTGAACAGTTTCCTACTGAGTCTTGTTAAAGCCGTGTGTAAAAAAAGAGGCACTTCAAAGGACCGGTGCTGCTGACTGTCTCGAAAGCACAGAAAGGGTTTTTACTGGCTTGTTCTAGGTTATTAATTTCCACTGCCCCTCACTAAATCTTAATTAGTCTGACGATAAAGAAAAAGTCAACTAACAAAAACAACATAATATGTTACGGCTAATCTCATGTAAAGTTCATCAGAATGTCCATCTGTAAATCGTCCAGTTGTGTTGTTGTCATTTGTTCAGTCTCTGTTTGCTCTGAGAGAATGGGAGATAAGAAATAAACACTGAAGTCATAAACATGCATATGTTCACCAGTAGCTCTTGTTGAACGTGTATGAAATGTGAACGTAAAAAAGGCTTCAAGATCTAAAGTCATTGTGACTTCTGTGTTGTCTGGGACAGTATTGTAGTTTTTTTTTTTGGGGGGGGGGGGGGGGGAGTATGGTACACAGTGTTTATCACCTCAAAATATAATGATACATCAAGTGAATTTTATTGTTAAAACCATGCATCAAGTTTAGGTAGTTTTGAGGACGTTTATATGCGTTCATATTAGGGTAGTACACAACCATGACGGATCGGTACGTACCTCGGTTTTGACGTCACGGTTCGGTATGGTTTCGGTACAGCAGGGGGAAAAATTAATTACTGAACTAATTGCTCTTCCTTTTAAATACATTTTTTTTTTTTTTTAATCTACCTCAACTTATGCTCTAAACTGTAGGGAGCCCTTTTACATTACTAAAAGGTTATAATTAACAACAGAGCCCAAACTTAAATTTAATTACAATTTATTATAAAATATATTAATCAACACAACTTAAAAAAATGTATGCAAACGTGTAAATTGCACATAATTCAGTTTTTAAATTAACTTCTAAATTACAAAATGTATATTTGTTGAAATATATTTGTTTAACAGTGGCTGTCATAATGTGCTTCATAACAAATTTATAACATAACAGATTTAAACATACATTAAATGATTATGGCATCACTAACAGGTTAAGTAAAATATGAGTGTATAATCTAATATTTCTCAAAATAATCTTCTCGGACTTCATTTCTCTAGCGAGCTGTAGACACTGAGGACTTGCCTGAAGTAAATGAAATGCTATGTGACATTTTGCTTTGACGTCTTTCCACGGTTGAAAAACAGATTGAGCGATTACATGAGGCAAGAGATGTTCATTCATGTTTATTTTGTGTTAAAACTAGTAGTAAAGAGGAAGGGATGATCGTGCTCTGCACTGCCGCTTGAACTGAGGCGTTTATACAGCGATCTGTCACGCCACATCAAAGAGCGTCGAAACGCCATTTATTGTTTGAATTTTTATTGTTTTTAATGTTTCTTACCAAAAGTAACAATATATAATACTGGAAGTTTCCAATGAAGTTCCACTCGTGCAGTGGTATTTTTTTCGGTACTGAACCGAAAGATCCGTACTGAAACTTTTCGGTACAAATATGGTTACCGTTACACCATTAGTTCATATAAATTTTGGCACAGTTGTTGTAGCTAGAAATTTTAAATTGTCGTGTAAGAAAACTACAAAAGTTTTGATGAATCATCCTGAACTGCAGATTATTGTCCAATCAGATGCTGTTTTAGAATGAGAATGCCCTGCCCCCTAATTTCACCTGCCAGCAATCACCAATAACAAATAGCCCTTTGTCTTTTCCCAACTTCTTGTTTAAATAGGAAAAAGTGCACTTGTTTGTGGAGTCATTTAAACAAATACGGAAAAAAATTAAAATTCATTAACAAATCTGACAGTGGAACAAAACTGTATTTTATTGTTATTGACCGCTGATCTGGCCACATATAACTTGTCGTTTGAGTCTGATTTCACCTCTAGTATGAATGTAGCCATAGTGTCCATTTCTTTTCAGGTAAATTAATCTTGTTTGTTCTATTGGAAAGAAGATAGTGATTAATGTAGGCTTTTTATTTTGCTCCTGTCCTCTCTTTCACCTCATCAGGGTCATTGTGGCATATTAGCTGAACTGGAGGTGGCGTGTATTTTTCTCTCTTGCTGTACTTGGTGCTCTCTTTCACTAAATGTTTATATTTATATGTATTATATTTGTATATCTATGCCTGGAATGGCTGCTTATGAGATAATTTATTTTGCCTTGGGGGAGGAAGTGTTTTTTGTAGCGAATAAAAGCACTTCCTTCTCCCTTACAGGCCCGGATTTTATGTTTATCCATGTCGTGAGAAAGCTACCGCGTTGTAATGCCTTTTCCATAATTAGGCTGATGGCAGGAAACTCAAACTAAATAAATTGGTGTATAAATGGTGGAATGCGGTAAGGAAAAAACACAAGACATACAGCTAAAAAAAGGAGGTAATTTGCAATGGAAATCTGTCGTACATTTCCGAAGACCGACTTTTGGCTTAAAAGGACAACGTCCGTGTTGTGTTTGTTTGTTATCTTCATCTGTGTTGCTCTGTTACAGTCCTCCAGTGTTTCTGAGCTGAGCTGAAGTTGTAATTGTTTCCGTACCGCAACACTGTACTCTTTGACTGGATTGTTTCCTGTGTGTAATCAGGCAGATCTATTGAACACTGACCACTAAGGTTTGTCAAGATTTAAAGCACACTTGAGTGGTTCTTCCTTGTCTGATTGGTGTAAATCGCAAATTCGCATTGATCAGTGTTGCACATTTATTTCTTATCTTGTCATCACAATGATTGATTGACACATTCTCATTTGCTGAAGTAACCGTGTCATTTTAGATTGTTTCTACATGTCTTTTATTGTGCTTCATGTTGTTTCAATACTTAAATATTTTTACTGCCACTAGTGTTCATTTCTGCTTGGAACTGTATTGAATTTATGCCAAGTGATCATTTCAAACCAGGCCTAACCTAACATCTCCTATAACCCCTATGCTGCATAACGATATTGATAAAGCCTAAATTTAAAGGAGAATTAAAGATTAGTGTTTAGATATCAGATATGTAACCGTATTAGAACCATATTTGAATGCTTTTCTGTTGTTTACATGCATGCAACAAGATGAGTAATTATTTGGCCCAGATATCAGTGGAACAAAAAATAAATACATTTTTGTGATACCATAAATGCAGCCTTTGATTAGCCTAAATATTAGTCTATCACATGTTGCCTCAAATTATTTGAGCCAAGTTTCATGGTAAATGAAAACTGTGTATTATACATTTTAATCAGATTGTGTAATAATATTTTATTTATTTATTATTATTATTAGTCATTTGTATACTTTATCATTTTACATGTGTGTGTGTTTTATACACTACCATTTAAAAGTTTGGGGTCAGTAAGATCAATTTTTCAGAAGTGCCAGTTATAACATATATTATAGCTGCAAAACATTTCTATTAAATAAATGTGGTTCTTTTGAACTTTATTCATCAAAGAATCCTGAAAAAATTGACCATTTTCACAGACTGATTACATGTCCTGCTAAGTTTTTAATATTTTCTATAAAAATGATTTATATCTATATTTTATGAAACACATTGTGGACATTTAAAACACTATATTTTGTATTATATTATCTTTACATCACTTCACAAAAAACACTCTGCTGTGAGGGTGTTTCTAAAACAGCGCCTGTGGGAGTGAGTTTGACATTGCTCTCTGACTGCCGTTATCAATCTCTCTCTATTTTCTTATTTAGATTTATTTTATTTTTTTTAAGTTGTGAAAACAATATTGTGGAGGTATTTCTTTTGCTATTTGAGCTAATGGGAATGCAAAAAAATAGATTTGATATATTTGATTATTGTCTCCGTTCACAGTCGTTTAAGCAACTATGATGACTTCTGTGTCTGAGAAACCTGGGAATCTGGAAAGAGTCCATGTATTACAGTTTCCACAAATTTTTTTTTTTTTCTCTTTTTCTTTCTGCCACTTTTGCTACCTTAATAGGTGCATGAGCTGAATCAACTTCTGTGAAAATGGGACGAAAGTACATAAGACATTTCAATTTATAAAACACTAGAAAAACATGATTAGGCACTTTAAATGCATGTAATGAATAGCATAGTGTAGTGTCCTCTGTTCTAGTACCATAGTATCCAGTGTATCTGTGGTCTGTGGCCGTCAGTAGGTGTGTGGTTTGGGTGTGGTGGTGTCTCTGTGTCCTCTTCCTCTGCAGGGACAGACGGCAGCGACGCACACGTTAACACCGCGCTCAAACACTTTCTGACAGCTTTGGCATATGCCACCCGCTAATTACAGTGCCAGTCCTCCCCCACTGCTGTTTACTCACCCTTCACTGCTTTATCTGGATTAGCCTGACGAGCCACTGCACACTCACACACACACACACACACACACACACACACACACACACATCGATTGCTCTCGTCTCTGGATCTGAATTCTCTTATTCTCACACTTTAAGGACTGCCTCCCACAAACAAGCACATATTCACATTTCATATGTATGTGAGCAACCATTCATATTTGTATACTACTGTTCAGATGATGCATGTGTCCCAAAAAGTTCTCGTCCTCCTTATGCAATGCTTATAAAGTCATACTTATGGAGAACCTTCATAGCTGATGGGCAAGTTAAAGGAATTCTGGGCTCAATGCTTTGTGGTATGTCATTGTCATATAAAATTAAAACTCTTTCCTCAATTAAAAAAAAGGCAATTACAGAAATACTCTTACAAAGGAAGTCTGAGGGAGTAGCCAAGGGTTTAAAAGCAGAAATGTGAAGCATGTAGTTTTTAAAAAAAAAAAGTATGTTATTAATAAAAGATTATATTATTTGTTACTTTCCAAAAGTGTTGTAATTTTGCTTTCTGGTATCCTCGTGTGTATTGATGGGTTTATTAGCTTTAAATGGACATGACAGACTTTATATTGGCGTTACACAAACAGTATATTGACTGTAACTTTACAGCAAGATTGGTTACTAAACACACTACCAAAAGTTCAGGTTCAAGGTTTAAGTTAGCAATTTTTTAATTAATTTAATACTTTTATTCAGCAAAGATTCATTAAATTGACCAGAAGTAACAGTAAAGACACTTATAATGATACAAAAGATATATATATATATACTGTATATACAGTATATATATAAGTCAATAATATTTTGATCTTTTGAACTTTCTATTCATCAAAGAAAAAAGAAAAAAGAATTACAGTTTTCTTAAAAACATTAAAATATAAATATATATTTTTTTTAAAAATCAGCATTTATAATTTTTTTAGCAAATTAAACTGATTTTTGAAGGATCATGACACTGAAGGCTGGAGTAATGAGTCTTTGATCACATTTGGAATAAATTACATTTTAAAAATGTAATTAAAATTGAGAAAAGTAATATTATATTGTACAACCCCAAATCAGAAAAAGTTGGGACAGTATGGAAAACGCAAATAAAAAAAGAAAGTAGTGATTTCTAAATTTACTTTGACTTGTATTTCATTGCAGACAATATGAACACAAAATATTTCATGTTTTGTCTGGTCAACTTCATGTCATTTGTAAATATACATCCTTTCCTGTCATTCAGACCTGCAACACATTCCAAAAAAAGTTGGGACAGTAAAGCATTTACCACTTTGTAATGTTGCCATTCCTTTTCACAACACTTAAAAGACGTTTAGGGACTGAAGACACCAAGTGATGAAGTGTTTCAGGTGTAATTTTGTCCCATTCTTCCTGCAAACAAGTCTTAAGGTGGGCAACAGTACGGGGTCTTCGTTGTCGCATTTTGCGCTTCAAAATGCGCCACACATTCTCTATTGGAGACAGGTCGGGACTGCAGGCAGGCCAGTCAAGTACCCGTACCCTCTTCCTCCGCAGCCAGGACTTTGTAATGTGTGCAGAATGTGGTTTTGCATTGTCTTGTTGAAATATGCATGGACGTCCCTGGAAAAGATGTCTTCTTGAAGGCAGCATATTGTGCTCCAAAATCTCTATGTACTTTTCAGCATTAATG
The DNA here is from genome assembly GCA_027422415.1 of Schizothorax lantsangensis. Lineage (NCBI taxonomy): Eukaryota > Metazoa > Chordata > Actinopteri > Cypriniformes > Cyprinidae > Schizothorax > Schizothorax lantsangensis. The sequence continues at coordinate 7,158,258 of CM049859.1, forward strand.
GTGCCATCACAGAAGTGCAAGTTACCTTTGCCAAGGGCACTGACACAACCCCATACCATGACAGACCCTGGCTTTTGGACTTGTTGCTGGTAACAGTCTGGATGATCCTTTTCTTCTTTGTTCCGGAGCACACGGCGTCCATTCCTCCCAAAAAATACCTGAAATACTGATTCATCTGACCACAGTACACGTTTCCACTGTGTGATGGTCCATCCCAGATGCCTCCGAGCCCAGAGAAGTCGACGGCGCTTCTGGACACTGTTAACATAGGGCTTCCTTTTGGCACAGTACAGCTTTAACTGGCATTTGTGGATGTAACTACGTATTGTGGTACTTGACAAAGGTTTGCCAAAGTAGTCCTGAGCCCATGTGGTGATATCGCTTATAGATGAATGACGATTCTTGATGCAGTGCCGCCTGAGGGATCGGAGATCACGGTTGTTCAGCTTAGGCTTGCGCCCTTGTCCTTTACGCACTGAAATTCCTCCAGATTCCTTGAATCTTTTAATTATGTTATGCACTGTTGAAGGTGAAATATCCAAATCTCTTTGTTTTTAAACATTTCAATAATTTTCTCACGTATTTGTTGGCAAACTGGCGATCCTCGGCCCATCTTTGCTCCTAAAGGACTAGACCTTTCTTGGATGCTGCTTTTGTACCAAATCATAATTACAATCACCTGTTGACATCAACTGTTTCAAATCACATCATTATTTACATTTACATTTACATTTATGCATTTAGCAGACGCTTTTATCCAAAGCGACTTACAGTGCATTCAGGCTATACATGTTTTATCACTATTTAACCAATTTACCTCATTACTAGCCCTAAATTGCTCCTGTCCCAACTTTTTTTGGAATGTGTTGCAGGTCTGAATGACAGGAAAGGATGTATATTTACAAATGACATGAAGTTGACCAGACAAAACATGAAATATTTTGTGTTCATATTGTCTGCAATGAAATACAAGTCAAAGTAAATTTAGAAATCACTACTTTCTTTTTTTATTTGCGTTTTCCATACTGTCCCAGCTTTTTTTTATTTGGGGTTGTAATAAGATTTCACACCTCACACTTTTGAATAGTAGTTTATAATCTTGAACTTGTGTGGCTGCATATTCAAAACTGTATTTTTAACCCATTGGAAAGAATAGAAGTATTGTCATAGTTTGCAAATCTTTATTATCAATATTTCAGTCAGACCTTCAGGCATTGTGTATTTCTGTGCAGTGCTTTACTTATAGATGCACACTGTAAGGATATTAGGTTTCCTTATTCTTTCCTTATATACAAATGAATCAAAATAATTTGTGATAATTGACACGACTTGTATTGAACCTGCCACATTCCTTTAATATCCAACATAGAGGAGATTTACTTGTGTCAGCATGATTTTAGATGACACGTACAGCTTTCATCTACATGTAAAGAGAGACGAGGAGCCAGAAAGATCTATTTTACGACTCATCCACGCAACCGAAAAGATGGCCGATGTCAGTTTCAGCTTTGATGGCATATGAAGCACGGGGCAGATGTACACATAAACACTCCCTAACTGAGGAAACGCATGTGTATGTGTGTATATGTTATTGAGAGGTGCATCAATAATAGATGAGGCCTGTATGGACCTGTCTGCCAGACACGCAGCATTAGCAGATGGTCCTGAGAACTGAGCCTCGGTCGCCACGGCGACACCAGCAGATGCCACTCACTCGCACCCACACACAGCCTGCAGTCTGTGTACCGCGGTAAAACTGATTTACCATGATCACTTTTCTCAATATAATCAGGAATCTTTTAGTAATCACTTCCTTGAAGAGTTTTGCACTTTTTCAACATGTAGGGGTACATTGAAACTTTTTATTTGGATAGTATTAATGGTGAAGGTGACAACTAAAAAATAAATGTATGAAATTTCAACCATTATAAATTCTAGAAAAGAATACATTTACATTCAGTGACACAACTCAAGTCATGCTGGTTTAACATACTTCTGTAAATTATTACAAAAATGTACATCCCAAGTGACATTTGTAAAAAATACACTATATAATGTATTTTATCTGTTAACATTCATGAAATGCCAATCTAATATCTCTGTCTCTGTCCTAATATTCTGAAAGGAAAAAATAATAATAATTCAATGGGTGCACTTTGTCACAGCACTGCAGCCATTTTTATATCAGTTATATTGTGTTTGATAGTGACTGTGCTGAGGCAATATTCAAACACACTTTATTAAAATCACCCATTAGTAAGTTTGATTCAGTCTCATTTCAACAGACTGTAATGAATTTTCAAAATTCAGATTCACTGATTCATTTCAATCATCACTTAGTTCCTGGAGCACCCTGCGCTGCATCTTGTCTTTTGTAGTAAAATATTTAGTTAAACACTGCATGCATTAGTTTTCTTTTTACTTGCATAAAATGTGCTGTTGTGAGATGTTAAATTTGATCATTTGTGTAATTAAAAAGATATTGCCCCATTGATACTGTAGTTAGTAAATTATAGTGGAGCTTACAAATTTTTTTTGTAGCTTGACTGATGTTGTACAAAGTAGCTTTCCTTAGCACTGGACACAAACAAATGTTGCCCGTTTGTGTGTGTATTTATTTATTTTTCCTCTCTCTTCATTTAACCGCTAGACGTGTTTGTAGAAGTGTGAACTCCCTCTCTCGGTGTCTGTTTTTGTAACAAAGAACAACATGTTTTCCACCAGTTCTGCTCCACTTACAAGGAAAACTAAAACAATCCATCAGTTGTCAGGATCACTGGACCAACTGTGGGAGAACTAAATGGATCCTGGGTCTGGGAGTCTTCCCTCATGTTTCAGTGTGTCTTCCTGAGTCTGCACTTGTGCTCTCGGAGATGGAACTCTCAGAAGTGATCCAACTTGCATCCCGCTTCACAATAGGAAAGAATAATCATATCTCAGTTGTTATAAACATTAAATGGAGAGCAGATTGAAGCTTTTTTCCTTCAGAAACAGACCCTCATACAGTAATCGCATGTCTCTTCTAGAATTTTAGACTAAATCTGTTCTCAGATTTCCCAAGATGCCAACGTCTCCAATTAAAAGTCAGAGATTTGAATATAAAGTAAAACATTTCTCATCATATTTTTCTGGCCAAATGATCTGAGGTTTTCATTCCAGGTTATAGCTGTGCACTGTAATAAATTATCTTTCAAAGTTCTTTATTAAAACAAAGATTTAATAAAGAAAATTTTATGTTTAATTCTGTGTTAATTCCATTTCTTTGTAGCTGTTTGAAATTTACTAGCAATTTCTGAATAAAAATCATACACCATTTTTTCAGTGTAATTCTTATTATTAACTGTCTTCTGATGGTATTATTGTACAGTATATATTTTAAGAATTATTTTCTTTTTATCTAATATCTTAACAGTCAGTTTACAATAGAAAATACAAATGCTAACATAATTTAATTACAACATGTAATTCATAAAAGAGGTTCTTTATTCAAGAACTTCTACTAGAAGATCTTATAAAAAAATCTTAAACTCATGTACAAAACAAACAACCGCTCGCAGCTCTAAATAATGAAACACACATCCAGCGAGAAACGGCAGCAGCGGACAGAACTTGGAGAGCTGCTGACCAGCATTATCGCCCGCAGACATCTGAGTCTGCCCCGCTTTAAAACATTCCTATTTACGGCGCGGCGGCACAGAAATAAATAAATGTGTTAATATGTTGGGAAGGCTGGTTGGAGGGACCGCTGGTGCTGTTTGGTTTTTCTGTGATGATGCCATTTATCACGCGCTGACAGCCCGTT